>JBBBDQ010001318.1:3325000-3728974 GCA_037127315.1 Ascarosepion bandense | reverse complement strand
CACACACACACACACACACACACACACACACACACACAGACAAAGTTCCATTTATAAATAAGTTTAGATAATGTTTCCTTTTCCGTCTGATGTGAATTTCATTAAAATTCAATAGGTAGGTTGTAGGCTCAGTTCAGAGGTTAGAACACAGGTATTAGTCATGATATATATGAAAGAAGAGTGCTTCATTACCTTATTATTATTGCTTTTGTGACATCCTTCATTATTACTATTATTTTTTAATAGTTTATTTTATCTCACTAATATTGTCTTTGTGACATCCTTTATTATTACTATTATATTCTTCATAGTTTATTTTATCTAGTTAATGTTGATTTTTATTACTACACATTTTAAATTTTCAAATAAGTAGTATGAAATCATAAGTGAACTAGTAGCTTTCAACAAAACTGGACACTTCCCAAACCTTACTATCCTGTTTTTAATGGATATTGCCTTCATTAATGCAGCTACAAAATCATTGCCCAATTCTGTAATCATTTTTTTTACTCTTATGATTCTCTACTCCATCTTTTTTTTTTTTAATCATCTCACCCCAAGCAAGGCATTCCACTGCCACTATTGCGCATGGGGCTACATAGGGGAAGGTAAAGAGAAGGAATGGTTAGACATAGGGAATGTCAGGAGGAAGGTAACAGATGAGTAAGGATAGCGAGGATGAGGGTTGGGAAGAGTGCTTGATAGAATGGGAGCAGGTTAGTGTGTTAGGAGGTGTCTATTGACCTTACATTTAAACTCCTGGAGATTGTAGCCGTCGGGGAAGCAATCGTTTGGAAGAGAATTCCACAGTCGGGAAGTGCGAGAAAAGAAACTGTTGGAGTAGAAGTTACGGCTGCATTTTATCGGTTTCACTGTAAAAGGGTGGGATCTAGTTGCTAATCTAGTATCTCATTCAAATTCGTATTTTGGGGGCACTAGTGATCTAAGTTCATCGGAACAGAAGCCATGAAAGTATTTGTAGAAGAGACACAGGGAAGCCACGTCGCGCCGGTGGGAGAGAGACTGCAGGCGGTCTGCCAAGTCGGTATCTATCACATTACAGACCCTCCTCTGAACCTTATCGAGAAGCCCGAGGAGAACAGCAGGGCCACCCGACCAGATATGGCAGCAGCATTCAATGCATGGGCGGATCTTTGTTTAGCACATGATTCACACCAGAGAATTTTAGAAGCATGGATTGGATTTAATTTCCATCAGAAATCCTGATCTAATTAGTATTGTTCAGTAGTGACCCTAATATGTAACCGATTCACCCTTTGAGATTGTAAAATAAATTTCCTACTATTTATCAGTTAGTGCACAAACATAAGCAATGAAGTGAACTCAGATGAACTTAAGATACACATACACACGCACAAGAGAACCAAATAACAGAAGTTATATAAACGCCCAACTGTAGATGAAGAAGGAGAATCTCTCACAATATTGTAAGTAGAAAATTGAATGTTCAAAGAAAGACCCAAAATTGCATACCCTCAACTGAGTCAATGTTAATTTGACACAGTTTAGAACTGAATAAAGTATCCTTTATTTAAGAAAACTGTATTCTTGTACTCTCATCATCACTGTCATTACATTTGTTATCTCTGACAATGTAGTTATATACTTACCTATGTTTGTTTCTTTCCCTATAAAATATCTCCAAAGATTTCAGTGATTCCCCAACTCTGTACAAACAACATGGCAAAACTAGTGGTTAACCCAAAATGAAAAAAATGCAAAGTTCAGTATGTGACAAACTCACTTGAAAGAGGAGTGAGTGAATGCTAAGAAATAAAATATTTAAGAAAATAAAAAAATCTCAAAAAAAGATGTTGTGGAGTAAATATAGACACGTTTGAACACAAATGAACAAGGCAAGGCACCTTAAATAAAAAACTCAAAAAGAGTTCAGAAACTTCTGAGAGAGTGTTCATTAGAATACTGTTGGAAATAATATTACAGCTGCTAGTAGTGAGTTATAACACTTACCCAGATTGACAAACACTTGCTGGAGGGTACAATGAACAAAATGTGATCACAACAACAAAGATGAGGACAATACTCTGTATATAAATAACCTAAATAATGATAACCCCCCATCCTTCTAAAATACCATGTTCCTGTTTATATAACATGTAGACAATCAAATAATTAAATTAGACTACCACTACATATTCATTAGACTAGACTCTCTTGCCAGTTTAAGAAAAGTAAAATCTGAATATCAAACTATAGAGAAGACACTGGGGGACCACTCCACTATATTTCTTAAGAATGTATGATGGAGAAATCTGTGGAAAGCCTTGATCACCTATGTCCTAAAGAATCATGCTGATCACAAAAAAGATTGAAATAAAACTTATCCATTTTGTTAATAGTAGTATATTGTTGTGATCAATAAGTCACCATAAAAGAACGAACACAAACAACATCCATGTTTTTGCTTGTATTATATAGAGATACTCACATATTTAAATTAGATTACCATAACACAGGATGTGCATTGTGGTGCAGTGGATATCAGCTCGGAACGAGAAATTGGGGAGCAGAGTTCAAATTCCAGCTGAATTCATTGCATTCACTTACATGCAAATACCCTTGGGAAAGGTATTAATCCGTCTCTTCCTTCCAGTTATGGGTTAAATAACAGGACAGATTGGGTTCTATAGCCTTGGTCGGCAACCAGTCTACCACAGAAAGCAATGGCAACCTACTGCGGAATAATCTTCTGCCCAGTCAGTCATGTCTCTTTCGAGACATGATCGCCCAAGCGTGTTTCGTGTATGGCTGACCATAACACAATCATTTAAATTTTACTTATTTATAAAACAGATAAAATGTTTAAAATATGTGATTTGCATATAGAAAAGTTTGATTTACAGAAATACATTTGCTAACTTCAATTTATTAGAATCAATATGAATGATTCCATGCATAATGTAAATTTTAGATATTTACTTGATGTCACCAAACCTTTACTACAAGGGAAGAGCTTTCCAAAAATTATACATTGCTTATCTACTAAGAGATAATGTTGAAGTGGAAGAATGATATGTTTGTCAAGTATTGAGTTGAACTTTACTAAAACACAAATTGAAGCTTTCACCTACTGAGTGGTATTTGCTAAAAATGTCTCTATAGAGATATGAATCTTGAGTATGGCCAAGAGGGAGTGGATTGTTACCCAAGTAGGTTTTCTTTGTAGTCAAAATAGTCAACATGCAAAGAAGAAACTTTACCTCTTTTTCAAAAGATTTTCTCTCTTCATTTTCTATTTTCCATCTTTAGAAGATTAAATAAAAAAAATTCTCTCTCTTATAAAGAAAAAGAATTGTATCATGTATTTCTGATGTCAATTAAGACAAGAATAGCACTGGTCATCAAATCATTAGTAAATATCTATGCAGATGACACCACAGTTTATAGGTGGACCTCCAAAAATCAAAATCACTCTTCTGACCTATGTCTAACAGCTCAATGGGCAAACAACTGGTTTGTAACATTCAATACTTCCAATACCAAGCTAGTAATGTTTCATCATTATTGAGCAGACCTTGAATTTTCTCCAGTTATGATGAATGAATGTACTGTAAATGAGGATCCTTCCTAAGAATGTTTATTAAGTTCATACCAGGCCTTGAATAGAACTTAGATATATGATCCATTGCTAAAGAAATGCTGGAAATACAGTAAATTCTTTGAACCTCTCTAGAAAATATCTGACTCCTTCTGCAGTGCTTTATCTTTACAATAGCTGGATCAGACAAAAATTTGATTATTACTGCCATATCTGGGCTCGAACTGCTCTATCCTTACTTTTTCCACATGTGGCATATTTTAAAATTCTTTATGCAGCCTTGTGAAGGATTACTTATTTTTCACCCTACAGCCTTTTTTCCTTGCAGACAACATCGTATGCTTATTACTACTCTATCACTATTTCCATGGCAAATGTTCAAACAAGCTCCATTCTTTAGAACCACTAGCTCAGAACTTTGCAGCCAAAACTTGCTTTGCTACATACACAGGGTTGAATCACTATTGTTCCCTACATATTCTTTTGGTAAGAAGGATATCCCACTTCAAAAGCTTCTTCCCAAGAACCACTGCTTTGTGCAACAGACTCTCATGTTGAGATTTCCCCAAATACTGCAATCTTAATTATTTCAGGGACAATTATTCTTAATTTCCTACTTTCTCCCCTTATATCCATATCACACACCTCATTCAGTAATCTTTGGGCTTTGTATTAGCTGTATTTTAGTTAAAAAAAAGAAAAAAAAAGCAAGATTATGAGAAAATCAAAAGTATTATATCTGGTAATACAAGGAATGATTAATAAGCAACCTATCCTATTATATATAAATAGAATCCAAAGAGACCTAGTGTATCCACAAATTGTTTCCGCTTGAGGTTGATAATAAAGGTAACAGCTTTACACTGCTTCTGCTGCTTGGACAGATAAGATAGTTATTACCTCAATTCTTCATTCACCAACTCTGTACAAATTACCAAATCATGCAATATATCATTTTTTGTCAATATATCTGGCAATAGAACAGCACACAGGGATCAGCAAGTTTATACCTTTCCCAATTGTATGAGTAAAGCTAATAATTTTTAGCCAGAATGTGAACTTGATTTGCTGATTTTATTAGGACACTCCTACCCCTCTATGTCATCCAGCATATATTGATATGGAAAAAAAATCTGCTAAAACATTGTATTAATGCCAAATAAGCTAAAAAAAAAAAAATAATAAAAAAAGAAACAATGCATAAAAACAGGAAGTAATGGCAAAAATCAATCATACAAAATAATTGTTGATCAAACAAATAAAATAAAAATAATAAAAAATAAAATGAAATGAAAACTGTTGTTAAGATTTTACTTAAAAGATTAAAATCATGAGATAATCTGTTCTGCTATTTGTAACTCTTATTCAATAAAAAGATCTGCATGTATTTTATAGATTGACAGAAAATTTGAATCAATAATTTGGAAGCCACAAAGTTCAATTTAAAATCCAAATGAACACAGGAATAAATATTGAGTATTAATTTGAATTTCACTGTAAATAAAATGATCCGATTACATTATATATGCAAGTGTGTGTGTGTTTATTTAAAAAATTGTGTGGATTATTGAATTCTTTCTTGTAGAATTTGCTGTTGGCACAGTATTTCTGCTGATCCATTTTATAGGCTTCTTTAGGTGTACAATCTCTACAGAAAGATGATCTCTTTTTTTCTCCTGCAGTGCAACCGATATTTACTTTCCACTCAACCACAGCAAAAATGTGACACGTTTTTTTCAATGAGAAAGAATCTATATATACACCCAATATAGCAGATGAGTCAAATTTGCATTTTATTGTAACTTAAAAAGGAAGGTTACTGAATGAGAAATAACCAAAATGAAGGTTGGAAAATGAAATAGTAATCTTTATAATATAAATAATATATAATACTCACCAGCTGCGTGAAGTGGATAACCACTGCGAGTGGTGAACTGCTAGACAGTAATATAAATATTTAGCTGCCTATCCACCTGAGACAAAATGTGTCACAAAGCCTAGTTTAATGTGGGTAATACAAGCCATATAGCCCAAGCAAAAATTAAATGTCTACTTTCCCTCAGATGAGACTCTACCTTTCGGCAGAGCCCTGTCTGGATTACTCTCTGCCTTCAGGCAGAGAGCCTGATGATGTCAGAAATGCGTCTGAGTGACATAAATTGTTAGTCAGCAATATAACATAGTGTTTAATGCCTTTATGAGGATTGGGACATACCCACTAATGTTCATAGGTACATACATAACATATTTTATGGAGGGTCATCCAAAAATAGTCTACTTTTCCCAGCCATTGTTACAGATGTCAGTATAATGGGGTGATTTTGTCTGGGTGGGGTGAGGTCCCAGGTTACTAAATTTCCAGCCTATTTTTAGTTTGTCTTGTATGAAAACAAAATTAATTGTTAGTCCAAATAGTCTGGTTTTACAATCATAAAATAGTGACAAATGTACTGACTGGACTTTGCCATTTACAGTAAAGTATATAATACAGGAGATTTATGGAATTTCTTTCAATTTTCTCACCCTCCAGAAATAGTATTACTCTTACTGGCAAGTTACTCAGAAAAGGTAGTAAGATAATTGAAAGAAGTTGTGTATATTAGTCTTGTGGAAAAATGTATAAGTCAGGTCAAAGTGGCTTTGTTTATTAAAGAGAAGATTTTGGAATTGGTACATAGATATAGAAACATTTGTGTTGCACATGTTGTTGGGAATGATCAGTATATTTGGTATCATAGATTTTCTGTTTGCTACCATTTTCTAGTGGTTGTATAAGTGAGAAAAAGTGATCTCTTTCTTTTCATACAAATTGTACATCTGAAGAAGGTGAGAGAAAGAATTAGCTGAAATGGTGGAGCAAAAGAAAACAAGTTCAATAGTCAAAACTGCTCTTGAAGTGTGAGTTTATCTTTATGTGTTAATCATTAATATTTATTTCTTGCCAGTCAAATTTAATAAAACGTCTTTGCAAATGGTCAAACCTAGGAGTTTTGTTTTTAGAAGAGCTTTTTGATTAGTCCAAGAAATTTTCAGTAATCATATATATATATTTATATATATATATATACATACACACACACACAAACACAAATGCTACACTATCTCCTTGCTTTCTACCTTCTTTGCTAGAAAATGAGCAATGGTAGTTAAAAGTACTCAGAATATTAGACACAATTTTGCCAATTTTATTTGCAAGTTTCTACCCATTTTCAAATTACTTATTTGACACCAGGAGAAACTTGGCAAAAGGCTTATTTCTTGTTCATTCTAACATACACATACATACATACATAAATATATAGAAAGACTAATTTGGAAGTTTTAATTCAAATTATACATTTTTGTAAGAACAAATATTCAATCTTTAATTACTGTAGATGAGTACAAGAAACATGTGGTAACAATAAAGACTGGGAATTTCAAGTGTAAATTATGTTAATTATTTGAAAGATAATACAAACTGAAGTGTTAATAAATTTGGTTTTAAAATATTTACTAAAAATAAATAGGGAAGTCCTTAACTTCATAATTTTATAGATTTAATAATTTGACTTTTTTTTATTTTTATCATTGACACTTTCAGTGTAAAAATTAGCACAAGTTTGTGTTGGCAAGAAGATAACAATGATGATTTCTCAAATAGTATAAATAGAAACAGTTATTAGTAATAAGTGTGTGAAGGACAAAATGAAGAGGTGTGAATTTTAAAAAGAGGATGCTACTTAACATGTAATGAAAATGTTTATTAATATTTATTATCACTGAATATTTTAATACTTTTTCATTTCATCCATTTTTAAATATCTTATATTTATAAATAATTATGATAGTGAGGTATCTTTTTACCACTTTTTAATTTGCATTTAATAGTCATTAACATTATTGATCATTTTAATTATTTCTTTGGTAATTAGAAAAACATTAAACATCATAATAAAAATATTTCTCCCTTTCTGAGTAAAAATTGAACAGAATAATTAATATACTAAAAATTTTATAATAAAAAATTAAATAATCTCAAGTAATTTATCTTTCTTGAATATAATTCTTTTGGATATGGCCAGATGAGGTTTAAGGAAGCATAACTTTATCTTTTCTATTCTATGACCTTCCAGGTTCATTTAGTAAATTTTTTGTTTTTTAAATATTTTGTCTATCGGAAAGAGTGACTACCATCTTCATCCAAGAGAATTGGCAGGCAGGATATAGTTGTCTTGTGAATGACGGATTTATTTCCTCAGCAAACTTATCTTACCAAAGTTTCAAGGCGTGGTACATGTTTCACTACATTTTCCACTTCCTCTTCAGTTACAGTGATCAAAATGCAGTTTTCCTCTTCAGTAGGCAATGGCTCTATACCATCCTTCGTCACCCATGGATGGACCTGAAAGAAGAACGCAAGACTTGTTTAGAGTATTAGTCTAATTCCATTATTTTTTCCATTAGATGAAATGAACTTAAGGACAAAAAAAGTTAGTGAATACGAGAGGGTCAATTGTAGACATTCTTAAAAAGTTTCAGACTGAACTGAGTGATAAAATTTAGAGAATAAAGTGTTAGGCTGAGGTTTTGAAAATATCTTGTTCAATATTTGAATTGATAATAGAGATGCAAAACTATTTATCTATATTAGCTGTCATATCTCTGGTTCAATTCTTAAAAGTTATGCAAATGCTAATGTATTCATGAGCACTCCTATATCAAAAATTTTGAAAAAGCAAGAACATTTTTTACTCTTATGTATAAATACTTGTCACAAAATAAAAACCTTACATTTGCCTTGATAAAGTCCCTTAGAGAATGAAACACATTGGCTAAGATAAGTTTTTCTTTTGTCTTTATATATATATATATGTGAAAAGATATTTAGTTGTACAAAACTTAATTATCGCCATAAACAACCAAAAATATTTTTAGTTACCACCTATAATGATGGTATTTTCTTTAAAAAATAACATTGAAAAATAGGGCTGGCCAAAAGGTTTTGCACCTCGCTCAACAGAGCCAAAATGAGGTGAGTAAAGTAATTAGTGTTTAAAAAAATATAAGAAGATGTAGAGAGGGGGAGAAAAAAAACTAAATGGATATGAGTTGGAGGTTAAATATATGCTCACTTTGTGCAAACATAGAGAGCTTTAAAGATTAAATGTAGATTTTTTTTTTTTAATCATATCACCCTGAGCAAGGCGGTAATGCCACTGATGTGCAGGGGGCTACATAAGAGTAAAAAGATTAGGTAGAAGAGAATGAAGAGAAAGACAAAGCAGTTAGAAAGGAGGAAGAGAAGGATGGAAATACAGGTGTGATGACAGTTGCAAAAGTGGAGAGCAAGGAAAGGATATACAGGGTGGTGAAGAAAGAACTAGGGTCAAGTGGTTAAGAGATGAGTAATGACATCACATTTAAATTCCTGAAGGTCGTAGCCGTCAGGAAAGCAAAAATATGGAAGCGAGTTCCACAGGAGTGAAGTGCAAAAAAAGAATTAACTGGAGTAGAATTGTCATCTGCATTTGGTTGATCTAACTGAGAATGGGTGAGACCCAGTTGCCAGTCTCGTTGCATGAATAAACATCTGTTGCAGAGGCACCAGTGACTTCTTGGAGCAGAAGCCATGAATGTATTTATAGAACAGACAAAGGGAAGCCACATCCCATCGGTGGGGAAGTGGCTGGAGTTGAGCCGCCAAGTTGGTACCAATCACATTACTGATTCTTCTTTGGAGCCTGTCAAGAACACTGAGATGAACAGCAAGGGTGCCTGACCATATATGGCAGCAGTACTCCATGCATGGACAAATGATTGATTTGTATATATGCAGGATGGATTCAGGCAGGAAAAACATCCTGGCCCGAGACAGTGACCCAACCTTCCTAGCAGTGGATTTAGCTATTGATTCAATGTAGTGGCTCCACTTGAGATCAGAAGAGTGGGTAAGGCTGAGGCGGTGCAGTGTATTGCTCTCAGGGAGACTCGCTTGGTTTATGCTTATGGGTGGCAGGAGAGGTTGCCTGTGATGATTGATAGACAGCAGCTTGGTCTTAGACGCACTGAAATTTACAAGCCACTTCTTACCCCAATTCACCACAGAATGTAGATCCCTCTCAAAATCAGCAGCGAGATTATGTTTGTTTGTTACATCGGGTTTCCTACTGATGCAGGAGTAAATTGTGGTGTCATCTGTGTAGATGCCTACTTGGCTCTTGATCTTGTCTGGGAGATCATTTATAAAAATAAGGAAGAGTGTCGGGCCTAGGATAGAGCCCTGAGGGACACCAGTGTTTATAGAGTAGGATGTGGAGGCATGCCCATTCAAGACAACCTTCATTATGTGGTTATCTAGAAAAGATTGGATCAGATCAAGCAAGCGTCCGGTAATACCTGAACCCCGTAGCTTGTATAGAAGGCCAGTGTGCCATATATATATATATATATATATATATATATATATATATATGCAAAGTGGTTTAAACTAATGGATATATATTCCACAGTTTAAAAGTTACTTTTTATAATATGTGCTCAGTACAGAAGATGGAGGAATGGTAGACTTTGAAAAAACAGTAATTCAGTAATGAATTTGAACACTCTCAGCTACTGGCGTGTGTTTACACAGTATATAACATGCTAAAGTCTGCCTTTCTCTACTGAGCACCTATAGCTCAGAGGTAGAATTGCCGACTGATGTCAATTTTGATGTCTAACCGTACTGATGAGCTGTGATACAGTGAAACAGATCTGTCTGCAGATGACTATATATATATATTCTGGTATGCTTGGATGACTATATACCAACTGGTGTGTCTACTGACATTTATATCTTGGTTAGCCTATGAACTTTCCAGCCCAACCCTGGTGTATGCGTGTATATATATATATATATATATATATATATATATATATATATATATACCAGCAGTATAGTCCGGCATTGCTCGGGTGTAATGAAAGCTTTAAAACTAATCTATGGTCCTGGTGCACAGACTCAGCCTAAAGGATATTTGTATGAAGTTTGGTGAGAATCAGATAAAAATTGTGGATTTGTATAAAGGACATACAGACAGATAAACAGACAAAAAACACAAACATCTTGCCTTTTATATATATATATATATATATATATATATTATCAATTTTCTGCACTATTGTAAGAACTGCAACCTGGAAACTTCTGAATATCGTTTCTTATGTCTTTGTCTATGAGTGTATCAAATTTGATTAAAATTGGACTACTCCTTCTATAACCTGATTTTTTTATTATCAATTTTTGATATTTATCGGGGGGTACCTTGACACAAAACCTAGCTAAGAACACTCGCAGACATTTATAGTACAACTGTGTAAATTTTCAAGAAAATCAGTTCAGCTGTTTCGGAGTTTATAGGTAATGGATACACAGACACACACACACACAAAGACAAAGTTTCATTTATAAATAAGTTTAGATATAAACATTGGAAACACAAAAAGAAATATAGAAGGTTGCTTTTTTTTACTCTATCATTCCTACACTGTGATGGAAAAACCAACAAAATCTGGTGGTAGCATATATTTCTACCGTGACACTCTACATTAGTGGTAATGGTGCTTCAGTTCTAGACTAATACTTAACCTCAATTATTGTAAGCAGTTATATCTATTAAAGACTTTGAGGGAAATTTGGATAACATAAAGAAAGACTGGTGATAGTTAAAACCATCATGTAGAATGTAAGTGATGGTAACCCAATTCTTTATGGTTGTTTTGAATGAGCTGTGAGACTATAGAATTTTTTCTCTGTCACAAATGTAGCTTTCCTCTGTTATAACACGGCCTTTGGTTGAATCCAGCCAACCTTTCTGAGCTTTGGTTGATTCCACCCACATTGTGTTTGTTGATCTCAGATCATCACCCTGACTAGGTTAGATCAGACACGTGAAGGAATGGAAAATAATGAAAAGCCAGATTTAAGACTACCACACCACAGTATAGATTTATATATATTTATATATACCAAATAGATACAAAATTACAAGTGAGTCAAAGCTAAGTGACACAAAAAATATCAGTTGGCTGGTATTTCAGTAGCACGTTAATATTAGTGATCTATTATCTCCACAAGACAATGGTTTATTCAAGTTGCAGCTTGTTGAATTTGGACTGACTGTCTCTTGCAAAATAGGGGCAGGCTATTTCAGTTGGTCCATATCAATTCATCGCTGGTCTCCATCTCATTGAATTTTGTTTTCAACCCCAGTTTTATTAAAAAGACACAAAATCTGGGTGTTGAAGTTAGGTATGGGATTTCTATTTCCCCACTCATTATATACGTCTTAGCATCTCAAAATGTAAGTAACCATTTAACCATTTTTACTTCCAGTGGAAGGGGAGAAAAAACAAAAACGTTGAGAAATCAAAAGATTCCACCTGCAGGTGTAGCTTAGGAATTAAAGCTTAGGACTGAAGAACATGGAATGGTGAAACCTGCCCTGAGTTTCTAGCTTAAAACAAAATGAAAAATTCTCACCAAAAACATTCAGTTTCAATCTTGTAAAACCTGTAATACTACTACAAAAGCAATATATCACCTACATCATTAAACATTAAAAATAAAATTGATATAGTCACTGTGAATATTTAATTTCATTGATCACTTTTTTGACAGAATTATAATGACCGTTTATTTTTCGGTGATTTTTTTTCACAAGATCTGATGTGATTTATTCATTTTCTACAGCTTATCAACCCTCTGCAGGTTATTTAAAGCCAGAAAATATTTTTTTAAATTGTAAGAATATTTTGGGAGATAATAAGGATTTAGTGACACAAACCCATATATGCAGGAAGAAGAATTGCGTTCATGCCTTTTTCAGGGGTATTTGTGCCTAAGTTAATATACCTGAATTAGAACTCGGGTCTCTGATTAACAATTCCAAACCCTTATTTATTACACCCCCTGTGCATCAAAGCTTACAGCACCTGGTATCCCAAAGTAGTCACCCAACTACATACTAACCAAGCTCAATGTTGCTTAAATTTGGTGATTGCACTGGAATCAATGTTTCAATGTGATATGGCTGTAAGCCTTTTTCAGTAGATACTTTTTTTTTTCATCCACTTCAATTCTCAAATTATTTTCTATCAGTACACAGTGTATTTATATCACTAATATACTGTGTATGAATATATATGTATTTAAGTATATGAAACAGAATTGTGTTGTGCATTAAAAATTCTAGAGGTATTAGTAAGGTTCTTGATATTAATTTCCTGGCAAATGTTGCAACAGAATTTGATCTAATATATAATGAATATGGTTGCATCTGTTGAAATAGGGCAGATTTAAAAAAAAAAATCATCAAAGATGCCAGACACAGAGGAAAGTCATATTATGCAGCATTTATGTGACAACTACAGCAAAAGACACCTCATGTTGTCACATCTGCACAAGAGAATGTAAGACTCTATCAGAACTAAAATACCAAATCCACACTTCTCATATATGAGGATAGATCAAATGGTGAAATTGCTTGAAATTGAGTTACAGCCATTATATATATATATATATATATATATATATATATATGAGAAAGAGAGAGAGAGAAAGTGGGGGGATAGAATGTGTCATTAATTTTGGGTTGAAAAAGACTTGTAAATATTGATAACATCATTTGCAGCCATTGATTTTCAATTAAAAATGAACTGAACTTCCAAAAGAAGTTTTATTTATTATTGATAATTATGAGCAAAAGGTTTATGAATCATAGGATATCTACAATAAATATATTTGGGAGAAGATTCTTTTTAACAGAGATATTCATAAAAAAAGAAAATGTTTGCAAAAATATTCCAAAGAAAGTTAAGCATAATGAAATCTCAGTATGTTTTAGCAGTTTTGGGATTCCACTAAAAAGACAAAGAAAGATTCCAAAATTTTGCCAGATAATGTTTTATTCAATGACATATGGAGCATCTATAAAGCCACTTGGATTTAATAGGACATTGAATCAATCTGAAATTACTTTAGTACAAGAGAGCTTCTTTTAAGTTGACTATTCTGAGTAATGTGATTATTAAAGATGCTTTTCTTATCTAAATAAAGAATGAATACATTGTAAAGATTAGAAAAGGAAATAAGTTTCCAGCTTTTTAAACAGACAACAGTTTTTTTTCTCTCTCATTCACACAAACCAGAAGGAAATGATTGATAATGTGAAAGCACCTAAGTTCTTGTTGTGACTTTTGTGTTAACTCAAATACTTGGTCTTAAATCAAGACTCAATATACGCTGATTGGTTTTTGAATTATGGATGCTGAATAGCCAGATACAGGTTTATTATAGCTGCTTTAAAATTAATGAAAACCTGTGATCTGAATGATTAATTAATAGTGAATTTTTAGGGAATGTCAAGTTTCAAAGCATGTTACTGATAAAGTAGGTGTATGAATGATGCTTCAGGTCAGCAGGAAGTGAATTATATTGGCACTGAATAGATTTAGGAGATTTATCAAGAGTCTAATAAAAGAAACCAATCTCAGAATATTACTTTTATGTTCCTGTCTGGGGAGTTTCGGCCCGTCAAATTAATTTACTTGATTAAGAGAAATGTTACACTGGGGAACACTTTTTCAGTAACTTTGAGTTGCATTGAATATCTTAACTGATTCTGAAAGAGTTTAGGCACTGATTTCAAATCTGAAATTATTTTTTCTCTACAAGCTCTAGTTTGTATGCAATTTAAGGTTAATGAAATTGTACAAATATGAACTTGCGTAAACCATGTATAAGCATTTTCACGTCCATATATATAGATAGCTTCTAATATTTGGATCATTCATATTTTGTTTCAGATCAAACATGGCTTCCAAAAATAGATATCATTGCAGAAACAAACCTGATGCCTTCTGCTACATATGTGGATGCTACACACTCAATTGTCAGAGACGTAACATATTCTTGTTCGTCAAGTGTGCCTACAAGGCATATTTTGAAGTTCATCTTGGTGATCAAGACAAGCAATGGGCTCCTCAGGTTGTGTGCCACAATTGTGAGAAAATGCTTTGAGACTGGACCAAAGGAAAATGCAAAGGTCTGCCTTTTGGAGTTTCAATGATTTGGCATGAACCTACCAACCATGTAACTGACTGTTATTTCTGCATGGTAAACACAACGGGTGTTGGGAGGAAAAATTGACATAAGATTATGCATCCAAACATTCCCTCAGCTATTTGGCCTGCTCCGCACTCTGAAGAAGCCCCTGTTCCAGTTTTCAAAGGCTTGCCTTCATTGGACAATAAAGACATTGGACATGATACAAGCGAACAAGACAGTTGTGACAGTGAATTGTCAGAAAAGTGTTCACAATCGGAGAACTGTTCTTCAGACACTGAACCTTTTCCTGTCCCCAGGCTGAACTGAATGATTTAGTGCGGTATTTAGGAATTTCAAAGAAAGCAGCAGAGCTTTTGGCATCAAGATTACAAGGCAGAAAATTTGTTGATCACTCTGTTAAAGTATCATATTTCAGAAAGCATGACCAGCTTTTTGTCGACTTTCTTTTCAGAAGACAGACATTTTGTTTACTGCCATGACATCCCAGGGCTTCTCAAAGAACTGGGTGTATCTTACTATAGTCTTGCTGAATGGAGACTTTTTTTAGACAGTTCAAAACACAGTCTAAAGTGTGTTCTTTTACATAATGGCAATGTTTATGGAGCAGTACCTGTTGGTCACTCAGTGCATTTGCGGGAAGACTATGGTGATATGAGAATGGTCATGGACTTATTAAAGTATCATGAGCACAACTAGATCATTTGTGTAGATTTAAAGATGATCAACTTTCTTCTTGGACAACAGAAAGGTTTCACCAAGTTTCCATGTTTCCTCTGTATGTGGGACAGCTGAGCATGAGATGGACTTGGGTCCAGAAGAACTGGCCTATTTGTGACACCCTTGAAGCAGGTATGCCAAATATCATACAAGACCCAATTGTAAGCAGAGATAAGATCATCTTTCCTCCTCTTCACATCAAATTAGGTTGGATGAAGCAATTTGTTAAGGCACTGGAAACTGAAGGTGGATGTTTCCAACACATCCTCACAACTTTACCAGGGTTATCATTTGAGAAGATCAAAGCAGGCGTGTTTGATGGCCCACAGATTTAAAACCCTGTGATGATCAGTTTGTTGCTAAGATGACTGCTTTAGAAAGGGCAGCATGGTTATCCTTTGTGGCACTCGCTCAGAACTTCCTTGGAAACAGTAAGGCGGAGAACTACAGTGAACTTGTGAAAAAAATGCTCCTCGCTTTTCGTGATCTCGGGTGCAACATGAGAATCAAGCTTCATTTTTTGAACAGCCACCTTGATAAGTTCTCTGACAACCTGGGGGCTGTGAGTGACTAACAAGGAGAACGATTCCACCAAGACCTAAAGGTCATGGAAGAATGCTACTAAGGGCGCCGGGACAAAAGTATGATGGCTGACTACTGATGGAGCATTAAACGAGATTGCCCAGATGAAGTGTACAAACACAAAAGTTACAAGCGCAAATTACTACCTGAATAAAATACACAAAAAATTGTTAAGCTTTTCCTATAATTTCCTATAATAACGAAAAATTAAAAAAAAAATGTCAAATTGCATAAAATCTGTAGCTTTCAAATCTGAAACTGATTTCAGATTTGAAATCAACACACTCAAATTGACTATAGAAAGGTCTTTTTTTAAATGCAACAAAATGAGTGTTCCCCAGTGTTATCAATAGGTGTTTACTATAGATAACAAAAGCTGTTGGCTCTGGAAATTATTAAGAAATGGAATTTTATTACTGAGGTAAGTGAAATATGAATTATGTTATTAGTCCAAATTGAAATAATGCAAACAAATTTTGAGTGGTCACCCTGATTTGGTTAGCATGTATCAGGTTATATCTGACATCAAAATCGCATACATTATCATTACTGCTTTTGCTACAATTTAATTTTGTCTCTGCTGATATTCATGTTTGCTTAAGAAATTGGCAAAATTTCAAGTGTATGAACAATTCTTAAATTTAAATTCATTACATCAATATATGCTGTTTCAAGAGAAGGCAGAGCAGGCATAAAAATTGATGGAAAACTTGACCACTGACATTTGATACCTTTCAGGAAAATTAGGATCATCAAAAAATAATCAGTCAGTTATGTGCCATACGTGATACACATGTGGGCAATCATGTCTTGAAAAGACATGACTGACTGGGCAAAAGCATTTTTTTTATTTGTTTCGATCACTGGTGCCCCCTAAGTATGAATTTGCACGAGATACTAGATTAGCAACTAGATCCCACCCTTTTACAGTGAAACCGATAAAATGTAACAGCAATTTCTACTCTAACAGTTTCTTTTCTCGCACTTCCCGACTGTAGCATTCTCTTCCACATGATTGCTTCCTCGACGGCTACAATCTCCAGGAGTTTAAATGTAAGGTCAATAGACACCTCCTAACACACTAACTCACATCCATTCTTTCAAACACTCTTCCCATCTACCCAACCCTCAGCCTCGGTATCCTTACCTATCTATCACCTTCCTTCTGACATTTCCTATATCTAACCACTCTTTCTCTTTACCTTCCCCTATATAACCCCATGTGCAATAGTGGCAGTGGAATGCCTTGCTTGGGGTGAAATGATTTTAAAAAAAATTGTTTTTTGATGCCTTATTACATTCTGAAAAGTGTCTTTCATTACACATATGCAGCTTTGAATTTCTGTTTCATACTTTTTATCATCTTGTTATTACCCCTTCAAGACAGTTGAAATTCTCTATTTGTTTTATTTTGATATCCCTGATGTGTAACCCACATTTTGGGTTGTCTCTTTTTCTCACCACTACACATTATATCTTCTTGTAATTAATGGTTATTTTTTCTTCTTGCAATTGTCAACTATGCTGTTTTATAGTTTTTTCACTTTTCATTCTGAATCTGCCATCAGCACAGTGTCATATGCTTAGTGTATGATGTTAATGATATATCCAGTGACAATAAATCCTAGTAAATTCTTTAATGCTCTTAGAATCATATAAGCTTTAAAAAAAAAAAGTGCTGATTAAAAAAATTTAAATACTTTTCATACATCATATTATTAAGATAAACTCATGTTTTTTGAAGCAATCAACATTCAGTGAGAGTAAGAATTCTCAAATAATGAAATGTAGGTCTTACTTTTATTTCTGGGAGTGTAATCCGTGTTTCTGGATTTTTATCCAACATCCGAAGAATTAAACGTTTCAGATCATTATCTACATCGGGTCTGTAAATAAAATATTTCAACAATTATTTTTCATTTATAAAAAAGACAATTTCTTATTTATAATATATAAGAGGATAGTGAAAAATTCTTGGCCCAATCCACTTTCCAAAAATCTGACCAAATGACCAAACCCAATTTTTTTAATCCTTCCTTATATATATATATATATATCAGATTAGATAAATTGCAAACATTGTCTGCTTATTTTTAATAAAATCCATTTGTACTCATGGATAATTTTGTTTTTGCTTCAAAAACAAAAATTTACAGTAATTTTTACCAACACAGTCTTGCAGTTATATTTTGTTACCACAACCTACACCCCTGAAGATGACCTCAGAATGAGATTGAAAGTACTTAGGAACATTGAGGATAATAAAATCAACTGTATAAGCTACAGTGCATTTCTTACATCTTTGAATTATAATACACAAAAAATTATGCAAGAGTATGAATAGATTTTATTAAAAATAAGCATAATGTTTGCAATTTATTTAATCTGACATGCCTAAAAGAGAATTTGCTGCCTAAATACACAATATATATATATATATATATATATATATATATATATATATATATATATATATACACACTACTGAGCATAATTATTAGGCCACCCTAGTGTTTTCAAAAAAATGATGTATTTCATATTATTTTTTAGTATTTATTACCAAGTAAATAATTGTAAATGAAAATAGAATGGTTATTTTGTTAATACTGCACAATAACATGTGCATCAAATGAATTTATAAATATTTAATGATTACCTATACTACAGTTTCATCAAGGAAAGAATGAAAAAAATTTAGGGTGATTTGGACAAGTTCATCTTTGCTTTCTTGCCTTGTAAAATTTTGCAAAGTAATAATAAAAAAGAACCATTCCATTTTCATTTAGAATTATCCACTTGGCAATAAATACTAAAAATAGTATGAAATGCATCATACTGGGGTGGCCTAATAATTATAGCCGGTAGTGTGAGTGTGTGTGTGTGTGTGTGTGTGTGTGTGTGTGTGTGTGTGTGTATATATATAAGCATACACATAATGCGATGGATAAATTGTCGTCTAAATTGTGCAAAAAATGAAAATAAAATTGATATCTCATTTTAACAGGTATATTTATCAAAATCACACAAAAATATCTTGAATTACCAAAGAGTATATTTATTCAATAAAACAACTATTGGCTTCAACCATAGTTTTCAGATGACTTCAGAATCTCCTGTATCTCTTCCGGATGGTCTACTTGTTTAAGTTGGTGAATGCTGCCATAATGCTTGCCTTCAATTCATCTTTGGTGTTACAAAGAGTTTTGTTGGTCTCTTGCTCAACTGCACCCCACACATCAAGGGGATTGCAGTCTAGGGAGTTAGGTGGCAAGATATAAGGGGTGATATGATAACAGAAATTGTTTGACAGCCATAACTGGATTCTCTTGGGGTAGCACTACCTTCTAAAGGCAGCACTTGATGTAGGCCTCCATGTTGAGTCTCTGGCCCTCACCAACACATTTAGAAATTCTTTTCTTATCAGAATGATCAGAGTGAGTTTTTCAAGCTGCTGCATCTTCAAAATCATCCAATTCTTTCTTTGAAATGTTCATATTGGAGCTTCTGATATGGATGCCAAGCAGTAAAGCAGGCTGCTTTCACATTTCTGGCATAATGAATTGTGTCATGGTTATCTTTTTTACACAGATGGTGTGTAACTAACCCTACCATACTGTGCAGTTGACAAAAATCAAAAACAAAAAATGCATATGTGTAAAATTAAAAATATATGAAATGGTGACAATTTATCTGTTGCACCTTTTGTGGTTATATATATATATATATATATATATATATATATATATATATATATATATAATGTTCGTGTGTGTATGTGTTAAAGATCAAATATAGATCAGAATCTGACAAGATAAAATAAAGCACAAATAGGAAATGTATATTATTGCAATTCTAACATGCTTCAATTCTATTGAACATCTTCAGAGACTGAGAAAAAAACAGACAAAGAAACAGAAACTATGGAATTTTTTTATTTTGTTTTGGTCAGGTCTCATTGGTCAGACATGTTACGTGCATTAAAACTGTAGATAGTTCTATATGTAAGTTTGTGAGAATTCTTTTATGCCCACGTAACTCCTCAGTTACGTAATTGGATGGTAATATGTGTTTATAATTGTGTATGTGTATTTCTCTAGTGGGAGTTCTGATGTTTTCAACATTTGTGTAGTCAAGTCAGTGCAGCAGAGTATCACAAGTTTCTAATTTATGGTTGACCTTTTTATGCATGTATTCTTTGTATTTGTAGATATAAGTTAGATTTTTTAAGAATTCATAGATAGATAGTGATGTAATGTTTTAGGTGTGTGTTTATCATTGGTAGTAATACTATTATTTTTTTTTTAATGTATTTTATCCTTAAAAAATTATGTTCTTTTTCTTTAACTAGGATGGTATTAGTGAAATCAAAGTTATGTCTAGCATTGTTTTGATGCAAAATGAGAGTGTTAGATTGTTTGTCCAGATGTAAGTCTCTCTTGGGTGCAAAAGCAATACAACATGCCATTTTCAAATTTCTGCCAAAGTGAATTGCATTATGGTGCTCTTTTTCTCATTGACAGTACCCAACTGACTGTCCAGTTGACAAAAATAAAAAACAAACAATACACGTAATTAAAATTATAAAATGTTGACAATTTACTTGCCAAGTGGATAATTCTAAATGAAAATAGAATGGTTCTTTTGTTATTATTACTGTGCAAAATATTACAATGCAGCCAGGAAGCCAATAAGAAGAAGAGATTAGCATATGAAAGAGATCACAAAAACTGGACACCAGAACAGTTCATTTGATGCATGTATTATTGTGCACTATTATAAAAGAACCATTCTATTTTCATTTAGAATTATCCACTTGGCAATAAATACTAAAAATAATATGAAATACATAATTTCTCTTAAAACAACTGGGGTTGCCTAATAATTATGGGCGGTAGTGTGTGTGTGTGTATTATATAATGTCTACACATTTTGAATAATGTATGTTCTTAGTATTTATCTTCCCCAAACAATTTAAAAAGTGTCATTTTTATCATGACATAACACAACAATTTTCTTAATGTGACCTAAATACAGTATTGAGTAATACAGACACACCCATAATCATATTGATTAACTTCCTCCAACCAATCCTCCTTAACTTTCTGAATAACCATGAATTAATTTTATATTTCCTAAAATAAATCATTTTCACCATTTGTTTTTAAAATATCACCTGAAGAACAATAATGTTCTGAAACATGATTTTTTTGTGTCGTGATATAATGCTTTTATAAACCATTGTAATTACAAAATTACAATATCAAGCTCTACTCTGTATTAACCACTTTTTATAAAAGTAAATGCAATGAACAGTAGGCATTTAATCTATATGTTCTTTCACTTCTTTATAATATATATATATATCCCATTAACAATGACAATAATAAAAAGAAAAGATCTAGGAAGATCATCTGGTTTACTCCCCCTTACAATCTGATGGCTAAAACTAAACTGGGACAAACATTCTTAAACCTTATTAATAAACACTTTCCCAAAACTAATCCTCTTAGCAAAATATTCAATAATAATACTCTTAAGTTATTGTTGCATGGATAATCTAGAAAAAATAATTAAAAAACACGATAAAAAGTCCTCAACAAGTATAAAAATACAAAAAATCAATGCATTGCAATGCTGAGATGGATAATACCAAAGGTAACAGAACTAATACCAGTGGATTTAATTGCAGGAATTCTAAAGATTGTCAACTATATAATAATTGTTTAGCTGGTTCCCTAGTTTATCTTTACACTATCTCTACATTTAAAAATTCTGATATTATGAAAGAAATAGATGAACAGGATTCAATGGATTCGACAGATATTTATTTGTAAAAGGGATCATCTTGCCTCACGTGTCAATACACCCGTAATGGCCATTCGCCTACTGCTGGTCACACGCAAGCCACGAGTAATAATGTGAACCCTTGCACACTGGGTACAATCACAACACAGGGAGAAGGTCAAAGGGAGAGTACCCTTACTAGAGCGTAACAGTTAAAAAGTTTTATATTGGGTCTACTAAAAACCTGTTCAAAACCTGCTGGTATCAGCATGCACTACCTTTCAATAACAGTTCTTATAAATATAGTACTTCGTTATCCAAGTACTTTTGGTGTTTATAAGAAAAAACAAAACCCCTACTGTTAAATGGAAAGTACTTATGAAGGCTCAAACTTGTAGTTTCCTCCATGTGCCTTGCTATCTTTGTCTCAATGAGAAGTTAGCAATCATCAGGCTAAAGGACAAGGTTAACCTTTTAAACCAAAGAAATGAACTTACTGTTCACTGTAAACATAGTTCATTGTTTACTTTACAATATAGGTTTTAATATTAAGAGTTTATGTATACTAGTTTTGCTGGTGTCAATTGTTATTTACCTTTATTTGATGGGTATTTTTATCTGACATGGATTGTCAAATCAATATTTGCTAAGCAAAGGAGAGTCTGTAATGTGATAGGTACTGATCTGGCGGCTTGACTGCAGCCACTTCCCCACCGTCGAAATGTGGCCTCCCTTTGTCTGTTCTATAAATACTTTCATGGCTTCTGCTCAGACGAACTTAAGTCACTGGTGCCTCCTCAACAGATGTTTACTCGTGCAACCAGACTGGCAACTGGGTCCCACCCATTCACAGTCAGGTTAGCCAAATGCAGACAACAATTCTACTCCTACAGCTTCTTCTCTCGCACTTCCCGCCTGTGGAACTTGCTCCCATATTCTTGCTTTCCTGACAGCTACAACCTTCAGAAATTTAAATGCAATGTCAATACTCATCTATTAACCACTCTTGCCCCACCCCCATATATCCTTTCCACCTATGTATCTGTCATTGCACATGCATTCTCAGCTTTCTATTGCTCCTTTCTAACTAGTTTGTACTCCTCACTCTTTTCTAATTAATCTTTTTACAGTTATGTAGCCCCCACTCATCAGTGGCATTTCTGTCTTGCTCGGGGTGAAATGATTAAAAAAAAAAAATTAATTTGGCTTATATTATCACATTAAAATTTGCTAAGTATTTAATCTAACACAGACTGGCAAATTATATAAGTATGAGGTATTTAATCTAACATAGATTATCATGTTAATATTTAATAGATTTTAATCTAACATATACCATTTGGTCAATATTTAATAAATTTTTGTTACAGTACCAATTTTTAATTTAATATTTAATAATTTTGATTCTTGAGGCATCAATTTTGTATTAGTGCCTGGTTTTAACTGTTTGTATTTTGTTTTTTCTGTTTTTTTTAACCTGTGTTTAGATTAAAATATATATACTTGGGTGCATGGGTTTGTCTACATATTAATGTATGTATGTATGTATGTAGGTGTGCATGTGGCTTTATGTACGAGTAGGCATATTGATATTTTGTTTCATATGCTAATGTGTATGTATGAATATGTGTGTGTGTGTGTGTGTGTGTGTTTATATATATCTATTTGTATGTGTATTTGTGTGTATATCTGTTTGTATACCCATGTGTGTGTATATATATATATATTAATGAGATGATAACTATACTCGTGTTGAAAAACTTTCCACGAATCTACGAAGAAGGGAAAAACGGTTTTAAAAAAGAAAAAGCTCAGTACATGAACATCAGTCAAAAGAGTTCAGACCGAGTCAGTATGGAGCCAAAAGAAAACCCCCCGATATGAGTAATCAACTAACAAAAAGTGCTCAATACTTAGGTAGAGCGGAATAAGTAACAAATACCTATTGAGCTAGACAGACCAACCTAGGTTTCACCTAAACAGGTCATCAGAGAAAGCTTTCCCTGACGATCTGTTTAGGTGAAACCTAGGTAGGTCTGTCTGGCTCACTAGGTATTTTTACCTATATATATATATATATATATTTATGCTCTTACACCCACTGAGTGAGCACTCTGGAAAAATGGTAGACTTTGAAAAACAGTAGCTACTCTGGCATCTATGCATCGTTCATTCAGCAATGAATTAGAACACTCTCAGCCATTGAGTGTGTATAATGATAATATACACGCTAAAAAGTCCGCCTCCTCCTACCAAGCGCCCGTAGCTCAGAGGCAGAATCACCGACTGATGCCAATTTGGGTAAAAGGCAATCGACTGTCTAACCATACTGATGAGCTGTGATACACTGAAACAGATCTGTCTGCGGATGACTATATATATTTTTTTCTTGTCTATGTACATATATATGTGTATGTTTGCTTCTGTGTAAATGTTCTTGTGCTTATTTGCATGTATATATGTATATATTATTTGCATGCATATATATAATTTTGTTTATCTGTTCATGCACTGAAATATGACTGTGTCTGTTTTGACCTTGTTTATGCCAATGCCACCTTATGAATTCGTTCTTACTTGTATCCAATATTGTAGCCTTTGCAGATGTTTTCCAAACCTGGCTTTAATATTTAATGGATAAACTGACATGTCGATAAAGACAAATGTTAAAAAATTTCTGTATGTATATACATGTGCATATATATATATATCTGTACATGTGTATGTATACTAGTATACGTTTCTATTGGTAAATATTTGTCTATTTGTTTATATGAGGATATCTATATATTTGTATATGTGTGCGTCTATTTCTTTTTCTTGTTTCATATTTGTATAACTTTACAATAATCTAAATCTAATGCTTTGTTAAATTTAGAATTTAAAATTTGTAGTTTCTAACATGAATTTATAATAAAATATATATATATATATATATATATATATATATATATATTTTCAATAAATTTTAATTTCTATTATAAAGTGAAGCTAATAGTCACTCAATTATGCTGATCTTCTTTTTAATCAAATATTAACATATTAACCCCAATAAATTGTTTTTAGAGTTTGTTCTTTTATTTTTCAAATTAGAAATTACTTGGATTTTGATTGGCCACCACTGAATATGTAACAATGATTAAGGGGTTTTGGTTAGTTTTGAACTTTTAAAACTCTTCAACTTGCAATATCATCACTTGATAAGACAGTTTGTGTTGAAACAATTTGGCTATTTTTGTAGTGATATTATATCATATTTGCTATAAATTATATATATCACACAAAGTCAAAAGTTCTTTCATAATAATTTGTTTTTTAATTTTAAGACAGTATTCAGTTTATCCAAAATCATGAGACAGTGTGTTAGTATTGTATTTCCTTAATTTGGGTTAATTTCCTTGTTTTTGTTGATTTTTCATAATGCTTCTGATATGTACACTCTGAAATCTTGTTCTGTCCATACTGAGACAACAGAAATGAGAAAATTAGTCTGAACCAACCATAATGATTAAAATATTTCACTGAACAAATTGCATACAAAAAATGTATTGATATAAAAATAATTTTTATGAACTAGTATCCTAATCTTTGTTGTTTTTGTCACAGTGTTTCAGTTAATGTATTCTCTAAACAAGGGCAGTAGACAACAATTTCTGGTAAATAAAATACTGCTTCTTGCAGCTATATTCATGTTTTTTGTAGTTGAGAGTTCAATCTTTGGATTAGACAATGTTATTATGTAGAAGTGTAATTTGGTGTTATGGAGAGGACATATTGGCTAGAAAAATAATTTAAAAGTTCAAATCCCTAGAAAAGATACAGGTCATGGCAAAAAGCAAGAGATAACAACACTATACTTGTCTATATTTCTGAGATTAGGTAGTATATACAGTATTTACATTATTTGGATTATTGTCCTCATCTTTGTTGCCATTTGTACGATGTTTTGGCTGTTGTATGCTCCAGCCTTCTTCAGGTGCTAGGAATTTCGAAACGAACTGTTTATTACAATCACTGGGGTATATGAACTCCATTCCTTGCATAAAATCCTAGATTGGAAGTCATGAGTTATTTCCCTCTAACCCTGCAAGTTACTTGTTCACCACTGCTGTAGCCTGGTATTAAACTCACAAATCTAAGAGTCAAGTCAAGAACTAACCAACGTCTATATCCACTGGGACATGTGTCCTTAAAGATATAGATGTTGGTTAGTCAGAACAGATTTCCACAAGTGAGAAATGCGAGAGAAGAAACTGTTTGTATGGAACTTAATGTTACTTCTAACAATTTCAATTGTAAGAAGATGAAACTTTTCTTCTAATCTAGAAGTGTTATTAAAAAAAAAAAAAAAAATTAAGTACCATAGAAGGAAATTTGTCAGAACTATTACCATGGAAATATTTATAGAAAAGATACATGGAGGGAAATTAACTGAAGCCGAGAGGCCAGGTTGGGACCAATAATATTGCAGATTATTCTTTGCATTTCATCAAAAATCTCTAAATACATAACAGAAGCACTAGACTAAATATGGCAGCAATATTCAATATCTTGAAAATTATAAAAGTAAACTTTCTGGTGGTTGAGGCATTTTTAATTGTTTTTAAAACTTTTAAGGACAGAAGTGCCTAAATGTGCCCACAAGCTTTACTATCTTGCAGTCTGGGAGTAAATGAATGTGTCTGCAATCAGGTAGCATTTCAATTCAATATTTTAATACACAGTATTAGCATCTATCATATAACAATCTATACAAAGAGGCTAAATTTGGTATCATTTGAAAGAGAAATCAGTACTTCAGATAAAATGAACTTATAATATTTGATTTTTAGCAGCGTTTGAGATAAATATCGATTTAATTGCACTAACATAACATCCCCAGATTTTTCAACAATTCGGCCAAAACTCGTGAGGTTTAATAATGGTATTCTCTTAAGGGTTGATAAAGTTAAAACAAGCATTTCATAAGAAACATCCAGCTGTTATGTTAGACTCTAGAAAGTTTCAGAGATTGATTCTGTCCTACTCTTTTTCATCAGACAATATATTTCCTTCAAGATCGGTTCATATTTGTATTGAGCTTTTCTTAGTTTCATTACTGAATTATTTGAACCTATAACTCATCACTTCTACAATTAAGAAGCTATTTTGGTATATACACAGACAATGGTGAAAACAAGTTAGATCTTAAATTGATTCCTGAATTCCATGGCTGATGACCCAGCCAGACTGGTCAAATAAATTGAAAGAGCAGTGTGTGATCTGTGTAGGGTGAAACAGAACATTGTTCTTCCATTGTCTTTGATTGCTCGAGTATTTGCTGTCTCTCAATAATTGACCAGGGAGCAGAAAATGGACATCAAACAAGTAAAAAACTAAATTGCCCTGAATACAGTGTCTGTGAAAGACTCATTTATGGTATATGAACAATTCATAGCACAACAATTATATACTAGCAAGTTTGTGGATATGCATCTTGCTGATCTGAAATAGCTCAGAGTACTATTTAGAGGTATATCTGACCCTAGCGTAGCATGTACAGACAATGTCAAGTAACTCCTTTGCACTTTTGAAAGAATAGATGAAATGATTATAGATCAGCTACTAGTGATAGTGCAACTAATAATGAAAGATGAGATGACAGCAGTGCCAGCTACACAGATGGTACACTGAATTTGCAGAAGAGCCTTGTTCCATTAGGTAAGGCAACAACATCACATTTTATAAGTGTAACAGTACAAAATGCTATGCATCCATGTAGAGCAATTAATGGTGGCTGTTATTAAAGTGAACACGCTTGAACCTAATTGCAATGTTTCCATTACAAGAAACATCATTAGAGTCGGCTCTCTGTGCAGGGCCCGGAAATTTTTCCCACCTGAAGCTATTCTGCACATATACAAATCTACCATCCGCCCGTGTATTGAATATTGCTGCCATATCTGGTCGGGTGCCCCTGCTGCTCTCCTTGGGCTTCTTGACAAAATACAAAGGAGGATCTGTAACGTGGTTGATACTGACTTGGCAGACCGGCTGCAGCCGCTCTCACACCGGCGTGATGTAGCTTCCCTGTGCCTCTTCTACAAGTACTTTCATGGCTTCTGCTCCAATGAGCTTAGATCACTGGTGCCGCCCAAGCACGAATTTACACGAGATACTAGATTAGCAACTAGGTCCCACCCTTTTACAGTTAAACAAATAAGATGTAACCGTAAATTCTACTCCAACAGCTTCTTTTCTCGCGCTTCCCGCCTGTGGAACTCCCTTCCACAAGTCTGCTTTCCCGACAGTTACAATCTCCAGGTGTTTAAATGTAGGGTCAATAGACACCTCCTATCACACTAACTCCCAACTATTCTCACAACACTCTCATCTACCCAACCCTCATTCTCGGTATACTCACCCGCCTATCACCCACCCTCTGTTATTTCCTATATTTAATCATCCTTTCTCCTCTCTACGTAGCCCCCTGCACAGTAGTGGCAGTGACATGCCTTGCTCGGGGTGAAACGCTTATAAAAAAAAAAAAAGTACTAAGGAAATGCAACAAGGGAAAGAATGCCCATGGCTGATTCTTCTCTGGAACAAATATAACCTGTCACTACCTATAATCAAGGTCCAGGTCAATGGAAGTCCTTGCACTGTGCTTGTTAACTCAGGTTGTTGATTTTGTGGACAGGGATATATGCCAGTCATAGAAAAGAGTGACTATGTGCATGATAACTATTGGTGGTGAGAGACCAGCACATTTTGTGGAGTCAGAGTTTCTGATTTTGAAATATGTGATGGAAACTTAATATCACAGTGGTACAAGATAAGTTATAGATTTCAAACTTTTGGTCTATAAAATACCATCAGAAGAAAGTGTGTACTGCACTGAAGAAATGGGCAGAGATACAGGCATCAGAACATTTGTGGAATAGAGTGGCAGAGAGTCCAGTATTTTGACAAGTACAGTAGGAATATGAGTGTAAAAATCTGGTTTCTCTATTCTGATAGCTTCACAAAGAGATAGTTAACTATATAGAAATTTCACTGTACCCGACAGTATAATCTTGAAGATAATATGAAATCTTAGTTTCTTTTTGACACTTGCAGAATCCTGTCACACTAATGGTCATCAAATAGAAAAAAATATTAGGCTACAGTCAATCCTAATCAAGTAATGGCAATGGACATAAGTGATATTCATTTCAAGCCTGTGCCATGTGTTACATGCTTCTGGTTAAGAGTCCATGTATTGATTCCCATATTTTTTGCATATTAGTTGCATTCTATAATTAATGTCTGCATTAATTTTTAACTACTAAAAAATCTCTTTATTCCTGATCTTCAATGTCCAACAAAAACTGAGCAATATTTGTTGAAAAAACTGTGAAATTTAGTAGTTAAATAATCAAACTGCACTTTTAAGTAATAGTGTTACTATTAATGATTTTAATTCATTTATAACCCTATGAATAACCTTCACTTTTTCTACCAGGCCAATATCAGTGGGCTATTTTGTGATAGGGAACTAAATATAACCTTTATATCCTCTAGGCATGCCTCTGTTCACATACTAAATGTAAATTGTAGTATTTGATTACTTGCTATGAATGCTTTTACCATTTGCTGTATTACTGTATGTCTAATCATTCAAATTACGAATGTTTGGTCATATTTAATAAATCGTACTTCTATTGACAAGGACAGAGCTATAATAATTGAATATTTATTTTAGCTCTGTCCTTGTGCTATGTCCGACAAGCTAATTACTGACTTGGTGTTATTTCACTTTTATAAGCTTAAATACTTTATACTTACTCATCAGGAAATACAACTGGGTCCCTGAGAATTTTTTTATGTAACAATAGAATATATTCATCATGGAAAGGGCACTGAAAAAAACAACAACAAAAAAACAAAATGAATGGAACATTTAAAACCAAAATCATATTTTTATCAATATAGACAACATTTATTGCTGAACATTATTCATTTTTAAAAGCTCCTTGATTGAGATAAGATTAAAAATATAATAGAAATCTTCAAGTGCTATTATTTTGCTTTCATTCTAATAATGTGTATAAAAATTGAAAACAATTCAGTAAGAAAAGTGATAGTCAGTGAAAAGGTAAATATGGTATCTAAGATGATAATAAATCAATAATAGTGATAAAGATATTAGTTTAAATGAATAAATAACACATGAAAGAGAGCAGATATTTCATTTATATTTCTTAGTCACTGAAGCTGAATTATGTACTTGTAGAATACATGATATACAATAATATAAACCAAGTTAATTTTGAGGGATATCAAAGCTTTGGACAAATCATTCTCATTTAATGATCTCTGCAGGAAGTGTGTATTATTAGATTACTGTCAAGGTTGATTACTGAAGTCACAATTTCAGCCATGACAACATGGGAGTGGTTTGTCCAAGTGTTCATTCACTTCTCCATCATTTTAGCATGCTTGTGATGAGATATTTTATCAAGGTAATTAATTGTGGGTATACATAATTACAATTAGTATTAGGGCAAAATAAATATAAACCAAAATTTAAACTAGGTTTGCTAATTTTCAGTTTTCAGATTAATAACCATTATACCACATTCCTAAACAGTCAAAGATATTTATATAATTTTAGATATTTCCAAAATATATAATGTTTAGAAAATAAATATTTTGGGTTAAAAATCATACTTTTTCAATCTATATGACACTAAAAAAAACTATTTGTGCCTCTGCAAATATGAAGGTTTATTTAGCAATCACTCACCCAACTCCAGATAGGTCATGCAACCTGTCAGTCCAGAAGCATCTTCACATATAGAGGTCTTCTCTTAGTTTAACTAGCAAGATTGTATCCATTTTCAGCTTGCTAGGCCTGTCATGTAGCTTGCAGTATCTAGTATTTCCCAGAAGTCACCCATTGAGTACTGGCTAGGCACAATGTTGTTTAACTTTGGGGATCAAACAAGAACTGGTGTTTCAACATGATATGGCTGCAAGTGTTTATCAAGCCCAAACACTTATAATGTGTTATAGGTATTTACTAAGCTTAATTTAGTCTGGAACAAGGCCATGAGTAAAGAGCATCCTGTTAGGATTTCAGTTACTAAAGTAACTGTAAAGTAAGTGGCCATGGTTAAATATAAATGACAGAACTGCCCAGACAGAATTGACAATGTTTGTAATAGACAATAGTGAGAAAAAGAAATGAAAAGAACAGCAAAATAATATAATGCAAGCAAACAATATGTGCTGTAGAGTAGCTGACACCCCTTTAGTGCTCTTAAAGATGGAATAGTCTGTGAACTGAAATAGCTATATAAATAAAGCTTAATAGCAGTCAGGAATTCAGAGTGTCATTGACGATTAATATTAGACTGTGCCCTCTGCGACTAACAGCTTAACCTCTCCTCTCTTTCTCATTATTGTTGTTCTGTCTTATGTGTTTGTCTTGTTTATGCTTAATATCCATTAGCACAGATATTGTGCTGTTCATATTTCAGCACCTATCATCTGTTATCATACTGCCACCTTAGTGATACAAGAATATACAAGGCAAATTATAAGGCAAACCAACAGTAATATGGCAAAAAATTCATAAACTGAAAATTGATGTTAACTCACAAAATTGGATTTGGATTAACAAAAATAGCGTTCTGATTTCAATACAAAACAGACCAGAACTCAGTCAGATGTGATTAAGAAGTGGCCTATCTTATTGGCTAGGAAGAATCCTAGCATGTATTCATAGGTTTTTGCTTTTAAATTTGAGAGGGGAAAGTATTTTGCAATCACTTCCTATCAAGATTGGAACCAACAGTAACCATGGTCTGTGATACAAGCTTGATAACCACTACTTCATGGAAAGGTACTCTAGAAAAAAGTGATAAATGATAATTAAAAACAATTCTTTTCACTCACCTGTCCATATATAAAACAGTAGAGAGTAATGCCCATGGCCCAAATATCTAAAGCCTGAAGGAAAGAAAAATGTGAACATTACAAACAAGATGCTAAAGAACAATTTCATATACAGCATTATATATTTTTTGCATTTATTTATCTTTATACATAATACATTTATAAAAATCCTTCACTCTGTGAGTGGCTTGAGTTTTTACCAATACTCTATAATGAAATTATTCACTGATGATTAAGGGAGGTATATTAATGATAAAATTCTTCATTAATTATTAACTGATCCACAGTTAACATTGACATTATTCATTAGTAATTAAAGCTTCATATTTAATGGTGAAAGCTTCCAGTAACAATTAATGGATCTACATATCCACACCAATACTATTTGTCATATGTATTGATGAGTGCTCAACATAGGGGTAGAGCATTTGTAGATATAAACAGTGTGAACATACATGAATTCACTAATGCATGGTGACTGGATCAGATTAATGGATAAAATGCTTGATGGTAATTGTCCTCACAAATTGAGAGGTTAAGAAGGCAGAGATCAGTGTGGTGTTTTGTAGTGAAATTATAGATAATTAAGTGTATTAACATTATGGCTCAGTTGTACATTGATTTCTTTGAAGGCACATGTGGAGCCATAGTTCAAGAAAAAAAAAAGAAAAAGTAAATGATTTTTATGCATGGCAGTTCAGTGAACAAAACTAACAAATAAAATAGTATATGAATAAAATAGGTTTCAAAGACCATTTTTTGAAAAAGTGGCTGGTTTGAAATTTTCCCTATATATGGTTGGATCTATATATTCACCACTGAAATATGTACCCTGACAAGGAAGGGAAACTAAATACTTTTATCATTAAGCTGCAGATTTATTGATATACATTCTTCCTCTTTTGGCAGACATTGCCAAGACTTTGAAAATATTAAAAAAGAAGATCAAAATACATTCTGAATATATTCGCAGATTGTAACTGTCAGTCAGTCAGTTAAGTGCCATACGTGAAACACACTTGGGCGATCATGTCTCGAAAGAGACATGACTGACTGGGCAGAAGATTTTCCTGCAGTAGGTTGCCATTGCTTTCTGTGGTAGACTGGTTACCAACCAAGGCTATAGAACACAATCTGTCCTGTTATTTAACCCATAACTGGAAGGAATAGATGGATTAATACCTTTCCCAAGGGTATTTGCGCGTAAGTGAATGTGATGAATTCAACTGGAACTGTACTTGTATATAATGTGTCACTTCCACTGTCTTAAAGATTTTCTAATTCAATGTTTTGATTATTCCTGTGTTCTGTATTTTTGACCTTCTATTTGCTCTGGCCTAATGATGTCTGGGTTAATAATAAATAAATAAATAAATATCTATAGATCTATAAATATTTAAAAGAAACTGTGACAAAATGACAACTATTAATGAAAATAAAGCATTTATTCAACCAAACTGTACATAGACTTTTGAATGAATTTATAAAATTATTTCGTACTGTAAATGTGAGTTGGAGAGTTCCTTACAAATTGGTTTAGCAATATAAAAGTCTTCTCAATTTTGACATTCTATAAAAGGAAGTCACTCATGAAAAAAAGGTGAAATATAATTTTCAACAGAAATAGCTACAAAAAAACTGCTCTGACAGATTTTTTTTGAAAATTGTAATTTAACATCAGATGTGCGTTGTGGTAGAGTGGATATTGGCTCGGAACGAGAAACAGAGTTCGAATTCCAGTTGAATCCACTGTATTCACTTACGCGCAAATACCCTTGGGAAAGGTATTAATCCGTCTCTTCCTTCCAGTTATGGGTTAAATAGCAGGACAGATTGGGTTCTATAACCTTGGTCGGCAATCAGTCTACCGCAGAAAGCAATGGCAACCTACTGCGGGATAATCTTCTGCCCAGTCAGTCATGTCTCTTTCAAGACATGATCGCCCAAGTGTGTATCACATATGCCACTTAACTGACTGAATTTAACATCAATTTAGCAATTTTAATAGTGTATATGCATTTTGTGAGAAGATAATCCTAACCACTTACCTTTCCACTGTATTCCTCTCTTTCCTCTGCAAAATATAATAGATAATAAGAATTTAGAGAAAAATATTTTGATAAAAACTTTCAGTTTAAAAAGTATTTAGAGGTTTAAATTTAAAAAAAAAGTATTCCAGTGTAAATTTGCTGTATAATTCAATGTCATCAAAAACAACACTGAAATATTAACGGTGTGAAAAAGATTTAAAAAAAAAAAAAGTTTTCAACTGTGTAATAAGTCTCTTATTTGCAAAAAACAGTTCTTATAAATTAACAGAAGATTAATAAAATAAAAAGATTCACTTTGAAAGTGATTAAATAATTTTTCTATCAGTTAATGTTGTTTTTTAATTTTTAAATACTGGTTTTTCCTTGCTATTCAAAAACTAAAGCAAACCTATGAAACTTTTCATAAGCCAAAATGGCATGAAATTAATCAGCAATTAATTACTATCAATTTATATAGAAAAACTTTGAGTGATTATGAAACTTCAAAAAAGAACCTTGGATGAAATTTTGACAATGATGCAATGGTTGCAGGAAAGTATGACTTTAATTTTGAAAGTGCCTATAAGTATAGGATGAGTTTGCAAGATATTTTGAATGCCTACAAAGAACTGTTATGTTATGCATGAGGCTAAGTATTTAAATGCACTGTGTCAAGTCATAACAATTGAAATACTTGGACCTTTGAATTCAAGACAGACATAAAAGAGGTTTACGTTTTGGATCTGAAAATGCTTAAAAATGTTTCTTAATGTTTATTGCTAACTTTATATCTCATGTATGATGTGACCTCCTTAATATTAACTTCAAAATTAGGTCTTAAAAGCCACATGATATGTAAGTATATATTGTATCCCCTTTGATTTTGATGAAGTTATGACAGTTTCATGATGGCTGATGAGTGTTATCAGTTCAAAGAGTGACAAGGGCCAGTATTTTAGTCAGCACTCTTAGAGTCTAGACTTGCCTATTCATGCCAGTTGCTATGTAGGCAGTGAAGAAGATAGATGTGACAAGCCCACAGTGGTAGGGGGAACAGAGGAACCAACATGAACTTGCCAAAAACACAAAGGATACCACTGGCCTACTTTTTTCCCCTGTTGGGAAATAGGAAGAGACAACTGAAGTTCCTGGGACATGCAATGAGGAAGGAGAGCCTGGAGAACCTGATACTGACTGGACAGATAGAAGGAAGGAGAGACAGAGAAAGGCAGCGGATAACATATTTGCAGGGACTGACCAGGTGGATGATGGAACGGGGGTTGCCAGGAGCAACAGGAGCAAACATACTAAGAGCCACAAGGGATAGGGAGACGTGGAGAGCCATGATCGTCTAAGTCCTGAAGGGACAGGGCACATAGAAGAAGAAGAAGGCCCTCCAGCTTTTCATTCCTTGCACACAGCTTGTTGTATACAATGTTATAGCTTCTTTGTGTTTGACAATTATATATATTGTTATAAAAGATCTCTTTGATGACAATGTATGCTTGTCATTCCTTTCAGCTATTATGCTTTGTTTGTATATGAAGGTGTTACTATGTCAAGGATATAATAATGCCCATAATGGGGTAATTAAAATTGGCAATATTCTTTTTTGCATAGCACAACAATTAAGGTAAAAAGAAGAGAGCAGTTATTTTTTTATTTTTTTTAATCATATCACCCCAAGCAAGGTGGTAACACCACTGATGTGCAGGGGGCTATGTAAGAGTGAAAAGATTGGAAAAGAGAAAGCCGGAAACCACATCCTAAACAGGGAACAAGGGATGAGCCTCTTCACCTGTTCAATAGAGGCGGATGGAGTGTGAACCGGGCAATAGTTTAGTCTATCTACTCTAATTGAAAAAAAAAAAAGAAAAGTGTGAGAAGATTGGAAAAGAGAAAGTCGGAAACCACATCCTAAACAGGGAACAAGGGATGAGCCTCTTCACCTGTTCAATTCCTTACCTTTTAGAGTTTCTGGAGCTTGAAAGGCTGGTGTTCCTGATGTAGTAGTAAGAAAGGCATCTCCCCCTGTGAATTCATTACTGACACCAAAATCTGCAATCTGAATCAAAAATGCTAGACATTAAACTGGATCAAATATTGAAAAACATTAAAGGAAAAGAACATTTATAGAAAAACATGCAAATAAATAACATTTAAAGTAACCAGGAAATTATAAAACACCTTTCATTACAAAGAATTTATTTAGATTGACTTTTCATTACAAAAATTTGTTAAAATTATTTTACAGACATCTTTTAGTTTCCATTTCTATTCTTTCATGAATTTCTAATGTTTATCTTAATTCACTAAACTTTAATAAATTCTATCATTGAAAATTCATTTGGAATAGTTTGTTAAAAATTGTTACTGTAATCACTGTTGACTTTATCCATTTACTAAATCTAGTAAAGGTAAACTTCTATAGCTTTTACATCATAGTGTCTCATTAATCACTACTTGCCAAGCCTGAACAGTAGTTAAAAAGTATATCATACAGTGACACCTGTATCTCACCAATCTTTAGTATTTAGTCTTTATATACCTACTGGTTTAGTCAAAGTCTGGACTACGATCAAATCCTTTTCTAATAAGGGATTTATACAAGAACTACCAGAGATTAAAATCTGCAAAATCACCCGACATTTGAAATTTTGTCCATGTAGTTGACATTTCGGGATGTGCGTGGTGGTCCAGTGGATATTAGCTCGGGACGGTAAATCGGAGAGCTGAGTTTGAATTCCAGTTGAATTCATTGCATTCACTTATGTGCAAATACCCTTAGGAAAGGTATTAATCCATCTATTCCTTCCAGTTATGGGTTAAATAACAGGACAGATTGGGTTCTATAGACTTGGATGGCAACCAGTCTACCGCAGAAAGCAATGGCAACCTACCATGGGATAATCTTCTGCCCAGTCAGTCATGTCTCTTTCGAGACATGATCGCCCAAGCGTGTTTCACGTGTGACACTTAACTGACTGAGTTGACATTTCAGTAGTTTATATACTTCTTTTCATAATTAAAAAAATATATATAAAGCAAAAAAGAAAAGCATCTAGAAAAACAATTGAATTTCATTTGAATATTTTTTAATCTTTAGTGAGATGCAAGAAGGGATTTTGTAAAATATCCAAATCAACATTTATTTATTGCAATCAGGAAGCCAGGATAAATTTCTTCTAGTTACAAAGCAGAAAAGAATTCTTCCTACCTCTCGTAGACATTATCCTGTTCTTGATCATCAGTTTATAATTCTGTTTTCATTTCTTTACAGTTTTAAGTGCCAAAGTTTTATATCGTTTTCAAAATACTAAAATATAATTACATAGATATTTTGTTAATTTAAAATTTGAAATAAATAATGCCATATTTTGTTCTATATCCTTTGATATTTATGAGGCGTAAATCTTTGTGAAGTGCATTCAAACACAAAATACAGATTTTTTTCAGCTTCTTAATGTTTCAGACAATGTTTTCAAAATTACTATTTTTATTAAGTCAGGGCTTCTTAAACAGGGATGGGTTTCAGATCTGTGAGGATCAAATAAATATTAACAGTTATATTCACTATACAGCTTCCGATTGAAAGAAATAAAAGAAAATGCACCCAGCCTCTAATTACAGTGCTGACAGCAAGGTTTCTTTGGGCTTTCTGTTGGTTTCATGTTTATTATTTAAACTTGTCATTATTTTCAGCATGACGGCTATCTTTTACCACTCTATAAAAGCAAGTGATAATTATCACTTTCCATGGGTTATAATAGCTTGATTATCTTCTTATATGCAGGCAAAGACTAATTGACCACAATTTCTTTCAAGCATGACTGGCTGAAAAGTGATGTGTGTGCAGGGTGTGTAGTGGAAATGAAATGCAGACAGAACAGTCAACTGCTACTGATAATGGTACCCAACCCGTCAGTCAAAGAGACAATGTTGCAAAAAGACAGCACGTTGCTGCTCTGCCAGAAAAGAGCCATAATGTCTGGTCATGAAGAAAGAAAGCATCTACCAGCTATCATAATAATCAAGACAGTGAACTGAATAATGTTAGTTATGCATTGTTCTATTTGCTATTTTTGATGGTGAAGTTGGGAACATTTCAATACTTGTTTGTGGTATCTTATTTTGATAGAGTGCTATTTTCTGGGCCTAATAATTTTGTTGATAGTGTTTGAATTAAAGGCTTTGAATTCTATAATTTTTTGTTTTGTTTTTCATACCAAAGATCAAACTTTTGGCAGACATCATAAAGATGTGAAAAGACACACTCTTTTTAATAAGCATCTCTATTGTCAAGACATTAGTTTACTTAGCAAAACAGGACTTTCAATCCTCAAGTTGTTTAGTGGGTTACTTGATATAATGAATAATTTCTATGTATTTGTTTTTTTGATGATAGCATACAAGATGATCAAATAGGGCCTATATTTTACTGATCAGCTGATCAAAAAGGAAAAGATCAAAGTGAAGATAAAATTATGCTGCCAATTAGTATCTATTAACAGCACTTATAATCAAGTAAAAATTCATGTTATCAGTATCAGTGGTTCCTGAGATATAAAACTTATTCTTGCCTGGTCTACAAAATATACAGATATCACATGACCATCTTGAAAACTGCACACAGAGCAAGAACTGAGAGTAGCATAAAGGTTGATTGGAAGTATTCTAAAATATTTGTCCAACTGTCACTGCTCTCTCTCTCTCTCTCTCTAAAACATTTTATTTGTTAAATTCAATCTGACAGACCAATAATTGATCTGTAAATTGTGGGTGTTTGGTCAGTATTACATTCACTAAGAAGCATATAGAGTTGGTAGTTCTTTGTTATGTGTTATTTTTTTTTCGTTATCTACTGTTTCACTGCAACATGTATGACTACTTATATTAGTGAAATACAGCTATGTTTTACTTCAGGTTCATTAATTCAAATCTGGTTTGCAAATTATCTCTCATAACTAAATTTACCCAGGTGGTCCAAACAAGGACATTTCAATTTTCCAAAGAGGTGACAAAAACCTTTCTAAAAATACCACATTTAACTTGGTAGCATTTCTTCCTAGTGAATATTTATGCTGACTAGACTATAAGGAAATTAATACTGAGCATCAGGAAGAGACAGCTGAAGTTCTTGGAACATGTAATGAGGAAGGAAGGCTTAGAGAATCTGATACTCACAGATCAGATAGAGGAGAAAAAGAACCAGGAGAAAGCAGCAGATAACATATTTAAAGGGCCTGAGCAGGTGGATGACAGAGCAAAGTTTGGAGGGGTTACAGGAGAAAGTGTGCTAAGAGCCACCAAGAATAAGGAGACGTGGAAAGCCATGATCGCCTACATCCTGAAGGGACATGGCACATAGAAGAAGAAGACTATTTTGATATTGAGAAAAAAGTCTTTTTTAAACTAAATAAAGTATGCTAATACTCAGAATTTTTTTGGCATGTAAGAATTTTATGTCATAGATACATGTTCGGGGAGACCGTGACTGGGAGAAAAAAGAATTTCTGTTTGTTACCCAGATGACTGATACTGTGCTAGACTAAACCAATAATGATCATTCCCAATCTGTACTCAGAATTATTCTAGCATGTCAAGATTTTGCACTGTATACATGTACATGATTAAGGAGAATTGTCTTATATATGAACTTGGGTGGGATAGGAACTTTTGTCTGCTACACAGATAAATGATGCTTTACTTGACTAAATCAATTATGATGACTGTAAATCTGGACTCAAACTATTCTGAGATAAGTGCATTGCAGATTTATGTTTGAGGTAAATATATATCATTTGGTCAAGCTAGCTCAGTTAATAGGACGGAGCTGGATACGGTGGTAGATGGGACTCCATACATAGCAGTGGTAAAGGCAGTTTATCTTTGAGAAGAAAAACTCTAATGAAACCAGGAGTAAACCATTTAACTACCATTGGAATGCTGCATGGCAGTCAGAAGTAGATGCATTACTAGATAAACTATGTATTTGGTTTTTGCAACACCTTAGTGGAGCAAAATACCTAAGTCTGTGAATATGGCCGGGAAAACTGATTTTGTTACTCACTATAGGAATTGTACAAAACCACTGAAAGACAAACATGAGTAAATATTATATTAATAGTATATCAGTATCCACTTGGATGTCTAAGTGATGCAATGGTTAGTAGCTCATAACAAGAAATAAGCAAGCTAAGTACAAATCATTAAATTAACTTTACATGAATACCCTAAGAAAAGGCATAAATCTATCTTTTCTTTCTCCTGGTTATGTGTTAAACAGCAAGGAAGACTGGGCACTCTAGCCATGGTTAAAAACAAGTCTAGAAGAACGAAAATCTCTGAATTAAAAATCAATTGTCATCCTGTCAAAGTATATACTAATCAGCCAAGAAAATGATCATGGAGTTTTTTTTAAATCATTTCACCCCAAGAAACATACTAAAGATGCAAGGGGTTATTGAGTGTTAAAGAGTATAAGAAAAAATACTGTTAAGGAGAGAGAATAATAAAAGGAACAAGAAATAAGAGGAATGTTCATCAGAACAATTACCATCAAAATATTAATAGAAAAGGCATGAGAAAACTACTTTACAGGGGTGGGAAAGTGACTGAAGGCGCCATGCCAGGTCAGGACCAATAACACTGAATCTCTAGCATATAGCTCATAATGAATCTATAATCCCAATTATGGTTGATGCGATAGATAGTATCCTCTTGGTTTTGTGGCATGGTATGTATTTGTATAAATTGTCGCACAGAGCTGAAAACTAAGTTGATTTAATGAACCATATTCTAAGAGTATATCAAAGATTGAAATGAAAGATATCTCTTGGTTCAAAAATTATATTTGCATTGAACCAACCAAGAGACACATGTCATTTTAATCTTTTTAATATTGAGTACTTTGTTTACAATGTGCATTGTGGTGCAGTGGATATCGACTCGGAACAACAAATAGGGGAGCCAAGTTTGAATTCCAGTTGAATTCCTTGCATTCACTTACGCACAAAATATCCTTGGGAAAGGTATTAATCCATCTCTTCCCTCCAGTTATAGGGTAAATAATAGAACAGATTGGGTTCTTTAGCCTTGGTCGGCAACCAGTCTACTGCAGAAAGCAATGGCAACCTACTGCAGGATAATCTTCTGCCCAGTCAGTCATGTCTCTTTCGAGACATGATTGCCCAAAGCGTGTATCACGTATGGCACTTAACTGACTGACTCTGTTTACAAAATTCTGATCATTTTTCATGGTGTTAAACTTCAGTAATTTACTGGACTAAATGTTTTGTAAGGCATTAACTATTTGTGTTATTATTGTCATTATTATTATAATAGTACTACAGATATTATATTTATGTTTAAAATATATTAATGGAAAATTTTAAATGATGGGAAATAAGTCAATAAATGTAAAGTATTTACTTCTAATATCTTCAATTATGTTTCAGAAACTTTCCTTTGCATTTATGCATTGAGCTGGTTTCTTATTGTAAAAACCAAAAGTAGTTACCCATTATTGATTTTTGTAAATAAAGTGCTCATTATTAAAAATTAGAACATTAATAGTTAATAGATATAGAAAAGTTCAAAAGACTTATCTGTCCAAGTTTCTCAGAAACAACACTCATCAGGGTACGATAAATCTACTGAATTCATTGAGAGATATATCATACTATCAATATAATATTAATCTTTAACATAAATATTTTGTACGTATATTTAAAAAACCAGATGTGCTATGACTAATTCTGAATACAGATGCATAATTAGTGTTCTTAAATTAACCTTGTACATCATCATTTATTTGAGTAACAGACAAAAAGATTTTGTTGTCCTTTGTTATCAGCAAACATGAAAATTTCATTGGTCTAGAATTATTCAAGTAGGACTTTTTTTTTTTAATCATATCACCCCGAGCAAGGCGGTAACACCACTGATGTGCAGGGGGCTATGTAAGAGTGAAAAGATTAGAAAAGAGAAAGCCGGAAACCACATCCTAAACAGGGAACAAGGGATGAGCCTCTACACCTGTTCAATAGATGTGGGTGGTGTGTGAACCGGGCGATAGTTTAGTCTATCTACTTCAATTGAAAAAAAAAAAGAAAAGTGAAAAGATTGGAAAAGAGAAAGCCGGAAACCACATAAAAGTTTTATAAAGTAAAATAAAATTGTAAATCAGAAAAAGTGAAGAGAGAGGATAAAAACAGAAAGAGAGAGAAACAAGGAAGGATTTCAAAATGAGAAAAAAAAAAATCAGCAAGGTGTCTGTAAGAATTTTGTATTTCCCACTCATGTTAGAGATTGGTGATCAATCTCAATTAAAACCAGATCCTGAACCCTGATTTTTCAGAAAAGCATGCAGAGGACATTGGCTAGTAAAATTAAGGTGGAAATGGTTTTTACTTGTGGGTTTTTTATATAACAAAGTGGTGAATGTATTATTAATAGACCCCAGAAGAATATGCAAGAATTGAGTTTATTTTTATGGCTAAGTTTTAATGATAAAATTGAGGATGGAATTTTGTTTAATGTAATTTTAAAAATAACTTTTATCTTTGTTCTTAGCTAAAACAAAAATACCATCTATATAGCTATTATGGTAATTTATTCATGCACACATGAACTTTTCCAAACTATAAATAAGCAGCAGTTTCTGTTTTCTGCTATTCCAGCAGAAAACTCTGACAGCCAGACCAATACAGTCATGCTGGTGATCTTCTCATGTTATGTTTGTAATATTGTTCTTTGTTAACATATTTCTTTAACTCTATTCCTTATATGTCTTTATTTCTGGTGTCCCACAAAACCACAACAATAGCAGACATATTTTCAATTTCATAACATTTAAAAAAATCTTGTTTTCTATATGAGACATGTAATAAAGAAGCACAGACCAAGAAGGTTTCCCTTATATACTCCATTAATTTGAGTGTAAATATTAACATTATGATCGTAGAAAGGGACTAGTTGTGCAGGCATGCAATAATTTGTTGATAATATTGAGTTTGATAGATGGAGGTGAAACTGAATTATGTTTATATACAGAGTTAAAAATTACCTCAAAATTTTCAGCAACAGGGATATTTGTAAATAAATTTTCTACGTCAAGTGATGCTAAAATGCCTTGGTTTGGTTAAGTAGTTTTAAGAATTTGTAGGAATTCATGAGTTGACTTAATGCTATAATTGATAGATAGATATGGAGTAATAATATTGTTGAGGAATTTTGACAATTAGTTTATATGTTGGAATCTGAGAAATGATAGGTCGTAATAGGTATCCAGGTTTGTGTATTTTAAGATTAGCATATATGTATTCTGGTTGGTAATCATTAATAATTTCATTGATTTTCATGGATACTACATCAGCATTATTTGATGTCATGAGTTTGTTAACATATTTTTTAGTGTTTTGGTGGGGATATTATTTAATTTTGTCAATTTCAAACATCAATGAAGTGCTGTAATTTTTTTGTAATAATCCAATTTATCCAATTTTACGCAAGTATTGTATTTCTCAGATCTTCTGATGATAATATTAAAGAACTTAATAACACTTGTTAATAAGTTTTTTAAATCACCTTATAGACTACCAGATTAAACTTTTTCTTTCTAAGTTATACTATTATAAGATTCATAATAATAATAATAATAATAATAAATGCCTCACAAAACATACTGAAAACAAAAAATTATAAGATCACATGAAAAATTATATAATTATATATAAAAAATTAACCATAGCACTTTGTTATTTTTAAAGAAACTTGCATAAAAGAAGGGTTGCTGAAACACACACACACACACACATATATATATATATATATATATATATATATATGTATGTATGTATGTCAAGCATATTTGGTTAAATAATTATGATACATTATGTCTATTTTAATCCTTTCAAATTCTTTGATTGACGTGTTAATTTTGATATTAAATTCATTAGTTTTTTATTTTCTCAAGTACTTTCAGTCTCATGTGAGATCATCTTCAGGAGTGAATTACTAAGACAAAAATTAATGTAATTAATGTAATTGATAATGAAATATGCAAACAAGCTGTTTAATGAACATGCTGTTATCATTAATTTTAAAAATTAACTGTTAAAGTTGTGATGTTATTTTATCTAAGGAAGGTAACTTAAATTTATATAGTTATATTTTTTTTGTATAATTGTAATTTTAAAATCATTTAATGTTTTTAAAATTACAATTATTTAAAAAAATTTAATGCCCTCACTTGTGGAAGTCCCTTTTGGCTCCATGCTTTCTAGCCAACTTAAATCCTCAAAAATTTAAATGCAATGACAATCAGTATCTACTGGACTCCTGATGACTCTTTCTTTGCTCTCACTTCTTAGTAATAACATTTTTCTAATTCTTTCATACCCAACAACTTCTTGTGTCTCAGTGTCTTTACTTCCTTGCTTGGGTTGAACTTGATTATATATCAGATAATTGTAAAATTTCATACCAAATTTTTGTTGTTAATATAAAATAACCACAACTTAACTTGACACTGGTGTTTATTTTGGTGCTGAGTTTTGATATGTTCTAGATTAAAACCTTGTATTGTTCATTTGTGAATGAAACTTTGTTGAATGTTAATCCTTTATCCACAAACCAATGCTTTAATAATGGAGGATGAAAAGTTGAACTTTCACCATGTTATGCTCTATGAATTTTGGGAAGGAATAATTGTCAGAACTGCTGCAAAAAACGTTCAGGAAGGCTTTTATGGACAGTGCTTCAGCTCTTCAAACAGACAAAATGGTGTTTTGGCAAATTTCATCACCATGATTTTAACCCCAGGTGACTTTCTGACATTGATGATATTCTGCTTACCATCAGAGAGAATAAACTGATGATTTTGAAGGAAGAGATTACTAAGATTTTGAAAATTGATATTTCAATATTTTTTCACCATTTAAAGAGACATAGGTTTGTTTTCAGAATCTACACATGGGTACCAGATTTTTGGATTGAATAGAACAAGCTTGATTGTGTTTTTGTGGTGATTTCTTTAATGCTACTCTATGAAAAGGAGCCAATATCAGATAGAATTATTACTGGTTATGAAAAATGAAAATTGTCAATGCAGACAGAGCTGGAAAAAAGCTTGTGAATGTGCAGAATTTTTTTTTATAAACATTTCACCCAAAGCAAGACAGGGCTATTACTGGTGCACAGGGTGTTACAGTGAGAGAAAAAAACAGGGTATAGAGGATGGCAAAGAAAGGATAAAAGAGGTATGGTATTTAGGAAGGTGGATAGGATTTAGGGAGATAACAGATAGCAATTGACATTGCATTTAAACTTTTGGAGATTGTAGCTATCAGGAAAGCAAGTATACGAAATGGAGCTATACAGGCAGGAAGTGTGAGAAAAGAAACTGTTAGAGTAGATTTGACAGTTACATTTGACTATTTTGATGGTAAAGGGTGGAATGTGAATACCAGTCTGTTCATGTGGTCAGGGCACCAGGGAAAGAAACTTGTCAGATCAGAAGACAAAAAAATATTAGTAGAAAAGACAGAGGGAAGACACATGAGATGGGAAAGTGACTGAAGTTGAGCTGCTAAGTTAGGATTGATTATATTGCAGATCCTCCTTTATTTATGGTTAAAGCGAGCTTGTATCCAATGAATATGTTGCTCTCTGTTTGATGGGATTACAGAGGGATAATTCAGTTTGAACTTTTTTTCAGCCAGCAAAACAATAACTGCAAAGAAGTAATGTAATCAACTCATCAATCTTAATTTGGGTTTTCAAGAAAAATTGCCAATTTTGGCAAATGGAAAATGTCTTATTTTCCACTACATCAATGAAAGACAGAATGTTGCTAAACAGACCCTTGCAGAAGCTTAAAAAGTTGAAATGGGAAACCCTCCAGCACCCACCTTATTCTCCTGACTTGGCTCCTTTGTATTTTATTTTGTTCCAGTTGTGACAGAACAATTTAAATGACAAAAAAATAGACTCTGTACAGTCAGTTGAAAGCTATCTTACAACATTCATCCAACAGAAATACAAAGGTTCTACAAATATGGCATCAAAAAACTTGTAAAATGATGTTGGGAGGCAGTTGTTAAAATCAATGGACTAATAAATGTTTTTTGCGAGTAAGCAAAATTTTGTTTTTAATTTTCTAATTGGGCAGAAACTTTTACATTGCTCTCTCTCTCTCTCTCTCTCTCACACACACACACACACACACATGTATATATAAATTTGCTGTAGTTATAGAAAAGTGCTCAAGATTGTAGACACATGAATCAAAACTGCATGGTAACAGTTTCATGCTTCATGTGATATTTAAACTAAGATTGTCACTACGCAGTCCAACACTGCATGTTGTATGTTCAGACTGTCTTTAAAAACATTGCATTTTAAATATGTAGATATCATAACGTTGTAAATATTACCTTTAAATGTCCATCATCTCCCAGCAGAAGATTAGAAGGTTTGATATCTCGATGAATTATTTTCTGGTAGTGTACTAAAATATAACAAAAAAAAAGAAGATTATTTTAGAAACTCAACATGTATTCTCAATGATATTCTTGAGGATTTTATTTAATAAAATGCTTACCAAAAAGATAAAACAAGTGTAGTGAGTGTCAACTATGCTTGTGAATGGCCTTGTGCCAAACATAATTAAGCACACTGACATTAAAAGATATATTACACAAAAGTCAAACAAAGGATAAAAAGGTCTCATTTGTATTAATAAGTCTAAATTTATTTAACGAAAAGAATTGACATTAATTTTGTTGTTTTGAAATAATATTTATATTTGAAAGTTCTGCATAAAGTTTTTCTTTCAAATGTGTATGTTTATAGAGTTTGCTTTCTTTAAAATCAGATGAGATGATTTGAAATGTAATCATAAGAGAAAAAATGTCTCTGCTTTGCTGTGTGTATGTATCAGTAGCAAGCAATGAGTTAGACACAGAAGGGGTTTATTTGATCTTCCTTTCTTGTGAGAATCAATGAATGCAGTGTAAAAGACAAGGTGTGAGAGTGAGAAAATGGATGTCACCTGGACAAGACATCCAGTCATATGACTTGCAGCTCTCTGAAAAGAAAGGCAAAAATTTCAGGCTATTTATGTGTATGTGAAAGATAGAATTGGATCAACTTCTAGATTTTTCTCTAACTCCTGATTAGTTAATAAATGTGTGATTGTATCCAATTTATTTTCAACAAGGTCTATGCATGGTAAAATTTGGAGAGCCAACTGTCTTATGAAAAGGCTTAGGTATGAATAATCTTAGATTTTCTGTGTAATTAGATATAATGAAATCTAAAAATACTCCTCATTAAGATTGTCGCACACACACATTATATATATATAACAAAAAAGGGAAAGAACATGTAGATTAAAAATTCACTGTTCAAGCAGTTACTTTTAGGAGAAAAAAATCTATTGTTTAATTAAAAAAAAAAACCCTAAAATCCTGTTAAATATATTGTCTACTCATTTAAAAATCTAAGGTCTCAGATAAAATTAAAAAGTGACATGTCTAGATCTAAGCCATCCTACCCGCTTTCACAATGTAAATATTAAATATCCATGGTTACATTATTCTCAATTTTGATTGAACAATTTTGACACACCTAAAAGCATTTCCTCCAACTACCACACCCTAATTTTCTAAATAACCATGAATTCATCTTATATTTTAAAAAATAAATCGTTTTCACCATTTATTTTAACATATCACCTGAAGAGAAATAGTTTTGTTCTGAAACATGAAAATTTTTGTGTAGTGATATTATGCTTTTATAAACCACTGTAATAACAAAATTACAATATATATATATTTTGGCAGGAACCTTTACTTTAAGAATCTTTTATCGAATCCAACCAACAAGAATGATTTAATTCATTGAGTTTTTCCAGCATTCTAATATTTGGCCATGTTTTGAGAGTTAAAGAATACAAAAAAATTTCAATATATTTAATATTCTGAATACTTTAGCAAGTGCTTGAGCCATTCTCAAGAGTGTTATAATAGGTATATGTATTCTCTGTGTATTGTACTACATAGTAGGTTTTACTGTATAAAGGTTTTTGTAGAAGAGTACATTTTATATATTTATATATATATATATATATATATATAGAGAGAGAGAGAGAGAGAGAGGGAGGGAGGGAGAGAGATAAATAAAGTGTATATCGGATCAACTAAGAATACTTTCAAGCAGCGCTGGTACTTGCACCTAACCTCATTCAAAAACAGCTTATACTGAAACCAAACATCCCTTTCTAAATACTTTTGGAAGCTAAAGGATTCAAAACAGAACCCCAAAGTAAAATGAAAAATCCTGGAAAAAACTAGAACTTGCAACTCACTTAACGACATCTGCCCTTTATGTCTAAGTGAAAAACTACACATTCTTCAGTACCCCAACAGTAACGATTTATTAAACCGTAGAGACGAATTATCAGTACTATACAAACATCGCAAATGTTTCTCGCTAGAATTTAAGTAAACAAATAACCCCCCCACGACCCCCCACCAAAAAAAAAATCCACAAAAAAATCCACACAACCAACCCTATAAATAAACAGAAAAAGACAACAAACCCCATGCCATACCGGCAAAAAATAGTGCAGCTGCAGCAAAATAGTAGAAAAATAAATAAAAATATCGACACAAAAAAAACTAAAAACTAAAAAAAAACAAAAAAAATCACACACCCCAATACAAAATAACCAAAACTAAAGTAAGAAGCAACCAGCCCCAAAACAAAACAACACCTACCAACCCCTAAACCAAATAACAACACGCAAGGCGCCAGCAGCCGAAACCCACATAAGATAAATAGGAAAACCTATCCTGAACTCAGCCACAAACAAACACTTAACCCTAAGACTTTAAAAAGGTTAACAGAACTCCAATTACAGACCAACCCCACTAACACCTAAAAAAACAAATCTAACACAAATAAACGGTCTTTCCAACTAGATAATTCTCATTTAAAAAAAATCACCTGAAGAAGCAGTCCACATACAGGGCTAGCTTCGAAAACCGAAAATTTTTGTGTAGTGATACTATGAATTTATAAACCATTGTAACAACTATTACACTATATATATATATATATATATATATATATATATATATATATACTCAGTTATGATCTGAGATTAAGGACAGGATGGTTAAATAAAATAAAGACAAGAGGAAAACTGTATTTTTAAATCGCCTACGTGTTTCATCCTGTGATGGACTTTATCAAGTCAAAAAGATGAAATGAGCTTTATTCTAAATTACGTATCTATAAACAAACAGTGTTGGCAGCCACAAAAATGCTCACAAATCATTTCAAAAGATTAACAGAATATTTTAGTTTTTAGAATTCCTTCATGTTTAGTGCAAAGTCCCAAGATGTTAAAATGAAGGGAATTCAACCATTTTTTAAAACTTTTTATTATGTATGTTAGTCTGTTTTAGTATAATTTCCATAAGTAAAGGTAATTTTAAAGCAGATTAATATACATAATAAAAAATTTCAAAGAAAACGGTTGAATACCCTTCATTTTAACATCTCGTGACTTTGCACTACACATGAAAGAATTCTAAAAACTAAAATATTCTGTTAATCTTTTGAAATGATTTGTGAGCGTTTTTGTGGTTGCCAACACTGTTTATAGATACGTAATTGCATACCACAATTAGATAGCCATTATTTCATTAATTATAATGGGCCACCATCCACTGATAGTTATTTTAATTGTTTTACTTAACTTAAGTAATGCTATGTTTTGACATCAATTTAGTATTATAAGCATCATATACAGATATTTCACAGTTCTAATTATATCAACAAACACCTTTGAAACACTTCTGGGGGGGCGAATACTTCTATAAAGAGATCGCTACAGTCTGGAACACGCATGACACATTTATTGTAGCCATATTGCCATCATCAACTGTCCCTAACATTGACAACACCAAGAGCGGATTTATCATGTCCTTTTAAAATAAATCACCCACCTTCACGCTCTAACCTTATTCCCCCATCCAATGTAGACTTAACTTTCTATTGGTTAATTGAGGCTTACTCAAAAAACATTTTTGATTCTGTCCTTATGCCCCCTTAACTGTATGAAAAAAGTGACAAATTGTTTATATGTTTCCATAAGAACCTTTTCTATCAACAGTTACCAATCATCGCCTGACAAAGTACAATTCATAGTACTGAAACATGAAAGATTTTGTGTAGCGATATATATTATTATAAATATTTATATATATATATATATATATATATATATATATATTATTGTAATATTTTTATTATAAAATGGAGTAATCCATTTATTTGAAGAGGAAGCACACACACACACACACACACACACATATATATTGTTGTAAAAAGTGGATTATATATAAAAGAATTTACAATGATAAGTTTTGAATTGGCACTTGACAGTTGCCATGTGCATGAAACTAAGAGTTTTCCTAACAGTGAGGAACAAATTGTATATTTATTGTTAGCATAAATTTTAGCTCTGTTATTATACATAGAGCTCAGTTTTATTACCATTAGCTAGGTACGTCAACAAATTTTCAATATCTCAATTTAAATTGAATTTTTCAAAATACAAAAGTTTTCTTGAAGCTTTAATTTTAGCTTTAATTGAAAGCCAAAAGATTAAATTTACAAATTACAGTAGGCAAAATACCCTGGTGTATTTCAAACCAAAATTATATTGATTGGAATCGAAATTTTTTTTAGGTTTAAAAAAAAGTTTTTAAAATTTCAAATTTTCCGCCATTTTTCATTGATTGTAAACAGAAGCCAATTCTCAGTTTTAAAAAATCTTACAAAAATAAAATACACCTCGCTGACACATTAATTTTTTCAAATTATCAAACTTAAACTTACTTTAAGTTGACTTGAAACAAGAATTACTTGCTTACTGCCTGAAATATTTCCAAAAATGCGTTTCTCAATTACGGTATCCTTGTTATCACATCTGTCAACGCCTTATCAAGAGGTGATAATTGATATGATTTACAGTAGCTGGCCAAAAAATACCAAGTATGGAAGACAAATTTGGTATAGATTTTATTTTTTTCATGTAAAGGAGGACAACCCTTGAATCATGTGACCGTTTAATTATAAATATCACGTACGGCCACCCCAGATATGGGTAATCAAAATGCACACAATTAAAATGTTTGAATTATTTTAAAAATCCATTGGCTTAATCATTTGTATTAAGCTTTTTATTTTTCAGTTAATAAATGTAGTCTTCATGCTTTAATTTCATACCTTAGCAGAAGCAATGGAAAAATTTTAAAATATTTTTGAAGCTTTATATATTATTATAAAAAAAATGAAAATAATTCTTGTAAAAATTCATTATTCATTGAATTTTTTTCTTTTCAGACTATGATATGCTTAATTTAGATTTAGATTTCAGTCAATTATGAATAAGTCCTGAAATTTTCATCAGAATCTGACCATTATTTGATTTTTGCAAGAATTTCCAAATTAATGTGTCTTTCACGGTCAAAAAAGTGTTAGCATAATATTACGCTTTTTTTGACGTAATAAACTGTGCGTCAATTTAGGTCTTGCACTGACGAAAGAAAAAAAAGATTTTCTACCAAAATTTTGAATGTGTTAGAAATAGTTAAACATTTTTTAAAAATAATTAAAGAATACTTTGATCTATCCTCTTAATGATAACATAAACATTTTGCTGATAAAACTTTGTTTTTATTTAGTTTGGTACTTTTTTCTTCATACTATGCTGTTTCTTCAGCAATTTTTTGGAGGTACCTACCATTAGAACTCAACGTTTTGATATTTTTTATAACATCAATCAGCTAAGGGACAAACTTTTACTTATATTAATTCTTTATCTCTCTCTCTCTCTCTATATATATATATATATATATATACACACACACACACATACATATATATAAATTGCATGGACATAGAAATCAACATATAGAAAGATCATATGGTTTGATGTAGTGTTGGTTTCTAAGTACATGCAATTTATATCTACAAATGCTCCAACCCAGATATTGAGTCTTCTTCCTTATTAAATATAGCAAATTTATTTTAAACAATGATCTATACATACATATATATATATATATTTAAAAAATGATTTAGTATATAGGTATTCTATTCACTCCATAGGCTAGATATAGAAGTCAATTTACTAAGTCATGACAGATAGAAGGTAATGCAATGATGCAATAATTTTTTATTAAAATGTTTCTTACAGCTTCAGTTGTTAGCTCTAAAGGATAAAAGTACTTACAGTATTCAATACCAAGCACAATATCCCTGAAATACATCAAGGCTTCTTCCTGAGACAATGGGTGGTTTGTAGGAATTGTGAGCACCTCACTATAAAAGAATAAAACAAAGAACAACTCTGATAATTAACTCAGAAAAATATAAATAAAGAACAGAAATGTTTATACTTAACACAGGATGCAGATAAGATGAAAAAAAAACTTTCAGTGTTTTACTACTTGCTATTTTCTGTACATAAATAAAAACATGGCATTCAAAATGAGAGATAAAAACAGAAATAGATGAACAAATAACTAAAATGCATTTTGTTGATATAAGCAAAATCAAAATATTTTCTGTAGAGTGGTTAAATTTACAAGCCTAGTATAAATTTTTCAACAAGTTTTCCATAAAGCTTTTTATTGTGCAAAATGCTTCAATATGTTAGCAAGCTAGTTCCATTACTACTGAGTTATGAGTTTGGAGTGCGTCTTAATTGTATCCTTTTTTCTGAATTAAGCTACACGAGTGTGTCACTTAAAATTTATAACATCATTATTTAATTAAGACATTTTCCTTTGTTTTGTATGATTTTTACTGACTTTCAGGTGAAGTGTATAGTTCATCAAAAAAGAATGTCTTAGGATCTAAATTAATGAATTCTTTAAAAAATTTATTGGATATCTTGAACTTGTTGGAACTGCTGATCAAAAAAAAAAAATGAAACTGTCTGGTTGTCTGAAGGTGACAGTTTTGGAGAATATATCAGTTGCAGAATAACTTCCTATCCTAACTGCATGATCATTTGCTTATTTAATATTTTTAATAAGAGAACAGAATTGATTAGTAAGCAAAATTTTTGGACTTAAAAAATGGTCATTTTGTTTTCTTTTGTACTTATCCACCATTCAAACAAACTTTTGTACAGTAGTAGTGTGTTTTAGTTCCAGTATGTCATAAAGAATCCCTTTGGACACAGCTAAATACAAGAAAGAACTTTTCCCAGAGTAGATTCAGTTTGGGATTTAGTTAAAGAATGTCTTATATGATTCATGATTTTCTTAGTTTTAGATTCTCATAATAAATTTATGTTTTATTGTCAATGACTACCTTGTCCAAAAATATATATTTTTTATTAGCAAAAAGATAATGAGAAGAGTTTAAACAATGACTGATTTTCATAACTCCATCAGGAAGATATTTTTCTCATTTCTGAATTTTATAAAGCTTGTAAATTATGTACCATAGTTACTGATAAACCTCTAATTTTTCTGTTAGTTCACATTTTGATTGGTTTGTATCTGCTTCCAAAAGTTCCTCCAGTTCTTCACTTTTGAAGTTCTGGCACCTTATATTGTTGATTTCTAATAATCAAACAATAAATGGACATTTCAATTTTATTAATTAATGACTATTTTTAGATATTTTTATTTAGTTTCTATGTTAGTTACTAGCAGATTTGGCTGATTGTATCAAAACTTTACAATATATCTTCTTAGTAACATCTGTCAAACTAATTTAACCTTTTTTAATTTTCTCATGTGATGTATATGTAAATTAATTTTTTCAACAGTTACTTTAGTTATTTCTTTGGTAAGTGTGAAAATATGGAAAAACAAGAAGCAAATAATTCTGTAATAACCCAGTTTTTGAATCCTTGAGAATTTTATACTATGAGAGGCAGTTTTAGCTGGAAAAACACATTACTTCATGATCAAAAAGAAATTGTTTATGTAGCTACTCTACTGCTGAAAAAAAATTACAGCTGAGTTTAAATAATATTAAGATAATCAGCTGTTTCAACTTTACTAAGTTAAAAGAAGAAATTATTTTAGAGTTGCTTATTTCAAAGTGAATAAATTACAGCATTTATTAGCTACAGACAAAGTAGAACTCTACTCAACTTCTACAATGATTGAAAATTCTATATAACATAAATCAATATTACTGCATCCTGAAAGATATAAATTAAATTTTACCATCTGCAGAAGACGTCTCTAGAGAAACTTGCAGAGACAACTAACAAGATCGTAGATATTTTGACTCTGGATCTGTCTATGTTCAGTGCTACCTTTTTAGAAGATGAACCTAACTGAAACTAATATGAAATTGACTCAAATTTATTTTTTTTAATTCAGCTAGTTACAATCTTTTCTGTATAAATAACACACATCATAGCAGATAGCAATTTCATAGCTAATCTAAACTTCAAATTTTATGATTCTAAAGCTCATAAGTCCAAATCTCTGTGCAGTTTTTCCAAAAGAAAAAGATTAACTCTACAGTTTCTGATGGCTTAATCTGTTGGAGACCATGTTGGTTACTTTATATTTTCATTTGAATGACTGGCTAGAAATTTTTAGTGAATAATGAAGAACAAATAAAGACAATTCCTTCCAATTTACAAGATAAAGTAAAAGGTCTATATAAATTTACAAGCAGTGAATAAAATGGTTCTTTGCACATATGACTAACAGTGCATTCAACTAAATCTTGGTTTAAGTCAACCTTATCTGTGGTTATTCATGATATTAAATATTGCTACTTCTATTTTAAGCATAGATTTTCTTCATTATTTTGAACTAAATATCAGACTTAAGGAACAACAGCTAATTGATTCTAACATAAAACTTAAGTCAAAAGGTTGTTTTTCAAAGCTGCTGAAATTATCCCCAAAATAGTAGCTGCAAATAACAGTTAAGAATTTTCCCATCTTTTTACAAGAATTTCTAGATATTAAGAAACCAAAGTTTTATAAAGCCACTCTGAAGCAGGATATAATGCATATAATAATTATATTGCATCATAATGGTGTACTATATTTCTGTGACCTGACAGAAATATGATTGACATCAAAAGCAGGACATACAGAAGTGGGGACAATATCGAAGACAGAAAATATAAACAAGATCGACAGAAGTGTGATTATAACAATGGCAGCTAGCTTCAAAGGCAATAAACAGCAAAAATGATTGACAGATCTGCCTAGCCATAGATAAAACAATTAAGAACTTGGGAAGGTAAAAATATGTGAAAATTTCAGCTTATATATGATTGGGGTTTTAACTGGTTAAAATAAAAACACTGGCAGAAAATCTAGAGAATGCAGAGAAGAAAGAGAAGACAACATCTGCAAGTCAACAACTCCCACATATGTGTGTGATTCCCTTTAACTACCCCTGCACACAACTGTCACCGATGAACAATAAAAATATAAATTTATATTTTTTATATATATGTGTTCTGTGTTTCTCATTTATTAGCCAAGACGATCATTGTTTTCCAGCAGCAGAGGCAGAATATAACAATGGTTTCTGGTTTTCATATATCCATGGTACCTTCCATTGGGTAAGAAGCTTGGTATAACTTTACCATCAGCTAGCATTTGGACATTACAACTTCACCTTGTGCTCAAGAAAACAGTTAACTCTTGGAGGCCATATAATGATTTTTACAAACTGAGTAACATTACTATTCCAAATTGTTAGCCAGTTCCACATATTTAAGATTTAGCAGCACAATTGAAAGGAAAATTTATTTCTTATTAGAAACATTAGACATTCCAGAAACCACTATTATAACAACTAATTTTTACGTTTATCTTTTGAACCAAGAAACATTGCCCAATATTTTTAAAGAATTATGAATCATAGTCTTTATCATTAGGTTTAACTTTGGATAACCACTTGTTCTTCATAAGAAAAAAAACTGAAACATTTAAGAACAGCTTCTGAGTGTTTCTGAAAATATGAAATACTTATAAATCCAATTAACTGACACTAAGTGAAGTTAACTTTCTTGATCACAAAATCACTTTATCAGGAGTTTGCCAATTTTTGAACAAAAAGTGAAATGATACTTGCATGTATCTGAAAATTGAGTATTTCAAATTTTGGACATGTTAAATTTTTATCACCACTGCCTTCTGTAATATGCTGAAACAGTTTGTTTTCTGAAAGATATGTTGACAAAAAGAAAAAGAAAAATTTTAATATCTAATCATCAGACACTGCTCTGTTAACTTCTGAATAGACTAGATGAGATTGAATTAATGCTGTCTATTTATCTTATCCTGAACCAAATGATTTCCGTTTAGCAGTTGGTATGGTTGCATTCCAGCAATGCACAGAGAGTGGCCTCTTTCTTTCCAAAGAAATTATCTAATGCAGAAATGAAATTCAACCAATTCACAACCATTGAGGATATATAATGCCATTTATCACTTTTGTCACTTCTTGGAATGACATATAATTCAGACATCAACTGATCACAAACCATTAATCAGAACTATGACAGATGAATATGCTCCTCAAGAAATATGACAATTACATAGCCTAATTTACTAGTTACATATGTCATGTCCAAGTATACTGATTGATACTTTATCTATTAATGTCATCACTGATTGGACAGACCCAAGTGTGGGTGTAAAAACATTAGCAATTGCACAGAAAAATTGACCCTGTTCTTAATTCATGTTTTCCAATATTACCTTTTGCAACTCCAGAAAATTAGAATACCAGACTAATTTGTTTCTTAGATGTAATATTTTCACTGTCCTTTAGCCTTTGATAATCTGTGACAGCAGATATTTTATGTGATGTCCATTAATGCCACAACCAAATTACTTACAAAAAGATATGTTTAGCTTAAAATTACATCAGTCACATAGTTATGGGCTCAAAGTTGTTCATAAACATATAAAAATCTGAACCTGGTTATTTTACAGTTCCTGAAAAAAAAATCTAACCATATGGATATTACAGAATCACTTCCACTTAGTAATGGTCATTTGTTTATTCTTACTTGACTTGATAAGTATATAAGATAGCTAGAGTCATTAATAATGATAAATGTGAGCAAAATCACTAACATGTACACTATATACTGGTTGGATTACTATATTTGACATTTCTTCAGTTATCACAATTCAATTCAGACCTATTTTACTCATTGTCTAATTTACTTGGATCGACTAAAATCAGGACTACTTCATATTATTTTAATTGACTAACAGAAAGTTTTTACTGCTCTGTAAAGAATAATCTAAAAGCAAAATTAGATAATATATATTGGATGGATCATTTGTCTTTGGTATTTTGGCAATAGTTAAAATGTTAAATGTTGTTCTGCAGAACCAGTTTATGGCACCACATTGCATCAACCTGATCAATTAATAAAAATACCTACTAAGGATGTTGGATTGTTTGTAAACAAATTACACTTTAAAGTCAGTAGGAATCTGTACCAGGTTCAAATGCAATTGATTCAACAATGGTAATTGCTTAAGTTATTTTTCTATCTACTGCCAGAATTTGGTGTATTGCTATAATCATTTTCATTAGAGTGAATGGAACCTTTTATATATTTTGTTTATTAAGTTCTACCTTTGATAACATGGATTATATAAACAGCTTATATATATATATACCTCCTCAACCAACTGCAACCCCCTTGACTATTTCTTCTGGTGTGTGATCGAAGCCAAGACCAACAAGCACACCCACAAAACCATCGACTCTCTGAAAGCTGCCATCGTGAAGGCGTTTGCCACTATGGACAAGAACATAGTCACCAAAGCGTGTGACTCATTTCACACCCACATTGAGATGGTTGTTGCCACCACTGGTGGTTATATTGAAAAATAATGTAGTATATAACTAACTGTTGCTAAATAAACTTTTGCCTATTTTGTTTTCTTTTTGTCAGGTGTTGGATTTTGCTGCAACACGCTATATATATATATATATATATATATATTGTAATTTTATAATAATGGTTTATAAAAGCATTATATTACTACACAGAAATTTTCATGTTTCAGAACAATACTGTTTGTCTTCAGGTGATATGTTAAAATAAATAGTGAAAATGATTTATTTTGAAAATATAAGATAAATTCATGGTTATTTAGAAAATTAGGGAGTGGTAGTTGGGGAATATGCTTTTTAGGTGTGTCAATATTGTTCAATCAAGAATAAGAATTAGGTAACTATGTAGTTGAAGATCTGTTGCCCAAGACAAAACCAATAGCAGTTGCCACATCAGAGATATTGTCTCCTCTTTTTGTCCATCATCAATTAATCAAAGCAGTCAAATGGTGCTAAATCCTTTCTGTAGTTATACTACCTCTTTATATCACATTCAGCTGAGTCCAGTGAGTGAGGATAAAACCATCTAGTGAAATGTTGTACCTAATTTTTTGGTACTTCAGTTTACATGTAAAATGCTCACTGTCCTATTAATCTATATAATTAATACTGGATTATTTTATAAACCTATAATACTGGATATTAACAGATGATTTAAATTTTTATAATTAATGCTGAATTTTATGATGGGTAATAGTAGGTTAAGCAATTTGTAATGCATCCATTTAAAATTTATGCAAAACTCCGTGCAATCATGAATAAAAAATACTTTCATATCATATTTTAAGACAATTCCTTTGTTGTTTAAGTTGTGATTTCTAGCATGTGCTTTTAAAATCTAAAACATTTTTTAATTGGTTCTGTTTTTGCCTTAATTCTTAAAATCAATACTTGTGATAACTGAGAATTTAGTCAGCTTCTTGATATACTTTTTGGAAATAAAAAAGCACAATCTCTCATAAGTTGAAATGTTACTGATATCAGCCATAACTGCCTCTTCCACAAACTACTTGATTATAAAAGAAATGGTCAAACTTCACAAGTTTTTTTTTTATTGGTGTCATAATAAAGCCAATCAAGGTAGTAAAGCCACTAACATGCAAGTGGTTACAGGGTGCAGAAGAATTAGGAACAGAAACATAAGCAGAAAGAGAAAAGAGTAATCAGGAGGATGGTAGATAGTGATTGTATTTAAATTTTTGCAGATTAAAGTTGGCTGAAAAGCATGGAACTGGAAGTGAGAAGTGCAGAAACTGTTTGCATAGAATATGACCGTAAGGGTCACATCTAGCCATTTCAACTGTAAATTGATGAAACCTTGACACCAGTCTAGTACTGTTCTTGAATTCATAAAGTCTAGGTACCAAAACAAACAGCTCATCCAAACAATTACCATGAAAATATTTATAAAAAAGGAACCGAGAGACAATCATATGGTGATGGGTAAGTGACTAAAGCTGAGCCATCAGAACAAGACCAATAATATTGCAGACTTTTCTTTGGATATTATCAAGGAGTTCAAGGTAAATAGCAGGGGCACCAAACCATATTCTAAGCATGACCGAATGATAGACCCATACATAACACATCACACAATAAATCCCAGGCCTAATAAATAAAACAACTTTTGGACAAAATTTGACTTTATTCATCAAAATAGTCTCTTTCTAGGGTGATACACTGATTCCAATGCTCCTCTAACAATTCAATGCCTTTTTTTGTAGAATGATTTGTCTTTGGCCTCAAAATACACCTCAGTTCTGGAGAATACAGTGGATGCGGAAGCAATTTGAAGTGCAATTCATGTAGTTTTGCTATTGTTGCGATCGACTTGTGACATGGTACATTGTCTTGGTGAAAGATCACTTTTTTGTTCTTCATTTGTGGCAATTTTTTGGTGATTTCTTCCTTCAAATGTGCCTATAATGATATATAATATTTGCTATTGACGGTTCTTCCTTTCTCAAGGTAACTGATGACCCAAATTACAGAAGCTAAAACCTTGCCTGCTGACGTTTGTGTCTTTGGTCACCTTGGACGATTTTCAACTGTTGCTGTCCACTTGGCTAACCACTGATTTGACTCTGGAGTGAAGTAGTGGATCCATGTTTCATCCATTATCATATGTTTACACAAAAATTCTTTCTTGTTATGCTGAAACAGTTGCAAACAACACTCTAAATCAATGATGTTGTTGTTTTTGATTAACTATGAGCAAATGCGGCACCAACTTTGAACATAGCTTTCTCACTGACAAATATTCATGCAAAATAGGGAATACACTGCCTTCTGGTATGTTCAACTCATCTGCTATCTCAAGCAACTTCAATTTATGATTAGCCAAACCGAGTTTGTGGATTTTTTTCTGGGATAACTACTGATTTTGGGTGACCTGATCATTCAGCATCATTTGTGTCTGTACGACCATGTTTAAAGTCAGCATACCACCTTTAACCATTGTTTCCAATAGAGCAGAGTCTGAATAACGCTTATGAAGTCATTGTTTTACTTGAACAGTGTTTTCTTCCCATCAGAAAGCAATGCTTTATCAACACACGAAATTCAGATTTTTCCATTGTTTTGAAAATTTGCAACAGTAGTTTCACTTAAACAACTGTAATTTGTAAACTAATAATCCGATTTGGCTAAAATTCTGACATGTGCCATTTGAAAGTTAGTACTTCATAAAAATCGTATGGATTTTTTATTAGTGGTGCAATCTATGTGTCAAGCCTGGGACTTATTGAGTTATGTGTTAAGACAGATTCTAGAAAGAAAAATCGTCTCACATGATACAGTGAACTGACTTTCTTAGCAGCTGACCTAGCAATGGATTCAATATAGTCTTTCCACTTCAAATCAGTTGAAAACATTAATCTGAGAAGGTGCAATGAGTCCCTTTCCTGAAGGTTGGCATCAGTCATGCTGATGGAAGACAGAGAGGGGCAGTTCTAAACATCAGCTGCCATTTTGACCTTGTCAGACTGATCAGGCAAAAGTAAATGGTTGTATCATCAGCATAGATGCCAAGTTAAGAGATGATGTTATCAGGAAGGTTGCTAATAAAAATTAAAAACAGTGCAGAACCAAAAATGGAGTCATGGGGGACATCTGCATTAGTACGAAAGGATCTAGATGAGTGGCCATTCAGGATAACTTTCATTTCATGATTTGATAGTATAAATTGCATCAGCTCAAAAATGTGCTTGGAGACACAGTAACTTTTCAGTTTGTGAAGAAGACCTGTATTCCAGACCCTGTCAAAGGCTTTTGAGATGTCCAATGCTACAGCCTGGGATTCACTGTTTTATCTAGTGCATGATAGACACTTTCTGCAATTATCATCAGTATATCAGCATTTGACCTGGAGAAACAAATGCTATATTGTTTGTCTGAGAAAAGGCCCTGTGATAAGAGATGATGAACTTTGCTTCTTTCATAACTGGCTTATATTTATTATGAGCAGCAACAAATAGGCACCTTTTATAATGACAGCTGTTACACTGATATAACTGGAAATGATGATTTCTGTGTGCTATAATGGCTGAGCATGCTGATCTGAACCATGGAGAGGGTTGAGGTTTCACCCGGTATTTTAAAGAAGAGATTAAAATTTCTATGATGGCTTTGACCCAAGAAGAAACCACAGTGGTGCAGTTTTTATTGGGAGATTGATAATGTCAGTGCATAGTGCATTATGAAGAAAATCATGGTGTGAGTCCCAATCAGCATGTTGGTAACAGAAAGAGGTCTTACAGATAAGGGGGTTTCTGTTTAATAATTGATTATTTAGTAGTCAAATTGCATTGAATAAAGCTGTACTACAAGCTAAAATATTTAGTTTTCTCTTTACAGCTACCAAGGAATGCCTTATATTTTCTGGTGATTGTGATTATCACTTCAAAAATTACTATCTAATCTCTGTGTAAATTACTCATTAACTGAAATAACAATGTAAAACATGCTAGCTATGTTAGTTTATAAATCTGTTCTTTTTCAAAAGCATTGTTTGAAAAGCACTGTAATAAATTAATATCTTCTATTCAACAAATCTGTTATGGCCAGGTGTGCACTGAACTATGAAAAAGTGTCTGTATATAAACTTATAAAGCAATTAAAATTTGTGTGGCATTCAGAAGTAATCATAAGATAATGTGACAGCATCAGAATAGATTTTATAGCAACCAAAAAATAAGAAAATTTTATCCATTGTAAAATAAGGCTTTAATATCAAATAATTATCATTCACAAATATATGAATATGTGCATACATTAAAAAAACAAAAAAACCTTTTGTCAAATTGGCTTGCAGAAGAGATAAATACTTGATCTCAAAGAATTCAAAGGAAAATATATGTTTCAAGTATAAGACAGAATTTGAACCATAAACTTACTCTCCCCAAGGGGTTGGTAAATATAAAATAAAACCATTTACATTTATACTATTGTTCTAATTTTTGTTATTGCCATCACAATGTTTCAGCCATTGTGTGATCCGTCCTTTATCAAGTGTATGACAATTCTGGTAACCTGCAGGGAATTTTAAACTGAATTCTTTATCTAATCCTAACCAGGTGGATTAAGATATTGGTTTGTAAATTTGGTGATATCGTAATTGTGAGTTCAGTCCCTAGTCTGGGTAGTATATACTTGAACTCAGTAGAAATGGCTGAGCAATAACTGAGATATCACTAGACATGTGCAGTAGAACAAGAAAATTTACTCATGTAGATTAATTAAAGGGTTCAGTTTGAAATTCCCAGCATTGATGAAGGCCAAAGACAACAACATAGATGAGGACAATAGCCTGCATGTAAATAATGATAACTCTTTATTACAAAATTTAGACATAAATAATATGCACTATTTACATTATTTGGACTATGGTCCTTATCTTTATTGCTATTTGTACGACATTTCAGCCATTGTATGCTCCGGCATTCTTCAGGTGCTAAGAATTTCAAACTTAACCCTTTATTACAATCACTGAGGTATATCATTCTCATTCCTTGCATAGAGCCTCTTTTTTGGTAGTCATGAGTTATCTCCCTCTAACCCTGTAAGTTACTTGTTCACCACTGCTGTAGCCTGGTATTGAACTCACAACTCTTTGGGTTAAGTCACAGGCACTAACCAATGTCTATATCCACTGGGCCATGTGTAAATAATATAAATGCTAACTTATCTCAGAAATATAGACAAATACAGAAATAATATGATTTTGAGATGTTTTCTGTAGCAATGAAAAACAGTTCAATAAATATATTTGGTACAAAATGTCATCTCTAACCTCCAAATATTAATGAAACATACATATTGTGATGAAATAAATTAAAACAGGATGTAGGTGATGATGATGCTCTCCAGATTCCTTTTTTTATTATCTGTGAATTGCTGTTTTTGTTGCTACGTATTCTTAGAAAAGATAGAATAGTTTTTCATTGCCTTTGTCATGGTGGACAATTTAAAGTTTTTCTTCTTTCAGACTGGTTGCTACACAAGGCTAGATAGTCCAGTTTACCTTGCTAGTTATTTAATCCTTAGCTGGTGTGGAAAAGAGATGGATTCATATCCTTCCTAAGAGCATTTGTTTGAAAGTGAAAACAAGAGACTAACTCAGAATTAAACTTTGGTTGCTGATTTCATTTTTGGCACTGATAACCATTATACTACCCACACATCCCTAAGGAAGGCTTAAACAGTCTGAATATAGATCAACCAATATTCTAGGCATCACTAAACAAGAGAAAATTTATAAATTAAAAGAAACAACTGCAGTAAGCTTTATATCAATATTTTTAATATATTACAGTATAATATTACAAATCAGAAAAATCAATTTTAAGTAAACAGTAAAATTATACTGAATGATGTCACTGTTATTTATATGATGCCAGCTGGGTATGTGTGATGCAAATTATAGTAGGCATCATTTTACTTGACACATGGTTGTTAAAGAATTATTATAAGCAAAAAGCTTTCATTAGTAAGTGTGAAATTGAAATAACCTTATACAGTAAATATAGTTTAAAACCTATTAGTTTAAATAAAAATTCTGGGTGTCACTTTTGCACCAACAGTATACCAGTACATAAAAGTATGAGTTTTTATATGCATTTATTTATTAAGTATGATTATGAGTATACCAGTATGAGTTTTTATATGCATTTATTTATTAAGTATGATTACGAGTATGCCAGTATGAGTTTTTATATGCATTTATTTATTAAGTATGATTACGAGTATGCCAGTATGAGTTTTTATATGCATTTATTTATTAAGTATGATTATGAGTATGCCAGTATGAGTTTTTATATGCATTTATTTATTAAGTATGATTTTGTGTATGCCAGTATGAGTTTTTATATGTAATTATTTATTAAGTATGATTTTGAGTATGCCAGTATGAGTTTTTATATGCATTTATTTATTAAGTATGATTTTGAGTATGCCAGTATGAGTTTTTATATGCATTTATTTATTAAGTATGATTTTGAGTATACCAGTATGAGTTTTTATATGCATTTATTTATTAAGTATGATATTGAGTATGCCAGTATGAGTTTTTAGATGCATTTATTTATTAAGTATGATTTTGTGTATGCCAGTATGAGTTTTTATATGTATTTATTTATTAAGTATGATTTTGAATATGCCAGTATGAGTTTTTATACGCATTTATTTATTAAATATGATTTTGAGTATGCCAGTATGAGTTTTTATATGCATTTATTTATTAAGTATGATTATGAGTATGCCAGTATGAGTTTTTATATGCATTTATTTATTAAGTATGATTTTGAGTATACCAGTATGAGTTTTTATATGCATTTATTTATTAAGTATGATTATGAGTATACCAGTATGAGTTTTTATATGCATTTATTTATTAAGTATGATTACGAGTATGTCAGTATGAGTTTTTATATGCATTTATTTAATAAGTATGATTTTGAGTATACCAGTATGAGTTTTTATATGTATTTATTAAACAGGCCATTTGAAAGTTTACACATTTTTAATTGTTGATAAATTGTGAGATTTAAAACAAAAATGAACATATAACCAGAGAAAAAGCTAATCTAAGCTAATGACTGCAATTTGCATGTTAACTCTGTAAACTCCCTTGTGAAGTATAGAGTCTTGTTGTGGAGTAAATAAAACAATCCTGGTAATACAAATTAAGTAGACAAGATACCTTAAATGAAGAACCCAGACTTCAGAGTCCTGACTCTGAACTCCTAGTTCTGATAGAGTGTTAGATCATCACTGGTTGAGTGTCAGTTGAGACATAATATTATAATTATTTCATGTTAGTAGTGAGTTATAACAGTGACAACGAGGAATAAAAACTTATAATGAGTAGAAAAAAAAAACCTTTTTTTTTTGTTGTGGTGACAAGAAATTAGAACCAAGTTGGTATAATTTTTTCTTTGTTATGCATAAAGATAAAAACAGATACAGCAGCAACAGAGTCTTCATCATTATACGAGAGTGATCGTGATTATATGAGAGTCATCGTCATTAGACGAGAGTTATACGTCACAAGATGGAAGCATTTTTCACAAAACAGACACATACATCCTAGATAGTGACATTTCCTACTTGGTTGTTATACTTGCTAACTGTTCGTTGGTGTACGTGTATGGTCTATTAGTTTATTGTACTGAGGTATAATAAATCTCTTTTAATATATACTCAGTGTTAAGAATTATTTCTTACACTATTCTTTCTCTGTTTATCCCCTCCCGGGATATAACACTTTGTTAAGAAAATTAGCTTCAGTAAAACATGAAAAATATTGTAATTTTGTACTACTGAGAAAACCAGGAGAAATTTGCCATGAAGGAACAGTAAATATTCTGGCAAAAAGTTTTAGCAAGAAAAGTTCATCATTCAATACTCACTGAGAGTGTATGAATCTGATGAAAAAAGAAGACAAAGATTTTTTAACATATGCTTGAATTGTTAAAAAGGAATGTGAACAATTCAAATTAAATGATCTGACTCTAGATATGTTTAAAAGATTAATTTTCATTTTTCATTCTAGAGATAATGGCAAAATGACACAGAAATATGTGCTAAAATCCTAACAAAACTGGAAAAGACTCAGTAAGTAACACTACAAGAAATATTGGACAAATGTCAGAGAATTCTCAATCTGAGACACAATATAGAGGAAATTGAAAGAAACAAAAAATGCATGTATATACAAGCCCAAAGAAAATTAATCCATGTTTCAGATGTAAAAGGTTACATCCCCAAGCAAGGCAGTAACACCACTGATGTGCAGGGGGCTACGTAAGAGTGAAAAGATTGGAAAAGAGAAAGCCGGAAACCACATCCTAAACAGGAAACAAGGGATGAGCCTCTTCACCTGTTCAATAGACGTGGGTGGAGTGTGAACCGGGCGATAGTTTAGTCTGTCTACTCCAATTAAGTCTATCTACTCCAATTGGCATTGACTGTCTCTTTAAGAATTTAAAGTGTTAGAAGAGTGGAAAAGTGGAAAAGTAAGACATAAAAATGTCAGAAAGTAAAACTAAAACAAGGAAAAATTATCACAGATAAAAATTTCATACACAGCATTGAAATGAAGAAAATAATTACAAAAGACCAATGAAAATTTGTACATGTGAAAACTAATAAAGTGGATGTAAAAATGCAACTAGACACTGGTGGTGATATCACAATATCCAACAAAAAAACCCCGGAAAGCAAACGGAAAACCTATATTAAAAAGAACTTTGAAAATTGCATGTGTGCAATTATTCATTATTAGTGAAATGATTTGCATCATTTAATTTTGTAACAAGTGTATAAAAGCTAAGGTTTATGTGTTAAAAAATACTACAAGATTATTCATTACTGACTGGATGGAATTATTTGAGTTATGGGATTTACCTATAGATATTTATTGCCAAAAATGCTGAAATGATTGGTTGTTGGATTTTGTTTAGTGGCCTGACAACCTCTAATGCCAAAATTCAAATATTTTGTACACAATTTTATGCATTTAACCACAGATGTTTTGCATACAATTTTATACTTTCAGGGTAAATGTATGATAAAGAATATCCCGCAGTAGGTTGCCATTACTTTCTGCAGTAAACTGGTTGCCAGCCAAGGCTATAGAACCCAATCTGTCCTGTTAGTTAACCCATAACTGGAGGGAAGAGAGGGATTAATATCTTTCCCAAGGGTACTTGCGTGTAAGTGAATGCAAGAAATTCAACTGGAATTTGAACTCGGCTCCTCAAATTTTGATTTAATTCCTTGTATTCACTTAAGAGATGTATGGAGGTAAAATTTCTGCATTGAGTAAATATTTGTGTATAAAATATCTATGTCCAATTCGGACTCTGCTTAGCACTATGTCCTGTCTTTGATCAGGTAATGGATCTCTATTTTCCTGTTTGACTGTCGACTGGTGTTTGTACAATTTGTTTGCAAATGTATCTCAAATTATTTGCCATTTTCTTTTAACATATTGTGTGATCTGATTTTTGTAATCTGTATATAAGAATCTAACCTTGATATTGTCATTTTTGTTGCCTCCTTTGCATCAACTTTTTGATTTCCCCTCAATGCTCAAATAGCTAGAAAGCCAGGCCAAGATTGCCAGTTTGTGCACTTTAATCAAATCATGACAGGCTTTCAATATTTCTTCTATGTAAAGATGATTTGGATGTTTTTCCTTAACTACTGGATAGGGAGTCTGAGAATATGAATTTTCTGTCTTCTGAGTTTTTAATCATTTCAAGCATAATTTTTATGGCTTGTAGTTCAGCTGTATAAATGGATGCATTGTTTGTGGACTTGTCTGTTAGTGACTGCAGAAGCTTTTTGGTCCAAGATTTTTATAGAAGGCTTAGTAGTCACTGTATTTATCTCTCAGTTCTCTATATTTACTTTGGCTTATATAGTTGTTGGCTGTGTTCTTTTGTTGTTAGCATTAGGTCTAGATAAGGTTCAGAGATTACCAATAGAGCTATTTTATTTATTGTAGATGGTGTTATGTTAGGGATTTGTTTGCTTGTTTTAGTGTTTCTTTGAATAGCTGTTGGTCTGTTATTGTAGAATTTGAAGAAATATAGATTGAACAAAAGGTTACTTACTGTTGGTAGAGTAAATTTTTTATTGTCATGGATTGAAGACTTGTATTTAATAGTTACACCTCATGGAGCATAGGTTTTTTTTAACTAATATTAAGGTGCCATGAATTGGCCTATTGTTTATTGCTGATATGTTTGTTTTGCTGTAGATGTCATATCCTTTAAAGATGTCAGGTTCTTTGAGGATGATATCCTGTGAGCAATCTATGTGGTCTGTAAGGAGTTGTTTAATTTTCTTATAATTTAGTTTGATGTCTCTGCAGTTCCACTGTATTTTGCATATTCATAAAAAAAAAATAAATGTCATCTTCTATTTTGTTTATAATGTGTAGGTTCCATTTCAATTTCTATTTTTTTTAGGCTTTCATATTTCTCCTTTCCCCTTGTTTGACTATTTTGGTTGGTTTTTGGTTTTTGCCCTTTTCTCTAATCTTTGAGATAGATCTTTTTTTTTCTTTTCTTTTGTACTGATCTGTTTAATTCTTTTCCTTTTCTTTAGTAATGTGGGTATTGTTTAATTTAATTTGGTAATGAAAGAAATTTTCATGTTTGTTATTCTGGTTTTTAAGGCTTTAATGAGATTTTGTAATTCATTCATTAATGATTTTCTGTTTCTGTTTTGTTTTCGTTTTTTTGCTCAGGTTATTTCCTAGATTTTTATTTAGATTTGGTGGTGTTTTGGTGATTTTTGCATTGTCTAGAGAAAGAGGTTTCTATAAGTTTTCTTGCCTCTGGGAATGTAATGTTTTGAATAATTTTTGTTCTTATTTTTTCATTTTCTTTTTCTCACATCTTGCATTCTTTAGCATCAGATCCATAATCTCATTTTAGCCGGTTTTTACATGTTGCTTCATCATACTTTGGTTCTATTTCCCCACATCTTTCACATATTTGTTTTCTTATACAATACTTCTTTAGATGACTATATCTTTGATGTTTATGACATCTTCTCAGATTTTGTATATATTTAGCTATTTTGGTTATTAACTAGCCAATTTTAATTTCAGTTGGTGATGTGTGTGCATTGAAACTTAATATATATGTATTTGTATTTATTATCTGGGTTTGTTTTTTGTTATACTTTTGACATCAATTACATTGTTTTTTTTAACTTGGCTTTTATCTCTTCCATGGTACAAAGAGACAGATCCCTATTGTGAACTACAACTCTGGAGATGTTTAATCTTTCATGTTGGTATGGTTTTTACACTAATTTTATGAAATTTTTAAATCTTTAACAGTATGCTTGCATGTTTATTTAGTATTTCTGCCAGAAACATTCCATTGTTTAAGTTTTTCACTAACTTAAGTTTTACCATTGAGGATATAACCCTCTGTGCCAGGAATGGAGGTAATGACAGTGGAACCTGCTCACTAGATTCTAATATTATGAATTTAGGAAAGGGTACCTCACCCTGCTTTTGATCAGAATCCAACTATGTGGGATCTTTTTGCCTAGGGTTTTCTTTCTGTATCCATATCATAAAATTATGTTTCACTGTGCTCCCTATACAAAGGAAAATGCCAAAGGGGAAGCCCATTCACTTTAATAGATCAGGGCTACATAGCCAGTATACTCAGAAGTAATAATTGTCTAAATTTCTAAATCTCAGTTCCCAAATTAACTTCCTAATCAGGAACAGTTTGAAACAATAGTCTATGACAACAAAGAAGTGAACATATACTTTTGAATGGACTAATGGTAATGAAACAATAATATATATATATAATAATGAACTAAACACTGAAAGTTAGTACATGGAAGGCTGACTGGAGAAATTTAAGAAGTGTCATGGGATAAAGTATCTCAAATATGTGGTGGAAAATCTTCAGCTGATCCTAATGCAGCTGAAAATTACTTAAAAGAATTTGTTAAGATGATATTGGATGCAAATCTCAGTCTTGAACAAGTTTGCAATGTTGATGAAACAGCTTCGTACTGGAAGTTCGTGCAAACTTTAAAAATGCTAGATGAGAAAGCCCCTAAAGGTTTCAAGGATGCTAAGGATAGGTTGACTATTTTTGAATATGCTAATGCCACAGACACACAAGATGAAGTTGGCAGTTATAAGAAAAAGCCAAGGTATAAGATGTCTCAAAGATGTGTACAACTTATTATGCCAAAATGAAAGTATAAGTAACACAAGAAATATTTTCTGAATGGTTCAATAACCACCTTGTACCAGCAGCATGAGCTCATTGCAGAGAAACTGCTTTGGATGAAAACTCTAAAATCTTGATGTTCCTGGATAACTGCTTTGTACATCCCCCTGCTGAAATGCTTGTGAAAAATAATGTTTTTGTCATTTTCCTTCAAATGTAACATCCATATTACAGCCATGTGACGAACAAATTTTATATTCCATGAAGACAAAGTACAAAAACCATTTCATGAACTGCAATCAACAGAGGATAAAAAGAGTGAAAACTTCCTGAAGGAGTTTAATGCTGAAAATACTATTTATGTGATTCCAAACATGTTGAAAAGTCAACAGTGACAAATGCATGATAAATATTTTGAAGGGTTTTGTATCACTAATGAACAGGATATATCAAAACTCATAATTTATGCTAGAAATGTATCAGATCAAAATCTAATCTAAATCCAAATTCAAACTTATTTATAAATGAAACTTTGTGTGTGTGTGTGTGTGTGTGTGTGTGTGTGTCTGTTACCTATAGACTCCGAAACGGCTGAACCGATTTTCTTGAAAATTTACACAGTTGTACTATAAGCATCTGTGAGTCTTCTTAGCTAGGTTTTGTGTCGAGGTACCCCCAATAAATATCGAAAATAAAAAAAATCGCGTTATAGAAGGAGTGGTCCGATTTTAATCAAATTTGAGACACTCATAGACAAAGACATAAGAAATGATATTCAGAAGTTTCAATGTTGCAGTTTTTACAATAGTGCAGAAAATCGATTTTTTTCAACCCTTTTATTTTAGTTTTTGCTTTAGGTTTGGCTCTAAGTAGGTATAATTGTAGTTCTTAGTCTCAGCCATGATACCATTTACTAAGAGGACTTATTTACACAATTCAGTTTATGACGAAAAAACTTATTTGATATCGATACCAGGAAATCAAAATTTGACTTACATCCATTCATTTTTTTTTTCAGTCTACGGTTTCACTTTAACTGGAAACAACTATTGCTTTTTAGTCTTTCGTGCCAACGTCCAAAGAGTCTGAGCTTCAGGACCATGGATTAGTTTTAAAGCTTTCATTACACCCAAGCAACACCGGGCTATACTGCTAGTAAAAATATAAAAAATTTAGAGGAAGCTGATAACAAAGAAATGTTGAACACTGACAATGATGTGCCTGTTATACATTCTTTCAGTGATGTGAAAATTGTTAAATATAGAAAATATAGATGACAATTGTAATGATGACATTGTGAACACTGGTGAAAAAAATAACCATAGGAGATCTAGTAAAAACGTGTGACCAGTTAATTACTGGGTTTGAACAATGCAAATTTATCAGTTAGCAGGAAATTATGTCAGTTTATTCAATTAAAGAGAGATTTCTCACAAGGAAACTGAAATTGATGAAGTAGTCAATGCCTGCAGAAATCCTTACAAAGTCTTGTTTACCCCAAGGGTTAGAGAGTCCATTTTACCCTGCTATTAATTCATAGCTGCAGTGAGAATAGACGGAGTCACCTTTTCCAAGGGTATATGTGCAAAAATGAATACAATGGACTTGGCTGAAAGTTGAACATAATATGTCAATCTTACTTTTTGTACTGACAATCACTATGCTAAATGCATATCCAAGCTAATGATTACTAAACAATTATGCAAGTAAAAATAACTAATATTTTGTCAATTTCTGATAATTATATGACATTACAGTAAAAAAAAAAGTGGATTCATATTTTTCCCAAGGGCTTTTGTGTGGAAGCAAGTGTAATGAATTTGACTGGAATTTGGCTCTTCCTGATTTTCCATTCCGATTTTCCATTCTGTTACACACCACATACCCTTTTATCCTTTTGTTATGTTAAAAAAAAGGAAAGATAATCATTGTTGCATTTAAAAACCCATTTAAAATTGTTACATAAGTATAAATCTTATTTTGTTATAAAGGATTGTCAATAGTCAGGAATTAATGCAAATATCACTGAGAGAAAAAGGCTGTTAAATGAAGAATATACCTAATATCTTCTACAAAAATAGATTGTAATTATTTTGTGATAAAACTGTATTGCAGATAATTTCACAAGGGAAAGGCATTGAAAAATTTTTCTTTTAGAATTTTTTTTAATCACCTCAAGCAAGGCAATAAAACCCCTAAGATGCAAGAGTTTTCTGATTAAGAGATTATGAGAGAAAAAGCACTATTAAGGAGAAAAGAACAAGAATTAAGAAGACAGTAGATAATGATTAATATTGCTTTTCAAGTTTTGAAGATCAAAGTTGGCTGGAAAAGAAAAAAATGTGATAGAAAAAACTGTTGGTATAGAACTTATGATTATATCTCACCGTTTCAACTGTAAAATAATTAGATCTTGCTGCCAATCTAATCAGTCAGTCAGTTAAGTGCCATATGTGATCATGTCTTGAAAGAGACATGACTGACTGGGCAGAAGATTATCCCGCAGTAGGTTGCCATTGCTTTCTGCGGTAGACTGGTTGCCGACCAAGGCTATAGAACCCAATATGTCCTGCTTTTAACCCATAACTGGAAGGAAGAGACGGATTAATGCCTTTCCCAAGGGTATTTGCGCGTAAGTGAATACAATGTTAAATTCAACTGGAATTCGAACTTGGCTCCCTGGTTTCTCGTTCCAAGCTGATATCCACTGTACCACAATGCACATCCGTAATACTGTGCTTAAATGCATAAAGTCTAGGTATCATACTGTGCTTAAATGCATAAAGTCTAGGTATCATAGAGAAAAGTTCATCAGAACAATTACCATTAAAATATTTATAGAATGGTTACAGGAAATTACATTACAGTGGTGAGAAAGTGACTGAAAGTTAATTGCCAGGTCAGGATCAATAACATTGGAAATTCTTCTTGGGATTTTATCAAGAATCTCTAAATATTTAGCAGGAGCACCAGAACATATGTGGCAGAAATATTCAAAGTAATGATGTATCACAGACTTATAAATATCTAAGATAGTTTCTAGTGATGAAAACTGCCTTGCATAACATAGTGAACCAATTTTCCTAGTAATTGATTCAATATAATCTTTCCCTACTTGTCAAGAGAAAATGTTTGTCTGAGAAGGCACAATGTGTTACACACCTGGAGGTTAGCATCAGCCATGCTGATGGAAGGTAAAAAACATCCTCTCAGATGATTAAAATAAAGCAGATTTGTTTTGGAGGTATTAAAATTAACAAGCCATTCCTTGACCCACTTAACAAAGTAATGTAGATAATTTTTTTTCATATCAGCTGCCTATTTAACCATATTGAAATGTTCAGACTTGCTATTAAGACAGGAATAAATAGTTGTGTCATCAGCATAGATACTGAGCTGTAAACTGATATAATCAGGAAGGTTGTTGAAAAATAGAAACCATGTAAATTCAATGATAGAGTCCTAGAGGATGCTGGCAGTAATGAAAAAAGATCTAGAAGAGTGGCCATTCAAGACAATTTTAATTTCACAATTTAATAAGAAAGACTGAATCAGTTCAAAAAGTTCATCCAGACATATTCTAATCTTTTAAATTGTGAAGAAGCTAAACTCTGTGAAATGCCTTCAAGATATCCAAAGCAACAGCCTGAGCTTCACTATTCTTATCAAAAGTTTGATAGACTCTTTCAGCAACAACCATTAATACATAAGCAGTTGACCTAGAGAAGCAAAAACCATATTGCTTATCCAAAAGAAGACTTTGTGAGGTGAGATGCATAACCAATTCAGTGTGTATTAGAACCTCTAAAAAAAAGGTAGAAAGATCAGATGGTTCACCTGAGTTCTTAAAGAATTAGGCTGTAACTAATTTTGTTATAGAAATAAATATATAATCAAGGAAAAGAATTATCCAGTGGCCAGAAATTAATACAAGTGTTATTGACAAAATACAGTTATTATAATTATGGAAGTATATCAATAAGTTCACAGCTTGACACAGTTGAATTTTGATCCAAAATTTTTATTGTATAAGATTCAATCTTTATGATCTGTAAAGAAGTATTGGGTTAAATGCATCAATAAAAAAGGGTAACATGTTGAAAAATATTGGTTGTATGCAATAAATGCCTTTTTTTCATTATTACACATAAGCTGATGAATCTTAGCATACTGTGTATATGCAGAGCTAATGTTTTCACTACAAAAAAGAAAAACACTGACAATCAAGAAAAAATGATTGTCAGATTTTAGGAATTACTTCAAAGGTTACTATTAGAACCTTGAATAAATTCTTGCTGATTTTTCATGAAAAGGAGTGTTTTATTTACAAAAATTAGTAAGAAACGTGTTATTGAAAGTATTGTCCATTGCCAGCCACTACTTTTTCCCATCATTCTGGCAGCATTTGAATTCCACATCAGAAAAGTGACATGTTTTTTGAGGCTAACCACAAGTTGACCCATTTCATAAGAATGAAAGTGCTGCTCAGCCAAGCCATGTGTCATCGATCAAAACAAGTGATAATTGAACAGGGCAATGTCTGGTGAATACTGCAAGTGATTTAGGACTTTACATTTAAATGTTTCCAAATAGGTTTTTAACAGTTTTACAACATGTGGCCCAGCATTGTTATATTGCAAAATCACCTTGTCATGTCTGCTTGTATAGCAGCCATTTTTTTTTCAATGCTTAATTCAAATGCATTAGTTGTAGTCAATAACAATTTCCTGTGATGGCTTTAGCAGGCTTGAGCAGATCATAATAAACTACACCCAGCTGAACCCACCAAATGCAGAACAGAAGCTTTGAACCATGGATATTCAGCTTTGCTGCCAATGTTGATCCATGGCAGAGCTTATCCAACGATCTTCTACCCTTAAGGCTATTGTAGTGTATCCACTTTTCATTGCTGGTCATGTAAAAAATGTTTCCTGTTCTGCCGCTGAAGCAGCTGTTCACATACGACAAGACATCATTCGACACCTTTTGGCTTCAAATCCTTGCTTTTGAATCATTCCTAATGCTTTCAAACATTTTGAAACATGTGAGATTAACTCCTAATGATTTTGTAAGTTCAGCTTGCACCTGACATGAAATTTCATGAAGTTAATATTCTGATGGCAGCTGATTTCATCTCTGTTAAGCTTGATTGACCCCTTTTTGTTTTAGCTTTTAATTTTGAAAATTAATATTTATATATGTTTTTATTTATTTACTTTTTTCTATGTTTTGTCACAGTGGATAAATTTTAAAATATACTTGAGTCAGTTAAGATTTTAGTTAGTTCTTTTAGGCATCCAGACTGCAAGGGCTTTTTTTTTAATTTTTAAGGAAAGGTATATTAAAATTCATACTTATGAATCTCATGACTTTAACGAAGTTAAAACTTAGGAAATTTTTAATTTGTTATTTATTTATTTTTTTAAAAATTTGAGTAGATAGACACTACTATCACCTGATTCATACTCCTCCCTCTTCTTTAGAACAGGAGTAGAAGCTCATGCCTTGTTTCCTGTATAGGAAGAGGTTCCAGGTTTCTTTCCTCTCCTTAGGTCTTAATAGTGGTGCTGTTGTAAGCTTTTTGCAATGTGTGTTTATTCTTAGGGTACTGGGTTGGCCATTTCCTAGTTGTTGCTTCTGACTGATAGTAAGGAGCCTGAACTCATGTGTAGCATCTTGAGAGGCTGCCCTGATCAACAGTTGAATAACATTAGGGTATTTTGTAGTACCATATCGCACATGGATGGGTGTCTCTGCAAGTCCTTTCGGTGAGCCAGCCTGAGGCCATATTATGCTGCAGTCTGCGCCAGTTTCCTTCCTACACATGTTGCATTTGATGACCAACTGATACTACTAATTTAGGCTTCTCTTTAGTGAAAAAAACCCCACTAGTTATGATATCACAAAAAGTAAGAACAACAACCAAACCAGCTAAACATATATCACCTAAACCTATTAGCATCTTTTTCTTGAACATACTTGGTATCTGTATCAACTTTTGCAGTGCTGAATCATTCATCAAAGTAAACTCACCCGACATCTCAGCTTTCTCTAAAACTAACCTTGACCCCTCTATTTCTTCCTTTGATTTCTATATCACTGGTTACCTTCCCCTCTTTAGGAAGGACTCCAATGTCCATATGCATGGAATTGGCATTTATGTCAGTGAACATTTCCCTCTAGCTATGGTGAGTTCTCTTGAACTTCCTACATGTGTCTCTGTCTCTCTCTACTAAGCTCGGTTAGCTATCTTTTCTGTCTCTATTGCTCCCCTTCATCTCCTGACTGTTCTGTACTTGAAAGCATCTCTAAAAAGATAGATAAGGCCATTTCCTCGTATTCATTTGCCCATATATTTGTTTGGAGACTTCATTGCCCATCACACCAAGTGGCTGGAAAACTTTGTCACAAATCTTGCTGAACTTTTCAATCACCCAATGCCTTATGCAAGTAGTTGATTTCCCCACGCATTTCTCTAATAACACTAATGGAACAGACTCACTGCTAGATCTCTGTTTCACTTCTATCCCTGAATCTTGCCATATTATGCAGCTTCGCCCTCTTGGCAACTGTGATCATGCTGTGATTTCAGTTAATATTTCCTTTCATATTCCCTTCTCCCAGGAACCCCAGACCAGCAGAATATCTTACTGCTACCAAAGAGCAGACTGGAAGTCATTCTGTGATTTTCTTTGTGACATTCCTTGGAACAAAGTTTTTAGTCCTCTTGTTGAAGACTGTGTGTCCGAGGTCTCTTCATAGGTTAAAGCTGGCATTGATGCTTTCATCCCAGCCAGGAAGTTACAACTTAAACCCCATTCATCCCCCTGGTTCATAACTGCTTGCTTGGCTGCTGTTGCCTACAGGAATCACTTATTTCGGCTTTATTGGAGCCACACATCTGACCATAATAGGTGCCTTTTTGCCTCTGCTCATAATCAGTACAAGAGGATCCTAAATGATGCTAAGCTGTTGTTTGCTGAAAGAATGAAACAGCGTATAGCATTTTGCAAGTTTGGCTCTGAAGACTACTGGCATCAGTAAAAATGTGTTAAATAACAGCAACACCTCAATCCCCACTTTAATCAATGAATTTGAGGTACTCACATCTTCAGTATACAAGGCTGAATGCTTTGCTCACAGATTCTAAACTCAACATTTGATTTGTCTGGGATATCCACACCTGACTTCCCACCTAGAACTGAGGCTCAACTGCATGAGATTCACATTACTCCTTCACTGGTCTCTAACATAATTTCAAAATTTGACCCACATAAGGTGAGCAGAGATGATGGAATACCAATCATTGTTCTAAAGAAATGTGCTCCTGAACTCTCCTCTATTATTAATGCTGAAGTGGTTCAGTATCTCACAGCCCCTGGCCTCTTCTCCGATAAACAGTGTGGTTTCCATTTCACCAGAACAACTGCTGATATGCTAACGACCATCACAGAGTATATATATATATATATATACCAGGCTCTTGATAAGTCGGCAAAGCTCGAACTGTTGCACTAAACATCTCCAAAGCATTTGACAGAGTCTGGCATGCTGGCCTTCTATGCAAGCTATATGGCTATGGTATAACTGGACAATTGTTTGACCTAATCCAATCTTTCCTTTCAAATTGTATAGTGAGGGTAGTATTGAATGGGCATGCTTCAGATGCTATCATATGAACATGGGTGTCCTTCAAGGCTCTATTCTAGGTCTTATGCTTTTTTGATCTTCATCAATGATCTCCCAGATGTAATCAGATCCCAAGTAGGCATTTATACTGATGACACAGCCATTTAATTCCACCTCAGTAAGAAATCTGCTGAAGCTGACAAAGCAAACTTTACAGCTGATCTTGGAAAGGACTTCAAAGCAGTGGTGGATTGGGGTAAGAAATGACTTGTAAATTTTAATGCTTCTAGAATGAAGCTGCTATCCTTAAACCACTACAGACAATCTCTATTACCCTCCACATCAACAGTCTCCCTGAAAGCAATGCACTGCACCTCCTTGGCCTAACTCTCTCAGCCAACCTAAAGTGGAATGACTACATAGAATCAATAGTTAAATCTGCTGCTAGGAAGATTGGTTCACTATGTAAGACCAGGAAGGTTTTCTTATCCGAATCTATCTTACATATATACACATCTACCATCCATCTGTGCATTGAAAACTGGGCCCCTGCTATTCATTTCGAAGTTATTGACAAAATCCAAAAGAGAATCTGCAATGTAATCGATCCCCACCTGGTAGCTCAACACATTTTCTTACTGATGTAATGTGGCTTCCCTCTGTCTCTTCTACAAATACTTTCATAGCTTCTGCTCTGATGAGCTTAGCTTTCTGGTGTCCTCTCTGCATGAATTTAGTCAAGCTACTAGACTAGAGGCTAGGTCCCACCCTTTTACAATGAAACCAATCAAATCTAACCTCAACTTCTACTCTGGCAGCTTCTTTGCTCATGCTTCCTGCCTGTGGAATTCTCTTCCATATACTTTCTTCTCTGACAGCTACAATCTCCAAGAATTTAAATGCAAAGTCAATTTCCTTGACTCACATCCTTTCCCTGACAACCCTTGTATCACGTTCTTCTTCCTTTCCACTCTATTCTCATGCAGCCCTCTTCACACCTGTATTCTCATCCTTTTCTTACTCATTTTGACATCCCTAAATCTTGTTCCTCTTTCTCATCACTCACCTCTTATGTAACCCGCTGCACACCAGTGACAGTTCTGTCTTGCTTGGTGTAAAATAATTTAAAAAAAAGTAATGCCTCTAATTCTTTCTCTTCAAACTTTTTCGGTGCATGAAAGCATTCTTTATGTTCAAAATTAATATCATTATTTTTTAAGCATCTAAAGCAGTTTCTGCATGCTTGTAAGTCTCAACAAGAATTCTGTGCTTAAGCTGCAGATTTCTTTTGAATAAAGTAGTGCAATAGAATTCCCCACAAATACACTATTTTTGGCACAAAATCCAACATGTTTAATGCTATGAAAAACAAACTTGTTTCCACTTTGGCAAAATGTCATACACTGAATTTCAAGCTTGCTTATAGTAATTCCTTATAAATGCATTACTACCTGAAACTACAGTTCTGGGAATGCCATCTGTTGGAAAACAGCAAAAACTCATTCAAGGTCCTAATATATGTAAAGATTTGAAATCCACACTTGAATGCAAGTTCAGAGCAGTGACTGATAGTTTTATAAGCAAACTGATTACCATTTCAACCACTGAGTATATATCAATTAAGGTACAGATGATAATAATTTGAAAGCTTTGATATTATTAAAACAGTTAAAAACAAACAATATTGTGTATGGCAGATTTGAAGGCAAATGTTATTTAGATAAACAAAAATTGATATAATTGAACATTAATAACACATACACAGTTTTTTTCAAGATCAAATGGGGAGAAATATAATAGAAGATAAGAGCTTTTCTGTTGTGGCTTTGATGTCAGATTGAATCTATTACTTGCTATGTTTAATTTAACATGCATATCACGAGCTGAGGAATAGCTCAATGGCTATAGCAGGAAATTATTTATGCAGTTTCTAGTTTGGAGTTTAAATAAATGCTTTCTTAATTATAAGTGCTAAAATGTCATTAACATGTCAGCTTACATTTTTCTTCACATTCATCTCTCAGTAATTTCTTTTCTATTGCTTCTCTTATCGCAATAATTTTTTAAATGTTTTTTTCTTATACTTTGTTTAAAGATGATTTTGTGATACTTATTCTATTTTATAACCACAGATTTTGCTACAACATAAAACTTATGCTTAATCAATTCAGAAGAAGAAACTGAATTGTGTTTATTTCCAAGTGCTGGATAAGACTGAATTAAAAAGGTAACATGTAAGTTGAACTTCAAGAATATTATACAATAACATATATAGACAGATAATAACAGTTTAAAAAAGATAATGCAGAAACATGTAATAAAACACTGCACAGGAACATTATCTAAAAATACATGATGTAAGAACATTATATAATAAAATACAGAAGACACCTAAGAAAGAAAACAAAACTACACCTTACCATATCTTGACATCATGGTAGTACACACACAGGAACATTCTATTAAAGATTTTTGTTTTGTTTTTATAATCATTTTACCCCAAGCAAGGCTGTACTGGTATGCAGGTGGTTACACAAAAGGAGAGTGAAGAGAAAGAGGAACAGGTCATGGGGGTGTTAGAGAATGGGTAAGAGAAGGATTAGAACACTGGTGTGAAGAGAGCTGCATGAAAGTAGAGTGGAAAGGGAGAAGAACAAGATACAAGGGTTTTAGGGAAAAGACGGGAGTCAAGGTGATAAAAGATGGTAATTGACATAGCATTTTAACTCTTGAAGATTGTAGCTATCAGGGAAGCAAGTATATGAAAGGGGGTTCCATAGGCAGGAAGTGTGAGAAAAGAAGCTACTAGAGTAGAAGTTGTGGTTACATTGTTTATAGAAAACAAACAAATAATGATGACCTTATAAACTTTTACCCTAACCATAACAATAAAACAAAATACAGAGTGATCATAAGCTTTTATTTCAGAGTCCTTATTATTTGTAGCACATTGAAAACACCTTCAGACTATTCTCATACTTGAATAATGTTTTGCACAAGGCCAAATGCAAAGGTTTACAAAATCCTCAGAAGAAAAATAAAAAAACAACACAAAAACTGACAAATAATATTAATCCTTACAACCATAACAAAATCAATTACTCAATCTTACCTACAAATTTCATAACAGCCACCACCAGAACAAAATAAATATGGGTATATATATATAGGAAAAACTACTAAAAAGTTGTAAGTTAAAAATGTTTTTTTGACAGTATTTATTTATTTCTGTTATTATATGCATATATTTAATATTTCAGACTGGCCTCGGCCTTTCATCAGAAACAAATGATTTTAAACTAGAAGCATCTGTCGCGAGAAGTGTCCATTGCGTGATGTAGAAAGCAATAGAGTTTGAATATTTTTAAACATAAACCTAACTATAATAATACTTTTAAATGTTGTTTTAAAGAAAAATTTTTTAAATGTATCTGAAAAATGTTTAACTATTGAAATATTTATAAAGACTCAAAATACCTAAGTCCCTGTTTAACCCTAGCCTGTATGTATTTAATTTTAAAATCCAGTATTTTTCTTTTTTTCTGCGTGAGAAGCTAAAATGCGGAGCTAAAATCAGAATCTATCAGTAAACATTTGCAGTTTTCTAATGTGCGTCCTGGTTGATTGAAATCTTCAGCTATGGAGGAATAAGGGTTGCTTAGTTTATGATTATTAAAACAAAATCTAAAACTGTTTCCAGATTCACCAATATATCCACTATTTGGACATATTGAGCAGAAGAGAAAATATATTATATTTTGGCTGTATGGCACTTAACTGACTTATGTGTGTGTGTGTGTGTGTGTATGTAGGTATATATATGCATACAAAAATAATAAAAAGTCTCTGACTTAAAATCGTACAACACCAAACGGTTCTGATGCAGAAATAAATAAAACAAACAAGCACATAGACATACAGACTGTCTTCAAGTCTAAAGCCAGGAAGTGATTTAACCAACTTCTCCACAGTGATCTCAAGGCACTCTCCTAACATATAGTTTTGTCTTTATTTTATTCAAACTGATGACGCCAAAGAGAATAGAAGCTTTCTTTTGTGAAACTCATCTTTGATTAAACTTTTCCACTTTGACTTATCATCTTCATAATAAAATATATAATACAGAAACATTATATAATAAAGTGTATGATGCAGGAACCCCATATAAAAATATTTGATGCAGAAAGATTATATAATAAAATATATGGTTCATCTAAAAGTAAATGATGCAGGAACCTCATACATTGTACAAGAAAATATAATGCAGAAACATATACAATAAAATATTTGATAAAGGAATGATTGTTATTTTACTGCTTATCAACTCTTTGTGTTAAGATAAAACATTTTGGATTGTTTTTGAGTGAATATTATGTTAATTTTATTTTTGTTGTTGTGGGGGGTAACAATGATTTTTCTATATGCATGTCCTACTATTTAATCTATAGATAGAGGATAAGAAACAGATGCACACCTTTCTCAAGAGTATTTGCACTAAGTGTTGATGAAAGAAGGTTATACTAGAAATGCATGAAAAGTAACGTAGAAACATTTACTAATCTGTCATTTTTATTAATATGCAAATAAAACATTATACATGTTATCCAGATTAATGCACTTTTTCCATTAGTGTGCAAGTGCACATTCTTGAGAATGTAACATCAAGTTGCTAAAGCTACCCCTTGCACTTCTCAGCAACAGTGCTATCTCCATGGAACCATTTCTTTGGACAATGGATGTAGTTTGATGTCCATGAACCTTTTGAATTTCTTTGCTGATTGCAATGAGTGATTCCAACAATTTAGTTGGGGTGTTTTTCAGATTCAACTGTACAGACCTGGTATAAGTGATGGGTTAAATAAATTGATGAGGAAAGAGATTATGTTGTAAATAAATATATGTTGTGTGAAATAAATGATGTTTTTCAATATTAGTCTTATTGATGAACTTATGTTAAATGTGGTGCTAATAATTTTACTATAAAAATTCACTGAAAATCAGTAAAGACATAGATTATGAGCATTTAAGAATCAATGTTGTTGTAGAGATGCAAGGATCACTCCAATCTGACATCAATTTCTTCAAGGAGGGTATATATATATATAGGACAAATACTCCAATATATATGGCAAATACACGAAAAATAGTAGAGTAGTTCTGTGGTGATACCAACCGAGCAAAAGCGAGCTGACCGGATGTTTGCTCTATAGCAACCAAAAAGCAAATGAATAAAAATCACCTCTGTGCAAGTGAATTCGCGCAGATGTTCCGGTTGAAAAATAAAAATTAATCAAATATCAAATTTCCATTTCGTGAGCCTATGCAAATTTTATTTACCAGCCAATGGGAAGCCCAGAATCAAATTCAAGTATGAAAATCCAAAAGGCAGATATAAAAAGTGGAGAAAAAGCATTGTTAGACAGACGGGAAAATGAGAGGAGAAGAGTGTAAATAATATCCCCTTGACTTAAGTCGAGCGGCTACTATGCTGACCTCTTTCTTTCTCCCTGTCTCATAAGTACTTAATGACCCCTTCAAAGACATTCCTCAAAGTACCTACTGACTTGCTGACCTTAGGAGCGGCAACTTCAAAATGAACATCTCCTTACCTACAAGACGCTTCCATATTCTTAAGCCTTTTATCTTTTTCAGCATTATATTATTTTCCATGAACATTCTAACCTCCGTTGGACTTATATTCCAGTATTATTTTGATTGTAAAAACATTAATTGAAATGTGTATATATATATAAATGTTATTCTATACTCAAATTGCCTTTCTTGATTTTATAATCATTTTATGAATTATAGTGGGCTATCTTCCCACAAGGCCAAATTCCATTAACCTGCATGGTATACAATTACCCTTCGCTACAAATGGAATCCTACTACAACTAGAAAAAGAATAAAAAAGAGGAGATACCCGCTATAGTTCTAGCAACATATGCAAAATGTTTTATTTGTACAGTAATAAACATTTTGGATTGGTAAATATTTGCATCATACTAAGGTGGGATATTATATAATAACAAATATGTTAGAGGAATATAAAAGTTATTGAAAATATATGTAATAAAAATACTATAATAATTACCCTACACAAAAACAGATAAATAAACAATAGAAAAAGAGTGAAATAAGTGGCTACAGTTTTATCTAAATTATTTTATAGCATGCATTGTAATATCTTCTAGAAAATCAACCAGGAAGGAAGTAAACATGAATGGACAATATTTGAACTAGCTACATTACACTGGTAATATTTTAATAATATCAAAATCATTGTATCAATTAAAAGAAATACTAAATGGCATGATTAGGGAAAGTCTAAAGGTAGGTTTAAAGAGAAACAAAAATAAAACAAAAGTAATGTTCAATAGTAACATTAAATAAAAGATCAAAGTATAGAGGATGAGGAACTAGAAGAAATTCAGGGACACGTACTTAGGGCAAGTGAAAAATGAAAATAAATAGAAAACCTGTAATGATTACTTGGAAAGCATTTTAAAAAACATAGACATAATGAAAAGTACACTTTCAATATACTTAAAACAAAGTATATTATGAATGTATAATGACAACTATGATATGAAACAGAAATTAAAACCATCTGAAAACAAATTCAGAAATTCACAAAAATTAATGAAAAGTGAAATGGTAGGGATAACATTAAGAAAAAGGAAGAGGTGAACATGGATCAGACAAATGATTAAGCAACAAAAATGAAGGTAGGTGAGAAGTTTGGAAGATGAAAGGATAACAGATGAAGCAAATGGTTGGTTGAATGGTACCCATTGGATAGCAAACATATTAGGAAAAGACTTGATAGAGAGATAGAAGTGTTTTTTTGTAAAAGGTAGTAGAGAATTGTATAGTCAGATTTATCATGGAAAAAAACTGCAGCAGTAACCTCATAATGGCTAATGATAATTATGATGCAAGAACAATATGTAGTAATATGTGATGACGGAACATTATATTAGGGTATTTGAAAAGTACTTACATATTTCCCTGCTATGAATTCTGAGTCAACCATCTAAGGCAAAACCAGGGTTGAATGGCAGGCCAACTGTATCTAGAATTACATTCTCATCCATTCTATTCAACAGTTTATTGTTTATAGAGAACTTTAGAATTGAAAAATCTTGCAAAGAGGAAATTTATGTTCCTCTTTCGTTTTTAGAAACAAATACAATAGTCTACCATTTGCAGTTGTCTTTTACCCAGGAATACTGAGTTTTTATTTTTGCATTGCATTGATACAGGTGATGAAAAATGGGTCATACTTGTCAAAAAAGAAAAAAAATTGAAAAATACTGGTTTCACAAAATAAGAAACCAGTGCCAACACCAAAACTAGAACTATCTAGAGAAGTCCTTGCTTTGTTTCTCATAAAATAAGAAAAGTGTTGTCAATTTTGAGCTAATGGAACATGGAAGGATCATTACTGCAGATATTTATTTCCAGCAACTTGATTGGGTAAATAAAGCATTAAATTGAAAATGTCCTGATTTGGTAAACGGAATCAATGTTATTCTTCAGCATTCTCCAATACAAACGTACACTCTGCAAAACACCCCTAAGAAAAAATAAGATCATTAGAATGGTAGTTGCTTCCACATACTCCATTTAGCACCTAAAGATTTTTTAAAAAACAATCTTTCAAACTACTTCCAAGAAAAAAACTCAGTTTCTTTAAACATGGAATTGTAAATTTGCCTTCTCATTAGCGATCCAATTTTTGATAATTAATATTTTTTAAAAAATTAACATACATTTGTTTTTATATTCTTTCAGGTAAAATGTAATTACTTTTTAAATACCCTTAACATATAAGATATATCATGTAGAATGCATTATTATGGTATAATCTGGAAATGTTCTTTTATGATGGAATAGAAGATTTACTTAAAAGATGAAACTGCAGTATTTTGATAGCTGAATAATAATTTAATGAATTATTTTTATTTATTTAATTAAATATAAAATGGAGAATAAGAAATTTATATGAATAAAAATACTTTTCTCATAAAAAAAATAACTACTGAAAACTTTTGGAATCAATTGTATATCTATTTTACTTTTTATTATAATGTAACAATAACTGATAAAAATAAAAAAGGACTAAATTATTACAAACTGAACTTGAGAATATGAAGTTGACAATTTAGATTTTATGTGAAAGATATTTTAAAGCCTGGGTTGTGGTTTAATAGATCTTGGCTCGGAATGAGAAAACAGAGCCAAGTTTGAATTCCAGTCAAATTAGTTTCATTTACTTATGCCCAAGTACTCTTGGGAAAGGTATTAATCCATCTCATCTCCCTCCAGCTATGGGTTAAATAGCAAGACAGATTGGGTTCTATAGCCTTGGTTGACAACTGGTCTACTATAGAAAGTAATGACAACCTACTGTGGCAAAATTTCCTGCCTTGTCTGTCATGTCTCAAAAGAGACATGATCGCCCAAGTGTGTGTCACGTATAACTGTATTAACGTATTAACTGGCTGACTGACTTATTTAAGGAAATAAATATCTAATCTAAAAAGTACTGACGTGCATGCAGTGTGCAAAATAAATCTGTGATGAAACATTTTTATTCAGTGAACCATTAATAATATCTCGAAATCCTGTCATTGTAATAAAAAAATATCAATATACAATAAAGATTAAGCTAACAATTTGTGATATTTTGTGATTACAGAAGAACAAAACAAATAAAGGAAAAATTGTCTGCCTATACATCTAAGAAAATGAGAATCTGAGTTCATAATAAATGATAGACATGATTTGTTGCCATAAAGATAAAATCTCTATTTGTCCAGTGCATTTATTTGATTATAAAGTGTTGGTTTGATGAAAAAGCCTGTCTGCCTAATGCCTGGAAATGAGCTTTTCAACAGCCATGAGCACTATCAATTTGCATTTTGATAAAAGAGAAAATTTTTTTGTTTGATTCCTTGAACTCTGATTTTATTGGCATGGAAAGCCACATCTGGCAAAAGAAACAAAATTCTACATTCTAATAAGAAGATTAAGTGATTTAAATTTTCTTGCTTTTTTTCCCCCATTATTTATTGGTTAATATTTATTGAAACAAGCTAAAATGGCATAGATGATAGTTACTGATACCATATGTTCATGAGTATAATACAGCCCCATAGTACAATCATTCCTCTATATATGTAAAGATGTTCAGTTACACTGATTCCTAAACAATAAATATTGCGGACAATTGAAATACCTTTGTAAACAATTGTTACCAATACCTGCTTAATTTGTGTTTTATTATCTCTTGCTGTTTCAAATAAAAGTGTTATTAAAAGTAAAAAATTTCAGAAAATGTATACTCATGTATAATATGACACCACCACTTTTGCCTTTAATTTTCCTTCAAAGTTTCTTGTATTATGCACAGGAAATTATAGTAGTTTAATATAATTTGTTTCAAATATATTTCATGTGTCATATGCCTCAATGATAACCATCAAGATTATTACATGTCGATTCGGGAATGTTTACATTTACGCATCTATGGACAGATATGGGTTATCTCTCCTAGATCCTGACAAATGGACAATGATAAACAAAAATAAGAAAATGAGATTGCTGTTTGATTGATATAATCGAACTGCAATCTTTTCAGGTCTGCTTCAATATCGAGACATGCACCGACCAACAATTCAAGGATGAACGACAAGACGAGACGATTTTTGATATAAAATTTTAATAAGTAGCAAAATATTAAAATAAAAAATATCTAAGTATGAATAAGGATGTCCAATGACCTGAACCTCAAAACTTATATTCGGATACCCAACATAGTCGAAATAACAATTTACAACACATATCAACAAATATGAATGAATACAGGCAAATACAAATGCAAGAGATTAACACAAAATAAAGATGGGGAGAACCATATAATTTATAAGCACATGTGGTATGATGTATGCGGTAACATAATATTCGTGGAAGTGTATGAGTGTTCTAACATGGGTCTAAGAATATAACTTATCTTTATATCAGTTCCTTCTCTCTTATCTTACTGTCTTTTCTTTTTTTCTCTCTTCCTTTTCTTTCTTTATACAACATCAGACTCAAACACAGTCCACTTGAAATATATGTAGCTATGACTGTCTGTATTTTCTTTCAGTTGACTGTTGTATTTTCAGCATACAAATATCCTGAAATATCCGCACTCTTCTTTATTCCTTTATTCAAACAAGCATCATATTTTCTGCACTTGAACAATTCTGTGGTTTATTCTCTTCAATATCTCTTCGTTCATATGTTAACTTCTCTGCATTGCTATCTTTCTTTCTTTTCTTGATAAACAACTTGGCTTCTCTTCCTTTCTCTTCTTTTAGCAAACAGGAATCAGCATACAAATAACGTTACAGTTTCTTCTCTTCAATATCTCTTTGTCACTATCTTTCTTTCTTCTTTGAAAAAACAATTTGGCCTCGTCTTCTTTTTGTTTTAATGAATAAGAATTTATAAGTTCGTTTTTTCTTATTTGGAGTTGCTTAAGATGAATTGGTCAAATTACGCTATTATCTCAAATGAGTTTTCCTTTTCATTCATCAGCACCCAGCAATCGTGACTTGCTCGTCCAAGATTTGATCTGCAACTGATTTCCAAACATTGCTTTCCACGTGATTTGTTTTTGGTGTGAACTCTAGCTCCTGCTGTTTCATGACCTCATGTCTAGCTTCTGTCTATTTCCCATCTAGACATTTGCTACTAAGGGTATCTGGGTCAACCAGCCTTGACCTGCTATCCCAAAACTGACTCTAGGCTCCCACGTGATCATCTCCTTGTTACCACGTGGAGACCAATCTCAATATATGTGTGTAGGTGTGTGTGTGGCTATCTATAACTGTAACACATGTAACTGGAAAAATTAATTATTAAAACAAACATTGTTTTACTTTATAGACATTAAGTTATTTACTACAAAAAAAAAGAAAGAATTTCAAAGGAACATCCTGTAAGTATGGTGATTCCATATCTTTTGGCAGGGATAGTCTTTTATAATATTTCTAATATTCATTGCAATGAAATGCACAGAAAGATGTCATTTATTTTGTCTCTCAGATGAGTTCTTATGTGTGCACTACATTTGATATTACCTTCCAGATTTTCAAATAAACAAGGTAAAAAGTAGAAAAAAATAATTTTATTCACATTGCAAATGTACAAAAGGTTAAACACTGGACAAAGACAATTCTACTGCGTTTCAGGAAAAAAATCAGAGACTGACATTTAACCATTTTGAATCTCATCATATCATTCATAAACTGCTTCATCTCAAACTGAGGTATTTATAAGTTCTAACTCCAAAACATTTTTCCTGGAACGAGGGAAAAGTCAATGTGCCTCAGGTATCTTTTTTCATTTCCAGGAAGTTGTTTGATCTACAAAGTGAAGCCAACAGATTCAACAATCATGGCTTTGTTGGTTTAGAGAGAAGTAAGGAATTATATGCATCATATCATTATCAATAATATTCAGTTTTTGTTTCAGATGTTATAATTTTAAGGCAATTTCTGCATGAATTTCTAGTATGAAGAGTTATGATTATTTAAATTATTGCCATAAAACATGGGATTCAGTTTGAAATTCACTGATGGTTACCAGGAGTGATAGGCACCTTTAGAAAGCTTGAGGCACAGTAATAAGAACATTAGTATGAATTTATATATCATTTTAAGGCATTATCTTAAAGTGGCCCTTAGAACTGCTTACAAAATTTTTGGTAGTGGAAGGAAATGAAACAATACGTAACTGTATTGCTCTAAATTGGCTTAAGAATTTTTAGTTTGATGACATGTCATTTAAAATAAAGTTTAGACTTAGTTGACTATCAATTGTAAAATGATAATGCATTAAAATTAAAGGAAAATGAGATGCCAACCACCATTTCTTGAAGATCTTCAGAAGAGAAAAGATCACCAAAAGATGCCATATGTATCTTAAAAAAGATAAAAAAGTCTGTTAAAATATGAAAAAAATTTGATCTAACATCAATCAGATAAGTTTGAACCTAATTAGATTTCAAAAGACTTAACCATCAACCAGTCAAAAGAAATTCAATAATTTATCACTGATTGATGGTCATTTTCAATGAGCTTTTTGTTGTGACATCATTGTTAACTACCTAATGAGACATTGTTTTTTCATTGTTGAAACAAAATGTACAATTTTGTAGTAGGTTTTTACATGTTCTAATGTAAAAGTTGCATAATATACACACATACAATATATCTTTCTGCCTGTTTTGATATTTCTTTTCTATGATCATTGATTGATGTTGGTCTTTGCTTAGTTTAGGCATCTTTTTTGTTTTTTCTAGCCAGATTTATTTTTGTTTATTCTTCTTTTAGGTTCTACTTAAAAAGGTGGTCAAACTTTGTAATTATCACTTAGAATGAAGGAAACTAATTTTAATTTCTCATAAAAAAAGTAGTCGTTTTGACCAGGTTAGAATCTGAATCTTTTTTCTTTGTTTACTTTCTTTTCTTCCTTGTATGGGAAATTTGTTCCAAGGTTTGTTTTTATAAATTTTATTGTGTGGGTAGGTATAAATTTTGAGTAGAGATTTTCTGCATATCTTAGGGCCATCTGAAGATCATGTTCATTTTACGTGAAACAATAATGGTGTCTTGTTATTGGTTTGGTGGAATCCCTGTTCTTTCTAGTTTAAAATCTTTCTGCTTTAAGATCCTTTTGTTCTAGCACCATTGAGTACTGCCAGATTTTTTTGTGGAAGAGGGGGTGTCATTTGAAACCATTTACAAAATTTTCCCCCACTCTCTCTCTCTCTCTCTATATATATATATATATATAAGTATAGAGTTGGTAAGGATGGAATAAAATTCTGATATCCCAAAAAAATCACTATTCTTAAAAGAGGGCTCAATACAAAGTAGAGCAAATAATATTTCAAATTTATAACATGACATCCCTACAAAATAGCTATTTTGTTTCAACACTTCTTGTATCTTGTCCACTTGACATCATCAGAATTCTAGTTGCTCCCAGAATTGAAAAAGGTACTTCAGCATTTTTCATTTGATCCTGAATTTGAAATTGCTGTGCACAGATATAAAAAATAACCCCAAAAATTTCTTCACTGATCGAATGAAAAATGGGTAGAAGTTTAGAAAAATGTGCAAAACTAAATGGTGACTATGTTAACAAAATGAACTTGTAGTTTTGAAAACTAATAAATTTACTTCCTGAGGTTTTAATTAGATTGAGACTTGCTCAGTATTGATCGTATTTTTTCTTGCAAAATAATGTCATTTGCTAGGAGCTAGATTCTCTTAAAAACACTGTATCATTTGATGAGAGAACAAGTGCATACATATGACTATAGTTGGTTGATTTTGTTTAGAGGCACATCAATCTCTAAGGGTCATATAATGCTGAAATCTAAATATTTTGTATGCAAACTTTATGCCTTCAACTATAGTTATTTTGAACAATATATTTTCAGAGTAAATGTATGTTTTTTAGATATATACTTTGCAGATGATAAAATGTATTGCTGTAATTTCACTACAAAAATATACTGTTGGTAATTTTATTATAAAAATGTACTGCTGCTTTTTGTTTGATGGGGTTCAATATTTTTTCTTCGCTCAAATCCTAACAGGTGATACTACTCTGGGCCAGGGTAGACCTGGTAACAACAGCAGATAAGAGATGGTTCCATGCTCTTCAAAACCTCCAATCTCCTGATCAGAGGCATTGCTGCTGGATGTAGTTTATTGTCATACCAAGTGTGATGGTTATAGTGAATTTTGAAGATAAATGCATTTAAAATGAAATTAGTTCTGATACTGATTCTAAGATTAAAACTAATTTTCCTAAAGTTACTTTTACGCTTTCTACTTTGCCATGACCATAAATACTGAAAATTCTTTAGAATATCAATTATAATTTTAATAACAGGACAAAAATTGGAAAATAAAATGTATAATGCCTCCAGCGATGACAATCGTCTTGTCCAACACACAATGAACACAAAACATGTATTTATATAAAACTATAAAAATTTTTATTTTTTGTCAGTGACAGGTGGAGAAGGATGCAGCCAGAGAGAATCACGCATATACAAGAGAGTTGTCTGGAGTTGTTGACCCATGGAAATTGTCTTCTCTTCTCTGTGTTCCGATCTCAGCCAGAAAAACCCTAAACTTATATAACCTTAAATTTCTACACATTTTTGCCTTCTCAAGTATGTATTATCTATGGCCAGGCATACTGTCAATCATCTTCACTGGTTATTGCTTTTCAAGCTGGTTGGCTTTGATGTCAATCACACTTTTGTTGATCACTGTTTATATATTTTTCCTTTGATGATCATACTTTTGATGTCACTCATATTTCTGTCAGGTCACAGAAATATATTACATAATTAATTTTGCACTAATTGGGAAAGGGATGAATCCATATTTTCTTCTTACAGCTATGGATTAAGTAACAGAGCAGACTGAGGGCTCTAGACATAGTTGGCTACCAGTTTAATAGAGGGAAAATTCTGAATTCAAAATTGTATCTAGTCATGGTGAAGCACATACAGTTGAAAAGTATTGTAGAGTTCTCAATGATTATAATCTTGATTGTGATTGATGAGAGAATAGAAAAGTTTGAAAGATCACTGGAAAAATATGTCAATACCATGTGAGAATAAGTAGAATAGTTTTTCTTTTAACAAAACTAGTTAAAGTGTTTTTGGTAAGAATTTCTAATTATGATGTTGATTCTCTTTGTGTAATGTATTTATAATCATCATAACTATAGTTGAGCTGTGGAATAATGATAATGATGATCATAGGTTTATCTTTCGTATTCACTGAATTCTGAAAAGATTATTGAATCATATTATTAACTAACTTAAAATATTTTAAGTTTCTCATGCAGAGGGTTAATTTACCAAAACCTAAAGGGACTTCTAGTTCATCTTTGAAAACAGCAATGATAATTTTGAAGAAATAACTTTGAATTCCTCAGTTCACTCCATGGAACTGCAAAACATCACTTTAACTCTGATTCCGGCCAAAAACTGAGTTTTTGAAGTCACAAACTCTGCAGAACTCTAAAGACTCATGTCATAAAACCTCTCATTTTAACTGATTCCTTGGAATTTTAAAGAGATAAAACTGATTTCCTTAATTCCCAAAGTTTTAGAGATATTTTAAATTGAATTTTAAAAAAAATTAAAATCACAAGGTCTTTGTGTTATTTTAAACCTGAAACAAATTAAAAACTTTTAAAATCACAAATTTTTTTTTAGTTATTTTAAAATTTGAACTTAACTGTTCAGACATAAATCTCAATGCTAGTTGTTCCAGCACTAAATGAAGTCCTTTTTTCAATCTCAAGATCATCTTGATTCCAAAAAGGTATACTATATCTATGTAGAGCAAGTGCAGTAAGAGGTAGAGTGGTTTTAGACATAATGATGAACAGACAGAATTTGCTGTTTATTTATTTAGATTGGCTTAAAAACAAAAGATATTACTCTCAATTTGTCATAGACCTCTTTAGGAACTTGAGAAAACTTTGGTAGGATGTTTTGAGAGATTAATGTCAGATTTTAGTAACAGGAAGTTACACCCACTGTTATTGGTAGGCCATGGAAAGATATTTTATAGGAAGGCCAGAACAGATATAAATATCTTTTCTTACTTATGGTACTAGCAAGAGTTTCACATAGAGAATGTATTGAACAGTTTGCATTTTGCAAGTTGAGCAGATTCCAGGTATTGATTCACATGCAGTTTATCTACTGACAGACTCTGATAGAAGAATAAAGGTTTAGCCTTCCTGACCATGAATTCTGACATCTGGACATGAGAGGCTAAATTAAGGCAGACTGACAAGGTGTCTAAATAGATATTCTGCTTTACACAGCTGCAAATAAATTGAGATTAACTAAACAGTCAAAAAATTGTGAACATAAGACAAAAGCAAGTTTTTCTAGTTTCAGTACAAATGTTATTAAGTAGCTTAATATAATTGGATATACTTTGAATTTTATATATGTAGAATACAATAAACATTTTGTACAAAAATAAGATATCAATATTGTAAAGTAACTTTCCTGCAGCCTACAAGTATATTTTATATTCCAGTGCTTTTTGTTAAAAAACTTGAGCCAACAAATCATTTTTTTTCTTCTTTTTATTACTATTCCATAGTTATCTAAACTTATTTCTAAATGGAACTTTGTCTGTGTGAGTTAATCAAATTTGATACACTCATAGACAAAGACATAAGAAATGATATTCAGAAGTTTCAAGGTTGCAGTTCTTACAATACTGCAGAAAATCGATAATATATATATATATATAAAAGGCAAGATGTTTGTGTGTGTGTCTGTTTATCTGCCTGTGTGTCTGTATTTTTTTCAGCCCTTTTATTTTAGTTTTTGCTTCGGGTTTGTCTCTAAGTAGGTATAATTGTAGTTCTTAGTCTCAGCCATGATACTATTTACTCAGAGGACTTATTTAGCCTTCAAAATTCAGTTTACGACGAAAAAAACTTATTTAATATCGATACCAGGAAATCAAAATTTGACCTACATCCATTCATTTTTCTTTCAGTCTATGGTTTCGCTTTAACTGGAAACAACTATTGCTTTTTAGTCTTTCATGCCAACATCCAAAGAGTCTGAGCTCCAGGACCATGGATTAGTTTTAAAGCTTTCATTACACCCGAGCAATGCCTGGCTATACTGCTAGTTGATTAATAAATGTTCAACTTTGAAATGAAAATTTATTGAAAATGTATAACCAATATTCTTATGTTTTTTTTAAAAGTCATTTCATCCCAAACAAAGAAATAAAGCCACTAAGATATAAGGGGTTACTGAGTGTTAGAGGATATGAGAGAAATAAAAAATGCTATTAAGGAGAGAGAATAATAAAAAAAAATCAGAAATTAAAAAGACAGAATATAATTATTGACATTGTATTTAAATTTTAAAAATCAAAGTTTGCTGAAAAGATTGAAGCTAGAAGAGTCCCACAAGTGAGAAATATGAGAAAATAAACTGTTAGCATAGAACATACAGTTACATCTAACTATTTCAACTGTAAAATGATGAGACCTTGACATCAATCTAGTACTATGTGTACATTTATAAAATCTATGTACCAAAGAGGAAAATTAATCAGAATATTTGATTATCTTGTGATATGGCAGAAAATATAGACAAACTAAACAAAGTGCAATTTAAAACCATGGCTTAAGACTGAAAATTTTTTCTAGTTTCTGTTAATTCTTGCCAACAAGGATTTTGTAGTTAGCTTTATTCTCCTTCTTGTGCTTCAAAATGTGGGCAATCATGGTTCTCCACAACTTTCAATCCCAGTTCTTGTTCTGCAATCCATTTACAAAAGTGTAGTTCAAAAAATAAAAATAAAACTTCATTCAAACTACTGGCCTCCATGACCTGAAAAGATCATTTCATGCAACATAGTTTTGTGCCCAGATTACCACTTTGCACTCTTTTTGCATTCTTTGCATTAATGCCGTTTCATTTCTCTATCATCCATGTTCAGCATTCACATCATCGTCTGCAAAGACCACTTGCCTTAAATCCAAGATATACTAGTGGCATACCATCAATGTTCAGGTTGTTAAGTGATTGCATTCCAGTCACCACCCCTCTCCCCCACTACATGCACTTCATTTTTGGTGGCTTCCCAAAAACCTCTCTGCTTATCTGATACTGTCATAATTTCTCTGTGATGTATAACTGCAGATAGGCTGATTTAAGGTCTACAATCATAGTTCATCCCAACAACTGCTTACAATTTTTCATATTTTCATCACCCACATTGATTATGTTGTTCCCAGTATGGCTTTCTACATAATGGTTCAAGTCTTGAAAGTCTTATACTGGCCTATTTTTTCTTTTTGTAGCTTGAAACACTGCTATCAACAGTAACACTTCTTTTACTTTACCCCTCCAAGGCAAGAGAATACGCCCCGTAATCCATCTTTCCACTTCCTTCTCAAACTCTACTCTTTTTACTTTTTCCAAGATATTCTTATAAAACTCCACCTTTTTTTGTAATACTGGAGACTCTCCTACCCAATTCCATTCCACAGTCCAATTCTTTCTATTGAACTCTGATGTGGAGTTTTTGCCTTCAATTTTGAAGGAGTTCTGAACTTAGGCAGCTGAACTTTGACAACCAGTTTTCTGGGAATTGAAAATCATTATTCAACCAGAAAAACCACAAGGCTTTCTCACATTCTGCCCATCCATGGGAAATTCTTTTTAGTTGCTTTAAAAAGAAAAATCCTCACTCTTTCTCTTGGTATGCCTATCATTCTGTTTAAAAAGAAATTCTCATTCTTTCTCTCCGTTTGCCTAATGTTCAATCCATTAACTCTTTGTTTATGTACTAGCACCAAATAGTGTTACATTGTGTCATTGTATTTTGAGTTTTTCTGCTAAAACAGTAAGAATTTCTTTAAGATACTTCAGAGGATAAATGATATAAGATGCCACAAATATAACTTGCTTATTATATTTTTGGTACATGCAATTCTTGATTGTATTACAGCAGCAACCCTAAGGAAAGATTTCCACCTGGATTTATTCAAGGAAAAGAATTCTAATTAGTTATCTTGAGAAATTGAACAAAAATTTTTAAAACTTTATAGCTTCTTGTCTAATGTATTAAATATTGTGAAATCTCTGAAGCATCTTAATACAGCTTAAAGAAATCCTCGATATTTTAGCAGATACACTCTAAATACAGTCACATCATTATAGTAAGCCATCTATACCAACTTAATATTTACCAAGAATGAATTTAGTAAAAGAAAGTGGAACAAAAAGACTAACAACAAATTTTAATAAGTCATATGGTTGTTAGGAAGAGGAACAGTTCAAGATGCAAGCTACAAATTGGGAAAATCAAAATCAATCAAGTACGGAAATTTAGATATTTGGGAAACAAACACAAAAGAATGATAGCAATAGCTGGAAAGAAAGAAAAGCAAAAAAGAAAATGAATTAAAAAAAATGTTACTTACCCTTTCTCTAGGAGTTCAAAAACTGTAAAAATAAAATAAGTGATAATCAGAAATTAATCAAACAAAATAAAGAAATTACTGTACTAAAATTGAATGATTTTATTAAACTCATTTAATTTTCTGTTATTAATTAAAAATATTCAAGTAAGAAAAGCTATTTTTCTTACTTACTAAGCTTAACTTAGTTTGTCAAAAGGATATATGTATGATGCACTCAGAGAAGATTTAATTCACTAGCAATGGTAAACCAAATAGCTCATTATTTTCATTAATGCTATTATTTCTATAATAATTACCTGTTAGGAAGGATTTTATAATAGGGAAAACTCTTTTGGTGATTCTATGGCCGGAGAGCTTATGTAGTAAATCTTTGTCAAAGGCCTTTGAGATCGCTAATGCTGTGGTTCTTGTGATATGTATATCATCAAGGGCCTTGCTAATTCTCTGTTTAATGATGGTTAGTACATCAACAGTGGATCTGGTTGATCAAAACCTGTACTGCTCATCACAAAAGAGGTTGTTCCTATCAAAATGCTTACAACCTTGTTAACAGTGGCCCCCAAAAGTTTGCTGATGATACTGAGGAGACTAATGCATCTGTACTGGGAGGAGGAGGAGGATTGGTTGCTCAGACTGGACATATGCTTGCTATTTTCCACCGGAAAAAAAATGAGGTTGTGCAATAAGTAATTTTTCTTTGTGAGAACTAATTATAATGATGAATATATCAGCTTATCTCCAAATCACCTCCAAAGATCTAAATGGAGAAAGCCTGGTAACTGATTTCTCAACAACTCAATAGAGGAAAACTGGCTGGTAACAATTTTGTAATTTTGTATCATCATTGATTCAGCCTCAATATTTTCATTTATCACAATGAATAGGTAAACTATTTGTGGTGAAGTTATAATCAGTATCATTCTCAATAAAATAGTTATAAAAAAAAGAAAGTGGAAATAATGTCACTTTTATGAGACTAATATCTTATTCAATCCACTTTAACTTGCAAATAATCTATTTGATACAATCTTTTTTTATCATTTTATCTCCATACTAAACACAATATTACCAAGATTATATAAATCACTTACCTACATAGAGATGATCTTCATCAGGATCATCAAGTACTTCAACAAGACGTACAACATTTGGATGGTCAAGTTTTTTTAAGATGGCTATTTCTCGATATACTTGTTCAAGTGGATTGGGCAAGCGAGATGTTGGTTTACCTTCTCTTCTGGGCGGGATTCGTTCTGAAAATAGATATAACAATAAATTTATACATTGGAACACCAGAGTGATATAAATGTAGAATTATGAAGTGGATAAGCTTTGATACAGCAGTTGTTTATTTCAAGAAATTCTCCTTTACACCAGGTAACAACTTTGAGCCAGTCTGCCAGTTACATGCAGCACCTGTTTATATCCAGGTTGAGAAGTCAGTGATTAGTTGAGGCATGATCAAACATCTGTTTGATATTCTCATATATAAATAAGAATCACATGTGTGCTTTCTTTCTTTTCTGATGTTGCTTGGTTTGACAAGGTAAGCCACCATTCTCTTTGCTACACTCCTGCCTCATCTCATGATCACAAATCAGACAATCTGGAGCAGGTCTCTTTACCTTGGTGCTTTGCTGTAATGGGACCATCTCCATTACATGTGTTGGGGAGTTGTTCTGAAGAGTCATCAGGCTATCCAGAGTTTCTGGACCCTCTGAATCTGTGGAAGCATGAGATTCATAGAGTTTAATTACCTGATCATTTTCAGACAACAAAACATCATTGAAGTCACATGTCAATGTACCAGAGTCAATGAAAAAGCAAAGATCTTTTGCATGTTAAGGCATCCTGTCAGCCATTATTGTTCATAGACTTAAAATGTCAGTCATGTGATCCACATGATACCTGGAGGTACACTGGTTGTGAGTCATGGCTGAACCTCTTTCTTGATCACATCATACCATCATTGCAGTATACTTCTGAGTTTATCAGCTCGATTCTCACTCAATGCCATTAAAGTTAATGTGACTAGTAACCTGTACTCTTAGCTCAGCTTTTCAAGAGTACTCTTCCAATGCCTCCGGATGAGTATATCACTTGTCATCTTAGTTTGTATTCTGGCTTTGCCAGTGAGCATGTCTGATACCTACTAGTGAACACATGTGGAGTCTGTGAACAGATGCAGCCCCATTGAGCTCCACTGTAGCACTAAATTGATGGTTTTAAAACAGCATCCAATTCTGCAAAATGGATAAGTTGTGTATCATTCACAGGCTGCAACCCACAAACACCTTGTACGCTGCTTTTGTCAATCTCCAATGAAACCCGTGGTGAGAACTTGTATTGATCCATACATCATAAATGTGTCTGTTCGTGCAGCACTTGACATATTCTTGTCGCTATGTTCTCAATCATGTTCTTAAGGGAGGCATCAGATCAACACAATTCTGCATTTAACAAATGATGCAGCAGCACGAATCCAACCATACACAGGAAAATGACTCACCAGCTTTCTACACTCTGAGAATACACTGTGTTATGTTATGACTTTGGGAACAGATGGAATGTGATTTACATACCTTCAATTAAGTGTATTATTCTTCTCTTTGACATGCAGACCCAGAACACAAGTTCTAACTCCAGCTTTTTACAGGTAAGATCAAAAGCTGCCAAGTGCACTTTCATGCAGTTTGCTGAAGTCATGCTCTTATCAACATAAATATCATCAATATATGATGAGGTTGGCTGTCTGACTGGATTGTTTTTCAATAGTGCAGTGTCCACAGTGACTTTCATTATGGCTTGTGTTACATTCAGCCCAAAACCCATTCATGTCAGGTAATTGAGAATCACAGTTTGAAAGGGCTAAAATAGCTTGTGGATATGCACTTGTAGGTAGGACTGCCATAAGTCAAGGATAACGGCATCATGTTATTTTTTTGCATCACTCCCACAGTTTTTGTGCACACATATCTGTATTGACTGTGTGTGCATCTAATTACTCATTTAGTTCCTGGTCTAATACTAGCTACACTTTATTTATTTTTCTTCGAGGTCCAAATTCTTTTTCAGAACAAGGCTGCAATTAACTGTTATCCAGTCACATCTGCAGTTTGGTGAATGTATTCTTCTTTGACACATTTTGGTATTAAGTACTCATGCATCCTGTTCCATAAATTCTCCAGTGTTTGACCATCTGACCACTTCCATGATGTGATCCATATCTTCTTGTTTGGGCTGAATTTCACACAGAAATTGGGTTCTTCTATTTTAATGGTAGCACAACAAGCCATCCTGTGCTTGGGAAACTATACATTTATTACATTTGAATTCACCCAGCTTTTTAATAGTGTCAAACCCAATAGCTATCCATCTACTATCAAGAACTTGACATTGTTGTCCATGTTAATCATGTTTTCAACTCTGCTGCATTTGAGGATGTTACAGTGTATGGTAAATATGTCTACCTCCTTCTCTTTAGGATTGACATACTTGTGAGTGACTGTGACTGTGTCCACCAGTGACACTCTTGATTCCATTCATGTAAACATCCAAGACAGATAATGCCTCATTCACAGCTTGCTTGAAGAATAGATTGGCATTGACACCTTACCCTCTCTCTCTTCTTCCACCCAGAGCATTGATAGCATCACATACCTTCCCAACATATAACCTGATACCAAATGTTCTATTCATCATGTGACAGAAACAGCTCATAGAACTTTGAGGAGGGATAAACTTTGGTACAACACTTGCCCATCTCAAAAAATTCTCCTTCATACCAGGTAACAACTCCAAGCAAATCTGCCAGTCACATGCAGCACTTGTTTATATCTAGGTCAAGAAGTCAGCAATTAGTTGAGACATGACCAAAAATTTGCATGACATTCTCATATATATATATATATATATATATATATATATATATATATAAGAATCATGTGCATGCTTTCTTTTTTTCCGACATAGAAAAAAACAAAGTTGTATAAAAAACAATTTTTGTGTCATGGGTTTTCCCTTCTTTTAGTAAGTTGTGGTGCAATGGATATCAGTTTGAAATGAGAAATCAGAAAGCCAAGATCGAATTTTAATTAAATTTCTATGCATTCACTTCTGCACAAATACCCTTGGGAAAAGTGTTAATCCATCTCTTCTTCCTCCAGTTATGGATTGAATAGCAGGGTAGATTAGGTTCTATAGTCTTGGTTGGCAACCAGTCTGCTGCCGAATGAAATGGCAATCTATTGTGAGAAAATCTTCTGTCTAGTCAGTCATAGATCAAAAGAGACATGATTGCCCAAGTGTGTATGGCACTTAACTGACTGAGGATTAGCAGATGATGGATGGCTTCTTGTAGTGAATAAACAAATTGTAACTTTGTGAAACAGATTATATAGGTCTAGGATAGAAAGTGTTGACATGCATCACCCAACTTCTCCTTCACCCTGTGCCTCAATTATTGTATTCTTATACAATAGTAAATACAATAATAAATATACTTTTCCGACATAGGATACACATGATTTTGGGCGGCTCGAGTGTTCAGCATCATGTGTGTCTGTATGACTGCATTTAAAGTTAGCATGCCACCTCTTAATCATTATTTCCAATGAAGCAGAGTCCGAATAATACTTATCAAGCCATTGCTTTGTTTGAACAGTATTTTTTCTCATCAGAAAACAATGCATTATCAACACATGAAATTCAGATTTTTCTACTCTTTTGAAAATTTGCAATAGTAGATTCACTTAAATAAGTGTAATTTGTAAACTAATAATCTGATTGAGCCCAAGTTTTGTCACTCGCCTTTTGAAGGTTAGTACTTCATAAAAATCATATGGATTTTTTATTAGTAGCGCCATCTGTATGTCAGGCCTGGGACTTATTGAGTAATATGTTAAAATATTTAAAAGATTCCAAAATTTAGTACAAGAAGTTGTGCATTCAATTAATGCATTTTTTGATTAGTGCACTGAACTTTTCATATATCAATTCTTGATTAGTGTGGTAAAACATTATTTAGTAATCAAAAATTGATTTTTTATTGTTACCAATGTGCACATTAGGTGCACTAATCGAGAGATGCCTGTAGTTTTAATTTTTCTTTATTTGTTTATACAGGCCAAAATGGTTGTAAGACAAAAAAAGGAACTATTATCACACAGCTTATTTATATACTCCTTAAGGAAGGGTTTTTGGAAGCAGGATGAGGAAATGAAAAAGTAGGAAAAGAAAAAAAAAGGAAAACAAATAAATTTGAAGGGAGATAGGAAAATGAAAACAAAATGAATTAAGACAAGAAGGTTTAAAGAAACAGACAAAATTCCTGGAAATGAAGGATGAAGGAAAGTGGGTAAAAGAATGGAACAAGAATGAGAGGAAGAAAAAAAATGAGGAAAAGAAGGAAAGAAAACCAATAAATAACAATTAAAAGGAAGAAGAGAAGAGATAAAAAAAAAAGAAAAAATGCATAAACATGAACAAACTCCAAAATGAATGCATTTCATAATAGAAAAAGAAAAGAATATATAATATAAGGAGAGAAGGTAGAAATTAAATCATAAAAAAGGAGGTTCAAAAAAGAAAATGCACATTAGAAGAAAAGAAAAAGAATAAAAAAAAAGAAAGGAAAGGATTTTCATTTTTATAGGTATTTACTCCAAAGATTATTTCATGTACTCATATAAAGATTATAATACCAATATATTATCATCATCATTATAATAATAAAAACATCATCTTTATTATCATAATTATTTATCACATAATTCAACTGCATATTTTGTTTTTGTCTAGCAGATACAAACATTGGGATTCTAAAAATTTTCAGTTATTTTAAATTAAGCCTTAAAACCTACTGAATCTTATCACAGAATTTGAGAAGCAGAAGAAAATTAAACCACATCTAGTGATTTATTCGTTTTAAGGGCTGTTACTTCCCTCTTGAAATAAATCCTAGAAATTAGTTGTTGATTATGATGTTTTAAAATGCAAGGTAGAGGAGAAACTAAAAACAATCCTTTTAAAATTTTCAGAAATGCTAGGGTAATCAAAGGATTTTCATACACAGAGAATAAAATAAGTTTATAAAAACCATAGAAGAGCTCACAAGAAATTAAAAAACGAAACTACTTTTGATATATCCTAATACATTGCATAAGCAAGTTAAAATATGGTGAATTTCTACAGTAAAATAAAACATGAACCAATAAAAAAATAAAATGACACATCTCAAGAAGAATGCAAAGAAGCATTGTTTAATTTTACTTTTCATACCTATGTGTCAAATAAAAAGTCCTGGGGGTATAGACAGAAAAACTTGAATAGATTCAGCTGGCTGACAGAAACATTTTTTGTTTCTTTTTAGTTAGCTTCATTTCATGATAGGTCTTTATACAGGGTAAGATGGATGAATTGTCATCTGAAAAAAATATTTTGAAATTCTAAAGAGCTATTTTATTTAATAAAATTGCCATTGGCTTCAACTTAAGAATCTTCTGCATCTTTTCTGGTTGGTCTCTTTGTTTAAGTTGGTAAATGCTGCCATAACCCTTACTTTCAGTTCATCTTTGGTAGTGCAATGAGTTTTGCTGGTCTTTTGATCAATTGGACTTCATACATAATAATCACTGGGGTTGTAATATGAGGAGTTAGGTGGCCAGATATAAGGGGCAATGTGGTTGCAGAAATTGTCTGACATCCATGACTGGGTTCTCCTGCTTGTACTCTTTTCTTCACAGATGGTGTCCAACTGACACTACTATCAGCCAGTCAGTTAAGTGCCATACGTGATACATGCTTGGGCAGTCAATCTCAAAAGAGACATGACTGACTGGGCAGAAGATTATCCCGCAGTAGGTTGCCATTGCTTTCTGCGGTAGACTGGTTGCCGTCCAAGGCTATAGAACCCAATCTGTCCTATTATTTAACCCATAACTGGAGGGAAGAGATGGATTAATACCTTTCCCAAGGGTATTTGTGCGTAAGTGAATGCAAGGAATTCGACTGGAATTCGAACTCGGCTCCCCGATTTCTCGTTCCGAGCTGATATCCACTGCTCCACGGCGTATACTACTATAATGTTCAGTTGACAAAAGCAAAAATGAGCAATGCACATGTGCAAAGCTAAAAATATAAAATGACAACAAATTAACTATCACACTGTCGTTTCATGGTAGCTCATAATAAGCATAGTGAAAACTCTGTCACAGATCCTGCTGGTGTACATATAAACTTTTCAATTAATCTCTTATGCAAGTAGCAGATTTTCCTATGTGCTTCTCTAATAATCCTAACAAAACTGACTCACTGCTAGATCTCTGTTTCACCTCTATCTCTGACTCTTGCTATATCATGCAGCTTTGCCCTCTTGGCAACTCTGATCATGCTGTGGTTTCCATTAATATCTCCTTCTACTTCCCTCCCCCCCAGAAACCTATGATCAGCAGAATATCTTACTGCTACCAAAGAGCTGACTGGAAGTTGTTCTATGATTTTCTGTGTGACGTCCCTTGGAACAAAGTTTTTAGTTTTCTCATTAAAGACTGTGTGTCTGAGGTCTCGTTTTGCATTAAAGTTGGCATCAATGCTTTCATCCCAGCCTGGAAGTTATGACTTAAACCTCATTTGTCTCCCTAGTCCTACCCTGTTTGGTCAGCTGCTATTGCCCACAGGAATCACTTCTTGTGGCCTTATCAAAGTCACATGTCTGACCATAATAGATGCCTTTTCATTTCTTTTTTTTTTTTTGAGAGCAAGAGGATCCTAAATGATGCTAAGCTGTTGTTTGCTGAAAGAATGAGGCAGTGTATAGCATCCTACAAGCTTGGCTCCAAACACTACTGGTGACTTTGTAAAAATGTGTTAAACAACAGCAAGCTCTCAATACCAACTTTAATCAATAAATTTGATGTCCTCACATCTTCAGTGGAGAAGGCCAAATGCTTTGCTTGCAGATTCTCCACAGATTCTCCACATTTGATTCATCTGGAGTATCTGCACATGATTTCCCATCTAGAACTGAGGCTTAAGTGAGTGACATTCACATTACTCCATTGCTAGTCTCTAACATAAATTCAAAGCTTGACCCCCATAAGATGAGCAGAGGTTATGGAATACCAATCATTCTCCTTAAGAAATGTACTCCTGAACTCTCATCTGTCCTCTTTATTTCTTGCTTTCCTGCTTCCTGGAAGTCCTCCTCTGTGGTTCCTGTATTTAAGAACTCTAGAGAACCCTCAGATCCCTTTAATTATTGCCCTATCAGTCTCCTACTGATTTTTGGTAAAGTGTTTGAGGCTATTATCAATGCTGAAGTGGTATAACACCTCACAACTCACATACTTTTTCAGATAAACAGTATGGTTTCCACTTCACCAGGTCTACTGATGATATGTTAATGACCATCACAGAGTATATATGCCAGGCTCTCAATAAGAATGGCAAAGCTTGAGCTGTTGCCCTAGACATCTTTAAAGCATTCGACAGAGTCTGGCATGCTAGCTTTCTATCAAGATACATCTAATCCAGTTATTACTTTCAAATTGCATAATGAAGGTAGTATTAAATGAGCATGCTTCCAGATACTATCCTGCAAATGTGGGTGTCCCTCAAGGCTCTATTCTAGGTCCTATGCTTTTTCCGATATTCATCAACAATCTCTCTGATGTAATCAGATCCCAAGTAGGCATCTATATTGATGATACAACCATTTACTTCTACCTCAATAAGAAATCTGCCAAGGCTAACAAAGCAAACTTCACTGCTGATCTTTAAAAGGACCTCTAATCTGTGGTGGACTGGGGTAAGAAATGGCTTGTAAATTTTAATGCTTCCAAAACAAAGCTGCTATCCCTTAACCACTATAGTGACTCGCACCTACCTGACATCAGCATGGATTAGGCTAATCTCCCTGAAAGCAAAACAATGTATCTCCTTGGACTAACTTTGTCAGCCAACCTCAGGTGGAATGACTACATTGAATCCATAGCTAAATCTGCTGCTAGGAAAGTTAATTCATTGTGTAGGGCCAGGAAGTTTTTCTTGTCTAAATCCATCTTGTACATCTATTAATCTACCATCCCCCTGTGTATTGAATACTGCTGTTGCATCTGGTCAGGTACCCCTGCTATTCATCTGGAGGTTCTTGACAAAATCCAATGGAGAATCTGCAATGTAATTGATCCTGACAGCTTAACTCTAGTCACTTTCTCACCAATGTAATAAGGTTTCCCTGTGTCTCTTCTACAAATACTTTCATGGCTTCTGCTCTGATGAGCTTAGCACCCTGGTGCTCCCTTTGCATAAAATCATACAATTTTACCACAAAGTAAGTATTAATCTGTTAAATAATACCAGAAAATCTCATTCAGTATGGTTCTCTTTAGCTTTCACCGTACATTGAATTTGTTTAGGAAAGTCATTGATGTGCAGCACAGTTTTCATTGGTATTTTGTCCCATAATCTCTTCAATTTTTCCTACAGAGTTTCAATATTGTGATTCAGAGTAGAATAGAACTTGCTCTCAAGAACTGCTTACAAACTATCATCAAGAGCATTGATATCTGGTAATGAGGGAGGCAAAAATGTCTTTGGTGATGAAACTAGGACAATTTTTTCTGTACCCCTGTTGTGTTATATGAGGGTTATAACCTGTCACACTGTTTTATGGAAAGTCATTGCACCACAGGTTGAGTATCCAATGTTCATTGCATCATGACTTGAGTGGACCTTCCAAGATATCTTCTATGTACACTTCCTTGTTGATCTTTACCTTGGCACAAAAACAAGAAGAGACTTTCTGGTTTCTGAAAAAATGGCCACCCAAACCATAACTGATGTCAGTTTCAGGATTTCAAAGCATTTTTCTGAAATGACAAGAACTGACTGCTAACTTGTTGAAAGAGAATGATCATTTTAATGATTAAAAGTTTGTTCAACAATAAACAGTTTCTTATCAAGGAAGATGATGTTTTGCAGTGTGGTATCATAAATCTGTTTCAACAATGACTTTGAAGCCTCATTTTGCATTAGGGCTGCTGAAAGAAATTGATTCTTGGCTATCTTGTAGGTCAAGATCATCTCCAGATCATTTTGACATAACCACCATATAGTTCTCTATAGTTCTGGTTCCCTTACTCATTTTTTTCATTGAACTTCTTGGATTATACGTGATTTTTTATTGAATCTGTTAAATGAGTTTTAACATTTTGAAGGTGCAAGGAGGTCCTGGTCTCAGTCTGTCTTTGATAGACTAAGTCTAATATATAGACAGATTGTTCTTTTGATAAACATTCTATTGATTCCAAGTTGTTTTCCAGCTTTAAAAATATCAAGTACAGTCAGTCCATTTTCATGTTGCTCAATTATATACATAATTTGATTTTCTGTATATATTGTTGTGCAACTTAAAAAGACAAACATATTAGGTTGTTTGTGAAATGCTAAGTAAACTACTTTTTTAATGCATGGTTACATTTTGATGAACTTATAGTTGATTTTTTATACTTTTTTTGTAATTAGCATACTTTTTGTGTACTCTGCATCAGAATCAGAATCAAACTGAGGGTTTCATCATATATAAGTATAACATTTCAGTAATTTTTTAAATTTCAATAATGTAACAATTGATAAACATATACAGCCAGATAATGTTGTCAAGGCAGAAACCTTAATACTTATTCAATGTTCTAATTGACACAAAAAATCTGGATAAAAGTACTTGAATAAACTGAAAACTGATCATTTTACACTATCTATACATAGATGTATACATTGTGTGAATTTTATTATGCATGAAAATAAAATATATTCAAGTTTTACCTATAAAAATGAAATATTGTACATGAGTAAATATAATAACTGAAGTATTATAAGGTGACTGACATTTTTTAAAGAAAAATCAAAATCACATCATCAGATTTTTCAGGTTTTTTGCTCAATCATTTTTTAAATAGATAATTCCAAGCAATACAAAACAACTCAGTTATAAAATGTGCAATTGAAAAAGTTAATATAAATGGAAAGTTATCCAGAAAAGATAAACCTTTATATTCATGAAAAATTTTCTTTTAAAAAAAAAAAAAAAAAAAAAAAATCAGCTGCTAATAGTAGTTTCACCAACTGCAATAGTGATAATGTTGATTTAAAAAATATACATCATAGAATACATTTCAAGTCTAAAGATAATATTAATAATGTTTTGCAACATGCTAATAATGCCCTCTTAAAACAAATTACAGAAAGATAGGAAAATGACATTAGAAATAAAAAGTGTTGACCTTTTATGCCATATCTTTCCTTTAGATGGACATTTTCTTTCCAGATGAAGTGACATATGACTTGAAGTGTTATAAATGTTCTACAGATGGATGCTGAGAATACCAAGGACAAGGTATGTGAGCAACAAGAAAGTTTTTAAAATAATGGAAACTAAAAGGACACTTATAGTTAAAATCAGAAAGAGTTGAAATTTTGGGGATTCAAGAAAACTGAATCCATGGTCATCAGCAAAAAGAAGACTCCAAAATGCCAACTTCAGGTCAGAGAAACTTAAATATAACAAGTGAAGAAATTTAAATATCTGGGAAGTGTTCTGACAAAGGATGGAAAGTGCGACATTGAGATTTGAAAAACGCATTGGTATGGCAAAGGACACATTTCAAAGGTTAAACAGAGTACTGAGAGACAGGAAAATCTCATTGGAAACAAAGAAAAGAGTGCTCGATTGCTATGTGATATCTGTCCTTCTGTATAGGAGTGAATGTTAGACAATCTCTTCAAGAATGAAGGATAGACTTGAGGCAGCATAAATGTGGTTCTACAGATAGATACTGAGGTTACCATGGACCAAACATGTGAGCAATAATGAAGTATTGGAGAGGATGAAAACAAGAAGAAAACTCATACTTAACATCAAAAGAGATAACTGAGGTTCCTGGAACATGTAATGTGGAAGAAGAGCTTAGAGAATCTGATACTCACAAGATGGATAGAAGGAAAGAAAGACAGGGGAAAGCAGTGCAAAACCTACTTGATAGACCCGAGCAAATGGATGGCAGAGTAAGGTTTGGGAAAGATCCCAAACGAAAATATTGAGAGCGACAAGAGACCAAGCCAAGTGTCCATGAGTGCCCATGTCCTGAAGGGACATGTCACAAGAAGAAGAAGAATATGGATAGAGGCTTGGAGAACTTAACAAGCAAAAGATAGGCAGGACAGAGAAAAACAGTGATTAATCTACCCAATGAAAATGTGTGGGTATATAGCAGGGCAGGGATACAGAGGGATGGTAAAGAGTTAAAGGATTAGAGTTGCAAGATGTTGTAGAGAGCCATGATCGTCGGTTCTGAAGGATCATGGTATATTAAAGAAAAATGTTTTCTTTTCGTTTTTTTTTTATAATCATTTTATCTCAAGCAAGGCAGTACTGCCACTGGTGCGTAGGGGGTTACATAAGAGAAGTGAGATGAGAAAGAGGAACAAGTTATAGGGGGTGTCAGAGAATGTGTAGGAGATGGATGAGAACACTGGGGTGGAGAGAGCTGATGAGAGTAGAGTGGATGGGGAAAAGAACATGAGGGAAAGGATGCAAGTCAAAGAGATGGGAGATGGCAATTGACTTTACATTTAAATTCTTGGAAATTGTAGCTGTCAGAGAAGCAAAGTATACGAAAGGGAATTCCACAGGTGGGAAGTGCGAGAAAAGAAGCTGTTAGAGGAGAAGTTGTGATTACATTTTATTGGTTTCACTGTAAAAGACGGGGACATTGTTGCTAGTCTAGCTTGATAATATTTTTGTGATTGCACAAAAGCAGGCAAAGAAGAGTGAAACCTTTATGCCATGCCACTTTTGAAATACTCTTTCTTCCTTTGTGTTCCAAATGTGAAAAAAAAAAAATTGCTTTTCAGCTTTTTCCTAGGAAGTGATAATTTGTGGAACAGACGTTGGTGCTTCCTTAAACAGTACAGTCTTAAACTCTTTAATTCAAGAGTCAATCAGAATCTCTAGTTCCTAGCATCCCCTCTTTTATCTAAACTTATTTATAAATGGAACTTTGTCTGTGTGTGTGTGTATGTGTATCCGTTACCTATAGACTCCGAAACGGCTGAACCAATTTTCTTGAAAATTTACACAGTTGTACTATAAGCATCTGTGAGTGTTCTTAGCTAAGTTTTGTGTCGAGGTACCCCCGATAAATATCGGAAATTGATAATCGAAAAAATTGGGTTATAGAAGGAGTGGTCCGATTTTAATCAAATTTGATACACTCATAGACAAAGACATAAGAAATGATATTCAGAAGTTTCAAGGTTGCAGTTCTTACAATAGTGCAGAAAATTTGATATCAATACCAGGAAATCAAAATTTGACTTACATCCATTCATTTTTTTTCATTCTACGGTTTCACTTTAACTGGAAACAACTATTGTTTTTAGTCTTTTGTGCCAACGTCCAAAGAGTCTGAGCTCCATGACCATGGATTAGTTTTAAAGCTTTCATTACACCCGAGCAACGCCAAGCTATGCTGCTAGTTCAGAATAAACACATCATTCACCATACCATTTTAACTATAACACTCTACTTTGAGTAGCTCTTGAGCCTTGTACTGGGTAAACTCTACTACATAAAGTTGTTATTATGGGTGCCTTTAATTTGATTAGGAATTTAATTTACTTTAATTTAATTTATTGAGTATTTACCATACATTATGATCTTCTTCACTAAACAAATATGTTATAGTCATGGTTAGAAGCCATTTTTAAAATTTTTTAATAAACTTTACTTCCTTTGAAAATTGTCATGTTATTTGTCATCAAAAGTATGTTGACTTGATAAATGCCTTTTCATGTCAAGTTTTCAATGAAAATAGCATGATTTTAATGAATGCTGTTGAATGTTAAATTAATGAAAATCCTGTGCAAATATGTGCACAGATCTTTTGATTATTCTAAATACTTCAGTAACACCTGTCTTTATCATCAGAGAAATGAGTTTGTTAATTATATTGTTGTGATGTGTAAATCTTGTAGGAAATTACATGATTTCTACTTTCCCTGGTGCCTGAGGATCACTCTATGCATGTTTCTTATTTGCATACCAGACTACACCTTTTTAAAAACCTGAGAGCTTTGACACCTATCGCTTCTAAATATTCTAGATGGCCTGCATTGTTCTTGTTTGTTTTTGTTGTGTCCTCTTTAATGGAGATCTTAATCTAGAATCATCTTCCTCTTCAAGGTCTGTTAACTTTTTTTCAATTTTCTCCATATTCTGTTCTGTTTCAGTTTCACCATCCTCTGTCTCCTCGTGTTCCTCATTTTGCATTTCTACATCTTCAGGCTCAAACCTAGTTCTAAATTGATCAGCATGAGCTAATGTTGGCTTGTTTAAATGTTTTAATTTTTGTACATTTGGGACATCTTATGAGTTCTTAAATATCTTTAGAACATCCAACAAGCTTGCAGTCTCAACCTTTACATCATTATGCACACTTAATTATTTCCTTCCTTAAAATTTGGGGAAGCACTATTGTGTCTGCATTACATATAATGTCTTTCTCTACTGTTAACCTATGTTTTGCTTCGTTGAAAGGTCTTTCTGCAAAAGTGCAGTCATTCCATATACTCTTTCTTATACACTCTAGTATTTTGCTTTGTATTGGGTTATGTTGGGGTTCTATGCTGAGTGTTTTGTGGGATAATACTTCTGTTTCCACCCATTATATAACTATCATCCGAATTTTCACATTTTTCTCCATTTTCATTTTGAAATCTTATTCTTGATAATGCATCCACATAAGGAATGGTGCTTCCATTAACATACATAATGTCAAAATCAAATGTCATGATTTTAATGGTCCACCTGAACATTCTTGATGAAGTTACTCTTGGTAACTCCTTTCCAAGGGCTTGTGAGCTGATTTTAACAGAACTTTTTACCCAACAAGAAATTCTGTGCTCTTTCCATACTCCAGTCTATGGCTAATGCTTTCCTTTCTATATTAGAATAATTACATTCTGCCAACAACAATTTTCTGGAAAGATACATGATTGGGTGACCCTCTTGTGATACAATGGCTGCTATGACATGTTCACTTGTGTCATTCGTTAAAGTAACTTCTTTTCTCGGGTTGAAGATTTTTATTACCGGTTTACTTGTCAAAGCCTTTTTTAGTGCTTCGAAAGCATTACTTTGCTTCTGTGTCCATGTGAATTCTACATCATTTTTTTATGCATTTTCACAAATGGTTCAATGAGTTTGCTATATCTAGGAAGATATATGCTGGAGAAATTAATTTATCCTAATAAGGATTGCAAAATTGTTTAAAATAAAAATTAAACTACAATAAATAAAATAAGAGACTATTGAATTATTTTTTTTTTAATTATTATAAAAAGAAATGTTCTTAAGACAGGGCTTTGACTAGAAATAAATAAATAAGGGAACATAAAAATAATTAACATCTGCCAATACCTCATAAATAATGGACTATTCTGTTTTGATTGTGGGGTGGTGGGGAAATACTACTTGATTTCAGTGAGAAAATGAATGAAAAAAAAAAAGAAACAAAGTAAGTAAGAAAGAATGAATGAAAGGAAGATAAAAGTGGTCAACTGCTGTTTCAGTGAAATGGAGAAAGTTGAATTTATAACAGTGACATTCTCATTTCTCTGAATACTATACTGGATGCAGACATCAAAGGACTTAACTGCAGTTGCAAATATCAGTCAATCTCCTTCACTCACACACATACTTTTCAACAAAGAAAGATTAACCTATCTTTCTTCTTGTAATAAGGCCTTGTGATAGATGGACACCCACAGCTTTTCTTATAGTATAGATTACTCATATCATCATACTATGACCGTTAGTAGACATAATAGCTCAGAAATAAAGAATAAACAATCAGTGAAATATTAACCAATAACTTTTTTTATTTTTATCATTTTATCCCAAATATAAGGATTCTGACTTGCTATTTATGTACTTTCAGATGCCTCTTGTTCATAACATGACCCCCGTCTTCACTGTTTATTGCTCTCTGTTACCATACAAGTTTGTGGTGATTTCACCATTCACTACAAAGTACGGCTAGTTCACTCAAATAGAAATGTTGAAGAGGAGGAATACTGTTTTAACTTTTCCATAGCCTTTGTGCTGTCTCAGATTGTGGATAAGCCCACCCATATTTCTGATACAGTCAGGCATCATGCTTACCTACTGAATAGATTTACTTGAGTGTAGAAAGCTTTAACTCCCACAAAAATACCAATAAAAGCTAAATAGTCAATACTGTTTTATGTCTGAATATCTGTGGCCAGGAGTCACTTCAAACACTACTACCATCTCTATCAACGGAAACAGTATAGTAGAACCCTTCAGAACAATGTGCAACCACTGCAAGAGTTCTGCCTAATGCCAAGAACAGCTATGTGCAGGCAGTTCAAGCCAAACTGGAACACAAAAATTTGGAACATGCATATTCTGAAAAAATAAAAATGCAGTTCTCGATAGAGGTAAACCATCAGTACTCTCCATTATAAATAAGCCTGAGGTATTCTTATCCTTGTCAGATAAGGTTAAGCAATTTACAATAAACTTTCTAACTAACTTTACATTAGATGACAAAAGCCATTGCTTACTTGAATTTCCTCACCTCATGGAGCATCTGTTGAGCACTATGTCTTGTCTACAGTCATCTAATGGTTCTATATTATCCTTTCTTATTGTCAACTGATATTCATACAGTTTATTGTTTGGGAACATATCCCAAATTGCTTGTCATTTTCTTTTGATGTATTATGTAATTTTGTTTTCATAATCCATATATGGGCATTTGATGTTGGTCATTTTCATTTTCATTGTGTCTTTTGCCAGTGTGTCAAATTTACGATTTTCCTTGATGCCTATATGGCTAGGAATCCAACTTAATATTATTGTTTTATACTTTTTTAACTGATGACAACTTCTAGGATTTCTTGAATATAAGGATGATTTGAGTTCTTTTCTTTAATTAATATTAAACTAGATAAGGTGTCTGAGAATAGTATAAACTTACTATTTTCTGAATTTTCTATCATTTTAAGTGCCATTTTAATGGCTTGTAGTTCAGCTGTATAAATGGATGCATTATTTGGTAGCCTGTTTGTTTATGAATTTTTCTGTTTGTGGCTGCTGTGTCTAATCTATCAAGGATTTTTATCCATGTGTGTAGAATGGTTTATAGTCAGGATATTTATCTTAATTTTGTACAAAACTAGAGAACCCCGTCTACAATGCTATTTAAGTTAATGCTAAAGAAAGAAGTGATGCATTCATGCCTTCTCCAATGTTATATTATGAAGTAAATGCAACAGATTCAGCCAGAACTTGAACCTGCTGATTCCACTTTTCATACCAATAACTGTTAATCTAGTTCTTAACTGATTTTTTTTTTCCATAATAAAAATATAATAAGAATATGTTGTCTCTGGTTTCAATTCTTCAGGCCTCAATGCTACATCATAGGTTACATCTTCAACAGATAATTTTCTTTTTTATTTATAAGAATTGGTACTTATAGAGGATATATGCCAATTTGTTGGTCCAAATTTTATAGACATGTGCTGGCTTGCTTCACTAAGGAATTTGGCCATGGCAAGGCATCCTTCTAATTCTTGCATCTGTTTCTGTGTCTTTTTTTAGTTTTATATCAAAGCTTAAACAAAAACATCGGAGAGTTCTACTCTTACAGTGTTCAAACCACCCCCACTCAGTTTCTGTTATCAGAGTTTTGACCAGATGTTTAGTATTTTTTGGCCCAACTGCACATTCTGTAACAATAAGCAGGGAATAGACCTTGTTGGCATTTTCAAATAATTAATAATAACCAAGCATAATATCAACAAATACATTTATAAATAGAAAGTGACTTAACATGAAAATCACTGAAGGCAAAATTTAAGCAAACATTAAATAAACAAGTATATAAAGCAGCTGATATCAGGTATAAAGTTTATCTTATTTTTGTTATTATTTTTAAGGCAATATTTGCTTTGAGGAACACAGTTAAACAATTTCAGTTCTTATTAATATTGTGTAACTGACTTATTGTTTGAAGTAAAAATATAATTTCTTGATATTCTTATCAGTGTTGCAATAGGGTTTTTTATCAATCACTCAAGTTGCAAAACAGCTATGGATGGAAATCAGCTTTATCTTTTTCTTGTTACACAAAAATAAGTTGTTTTTTTTTATATAAAACAAAAATTATTAGTTTTTTTATGAAAGAAAATTTCAAGGAAGTATTTATTAAACAGATTTCAGAAATCATTTTGAAGTTTTCTCTAAAAATTAAACTGTTCACTTTTTGCCTCAAACTCTATAAAATTTTATGAAAAGACTAATGAGTCTTTTCATAAAATTTTATAGACTTTGAGGCAAAAAGTGAAAATTTGCAGAAAAAAAAAAATCAAATTTTTCTATTTTTTTTTTAATTAAAATAATCTTAAAAAAATAACTTACTGAAGAAGCCAGCTTTCTTCATTAATCTTTTTTTGGACAAAATTTTCATGGCCTGTAGAAATAATTAGAAGAATAAAGAAGATGACATACAAGAGCATCCAGCAGCCAAAATGACATTGCAAGAAATCAACAAAAGATAAGAGAATTAGTCTGAATAAAGCAAGACAATAAGTAAATACTTTGTTTAAAAACATTCAAATTAAATATAATCTCAAATCTATCATGATAAAATGTTTTATTAAAAGGAAATAGAAAATGATAAAGTTTCTAAAAGATTATACACCCGATATTTTGAATGTGAAATTACACAGACTACTATTTTTGAGGTAGAGCTTTGGATGGCATTAAGCCAAAGATGTTGGTTATCTCTGAAAATAGCAATAAGAATCTAACAAAATGTTATCAATTCTTTGCAGTAGTTACTTTTATAGACTTCTCCTTTCCAATGTTAGATTTTCACTAGGTGCTCCAGAAATCGAGTCTTATGTCAGATTTGGAAATTTATTTGTTTTTTTGCGTCATTTAGAAAATAATTATTATGGCATTTTTTGGTCTCATGAAACACTGGATCTGTACTCAAAGAGTTATTCCCTCTCCATACTCCGAGGGATAGGCAATTGTTCATGCAGCATGTCTCCTCACACCACACCACCAGTGTTGTCCAACGGGAAGGCAAAGGCCAATACAGCTTGACACTGGTGTCATCGCAGGAATTACCAGAACTAAATTGAACATGGCATTGAACTGTATTAAGGACTCTGGATTTTAATTCAGAGTTGTCCATCTCCTAGTCTGGTTGCCAAACATGGCTACAGAGCCCAGACTGTTATACTATTTACCCATAGTCGGAGGTTTTGAATATAGAGTTCTTCCTTCTCCTAGATTGGTTGCTACCAAACCTAGTCTGCTCTGAAATTTATCCATAGCTGAGTGGAGACGATAGACATACATTTCCCAAGGGTATTAGCATGTAAGTGAATATAATGAACTCAAACAAAATTCATCTCAGCTCTGATTCTTTTATACTATTTACCCATAGTCGGAGGTTTTGAATATAGAGTTCTTCCTTCTCCTAGATTGGTTGCTACCAAACCTAGTCTGTTCTGAAATTTATCCATAGCTGAGTGGAGACGATAGACATACATTTCCCAAGGGTATTAGCATGTAAGTGAATATAATGAACTCAAACAAAATTCATCTCAGCTCTGATTCTTTTATACTATTTACCCATAGTCGGAGGTTTTGAATATAGAGTTCTTCCTTCTCCTAGATTAGTTGCTACCAAACCTAGTCTGCTCTGAAATTTATCCATAGCTGAGTGGAGACGATAGACATACATTTCCCAAGGGTATTAGCATGTAAGTGAATATAATGAACTCAAACAAAATTCATCTCAGCTCTGATTCTTTTATCTGAGCCACTACTAATTACTCATCTATACCTTCAATAATGAAATGAACATTTATATAATTTTATTATTGACAAAAAAATGAGCATTTTTGATTAGAAAAAATTTTTTCAACATTAATGTTAATCATATTAAGCAAATTCACATTTCTTTTTATTTATATAACTATTTATGCACACAAATTTTTCTAATGTTTTAAAATGCACAATAATTACATAACAAAACTTATCTGAATGTGGCAGAAATAGATTGGAAATACAAAAACAGTGTTTTTGTCAAAGACACTGGAACAAGGAATGTAATATTTATACTCAGGACAATATCAGAAAGAGCAATACAGATACAGAAGGATGTAAAACTATGTTTATAGATTAAGAAAAGTATTTGACAAAGTACAATACAAAACTGACTTGGCATCTCAACTTCTCAAAAAATCTTTTTTTTACAAATATTTTCATGGCAACTGCTCTGCAAAGCTTTTTTCCCTGGTGGCCCAACCATGTGAATTTAACTATGCTACTAGATTGAACCTTTGAAATAGTTAAATGTAAACAACACTTCTATTACAACAGTTTCTTTTATTGCCAGTGGAACTCCTTTCTGTTAACTTATTTTCCTGATAGCTACAATTTCCAAAAATTTAAATGCAACATCGATTACTATCTTCTATCTTCTTGAATCCTGTTCATTTTTTATCTTTTCTTCAATACCTTTTGTACTCAGTCTTTTATCTCACTGTAACCCCCCTGTGCACAAGTGATGGTCCTGCCTTGCTTAGGGTGAAAGTATTAAAAAAAATATGTAGGTGTATGCATGATTTAAATTTTGTATAGTACTGAAAAAATAATTTATCTCTTCTGAATTTTAAAGAAGCTTCACAGATGAACAGAACTTTTTTTAAAAGTAGAGATGACATGGATTGTTTTCCAATATTTTAGCTATCAAAGGGTTTCCAGCTTTTTGTTTTTGATAGATATTAATACTGATATGCCATCAGAAAGGATGATAAATTTTGAAGATTTTTCTTTGGTGTTTAAGACGTTTTTTAATTGTTGCATTATAAGATATTAACTGCACATTCTACTCTATCACTATCTTTGGAGCCATCAGTATAGATGTGCACATATTCTGGATAGTGTTGTCTAATGTTTTGTAGTTTCTCTTAAAAAATGACTGGGTTTGTATTTTGTTTTGAGTTCTTATTTAAATTGAGGAGCATTTTTGGATGTCTTGTTGTCCAAGGTGGGATTTTAGGTATGGTGAATTTGGAAATATATGTAATGGCTATTTTGGAAACTTCTATGTTATTTTCTATTTGCAAACGAAAGGTTTTATTGTTTTCTCTTTCATATTAAATAAAGTTTTATAATTATCGTTAAAAGTGTAAGTGTATGTCAGATTGTTTTGATGTTTTGAAAGATTTCAGGAAGAGTCACAATTGTTCTAGATGGATGGAATCCAGTATTTATATATATTTTTTAGGCATGATTTAAATTTCATGCAGTACTAAAAGGGAAACTTATCTCTTGTGAATTTTAAAGAAACTTCACAGGCTTCTACACATCAGAAGGCTTTCTTTAGGAGATGTTTTGAAAGCTTCCAAGGAGAGTCATAACCTTTCTCGTTAGATGAGATCCAATATTTATATATATTTTTTAGGCATGATTTAAATTTCATGTAGTATTGAAAGGCTAACTAATCTCTTGTGAATTTTAAAAGAGCTTTACAGGTTTCTACACATCAGAAGCTTTTTTAGATGAATTTTGAAAGCTTCTAGGTGGTTTCAATCCTTCATGATGAATGGGATCCAGTATTTTTATATATGATTCTCTGGTAGCTCCATAAATGAAGCGGCCATAGTCCAGTTTAGAGCATATTAAAATTCTATATATCTTTAGAAGGGTTTGTCTTTCTCCCAATCTGTGGTTGCAATCACTTGTAAGAGATTTAGAGACTTCCTGCTTCTTTGTTTCAGATATTCAATTTGAGTTATTAAACTTATTGTTCAAACATTGGTATAGTTCCTCATTACAGAATTTTAAGATGTCTTTGAATAATAGCATTTTCAGAATTCAATTTCTTGAAAATATGATTTCATGGTCAAACTTTTTTTGTTGGAGACTAGTATTACTTCTGACCAGCCTGAATAGGCATCTACTAGTATTAGTAATAATTCTACTTCATTAACATGAGTATGATCCATGTGTACTCTGTCCCAAGGTTGGGACTCTTTAGGCCATGTACATGGGCCGAGTTCGAATTCCAGCTGAATTCATTGCATTCACTTCTGTGCAAATACCCTTGGGAAAGGCATTAATCCATCTCTTCTTTCCAGTTATGGGTTAAATAACAGGACAGATTGGGTTCTATAGCCTTGGTCGGCAACCAGTCTACCGCAGAAAGCAATGGCAACCTACTGCAGGATAATCTTCTACCCAGTCAGTCATGTCTCTTTCGAGACATGATCGCCCAAGCGTGTATCACATATGGCACTTAACTGACTGACATGTTTTTGCCTGTCTGAATTTTCTTCTTTCAATGCATATTTTACACCTTTTTACATATTATTCTACATCTGTACAATAGCCTGGCCACCATGCTTCAAGCCTTAACCTCTTTTGCATAGATATTATTCCATAATGAACATCATCATGTATACTTTTTATAATTTTGTTCTTTTGAATTGCTGGCAGAATGACTGTGTCTTCATTAAAAATTATACACTTTTCAACAATTAATTTGTGTTTAATCTCTTTAAAATACTTTTCTGTTAGTGAGTAATTATTCAACTATTTTTTCATCCTGAACAATATACTGTTCAATATGGGATTTGTCAATTAATGAATGATCTGGCAAAATGCCTTTGTTAGATATGGAATTAAATTTTTTTTTAGTGATGTTCTCACATTTTGTTTCCTTAATTATTAATCCAGCATTTTTAACTTATTCAAAAATATACTGGTTTTCCGTTTAATCCTTCAACATTAACAGTGCCAGCACAAATGTCATCCTGGTAGCATGTTGTATTTTTTTATATTGCTCTAACTTTTAAATAGCCTTTTAAATAATTGCACTTGCAGTTTTATTTCCATATGGCATTCTTTTTCATCTAACAAGCCTACTGGCATGTTTATTGTTTGAACTTCTTTAAAGCCTTCATCAATAGGTATTTGGTGTTAAGCTGACTTTAGATCAGTTTTAGAGAATACTTTAATACACACAAGGGAGTTCAAAGCCCATTTTACATTAGGGATAGGAAATGAGTCTGCACATATTTTGTGATTCATGTTTATTTTGTAATCACCACAAATGTGGAGATCTCTATCTTTCTTTCTTAAAATTATTAACAGTGAGAGGCCCATTTACTCCTAAGTGAAACTTATTCAAGTAGATCTTATTCCAGTAATTTTTTTTAGTTTTTTCACAACTATTGGTAGTAAAAAGACTGGCACTTTTCATGCTTGAAAATATGATGGAGTGACATTTTCCTTTATTCTTAACTTTGCTCTATAGTTTGTTTTTCTTTAACATTCTGGTTTTTCTGCCTTGTCTTTGTTCACTAGTTTTGTTCACAAATTCATTAAACTGATTCAATCAGACAAGGTTTTTTTAAAAACTTTTTCCTAATTTCTTTAAAAGATTTTTGGGGATTAAAGTCATGTCACTTCCTATATCTAGTTGCATGTTCAGTAAAACATTATTGATTTGGATTTTCAGTAACTCTTTTTCTTTTTTCAATGAAAAGATGTCCATATTTATTTCCTCTTCATTTTGTTTAATCATCTCTACGTTTCTCTTTTTGGATTTACACATATGTTTAAAATGGTTAATTCTGAAACATTTCTTTATTTTTATTTTTGTTTTTCTATTTGATGTAATGTTTATAACCATACCAAGTACACATTATTCTGTCTTTTTTCTTTATTGTGTATGTGTCCATTTCTGTTACCAGATCTGTAACTTCTATTAACTTTATGAATCGATTCTTGTTGCTGAACAGATTTGACACACTATTCTAGTGACAACTTTTCCAGTTGCAAGTTGTCAATACTCCTCATTTTGAAGGTCATTTACCAATTTCATTTAAATCAAATCCCCTTTCATTGACTGGTTTCTGATCCCAGTTTCTCAAACTCATAATATTTGGAAGCCTGTTTCAAATAAAGAACATATTCAATGACTGGTTCATTCACTTTTTGAGAAATGTTCATGAACTTAGCTCTCTCTTTGCATTTATTAGCTTTTTCTTGGTTGCTATGTTTTTTTATTTTTAGATAATTTATATTGTCGATCTAAGAGGGTGAGAAGATCACTGATGAAGCAAACTTGAAGAGAGGGCTGGTCTGACAGCTGGGAGTCACACACACCCACACACAAAAATTTATTGGAATAAAGAATTAACTGAGACTAAAAATGTCACAATGATTTGGTTTATATATGCTTTGTTGTATACAGCAGTTTTAACTCTTCTCACTTAAAATCAAATGACCCTAGGACTGCCTTTGAAATCATGTTGGTAGTAACTTAAATTTCTAAGTTTTGATCTGCCGTGATTTTTTGATTTGCTCTTTCAATCTCTTCTAAGTTTTTCTATTTTCTGAGCCGGCACAAAGTCTTGATTAAGAGGACTTTATGAATGATATGGACTCGGGTAACTGTAGTGTGGGGACTCTCTGTGTATCTCCCAATCTCTTCTCTCTTTTAAAATCTCCAGCTTATAGAGTATCCTGTGTCTGGCTGCGGGGAGGATTGACCTAGGCTTAGGTTTGGTGGAAGTCTACCCTTTTTCTAAAATTCTATATTCTCAAAATATCTTTACTCAAATGGTTTTTCAAATTTGGGGTTGTCTAACTCCACTTTTTTTTTTACTCCAACTTTTTTCACATTTCATCTCATGGGCGATGCTAATCTCAGCCTGCTTCCCCGTGAATTATTCAAGCTTTCAAAATGATGTAGTGAAAAGGGATTTTAGTCATCAGCTTGTCTCATGCTGTTATCTCTTTTGTCCAGACCACTCAAAAGAAAAGGAAAGAAAATTATTTTCACTTCTTTTTTTCTGCCGATGCATTTTTACAACCTGTTTGTCCAGAGTCATTTGAAAATGGTAATTAAATTTTCCTTATCACTTGCATTCAAGGAAATCCAAATTATTGTTTGGACATAAGTTTTCTCAATGAATTATAAGACATGAATGCTTCAGACTGGCTTCTCTCTCCATAGAAGATATTTCTCTTCTGGGTGGCTGATTAAAAACCCGTTGTCTTTTTCATGTCCCCTGTGTCCAGAGAAGTCATAAATGTTATTCTGGCAACCACTGGGATTTCTTTATCAATAATATATGCTTACTTCTACTTGACATCTTTTAGTAGACATTTAATAGTCTCTTCTTATTAGTGAAAATTAGAGAGAGGCCGTGGTCTTAGTTTTGCTTGATCTTACTGAATTCAGTCTAGTTAATTCTGGGTTCAATTCTCCTTGGAGTTATTTTAAAACATGATTTTTCAATGCATTTCACTTTTTAATTTTCTTCTCAACTTTTCAGTCCATCTTCTTGTGAATTTCAACAATTATCATTCAGTTAGTAGACTCGTTTCTCTTACTTTGTTTCTTTTCTTTTTTGTTGGATCATTCTATGATGATCCTCAGTGTCACACAAATATGGGGAGGAACTTGGGCACTTGTTGTATTTGGGAAACTTCTACCCAAGTATAGACTAAACTCAGTGTTTTACAGCAGCTATATTAGTCTTCTTTATCCCTAGTTTGATTGACCCTACAGCCTGTTTACAAAGTTGTGCAAACTTGTTAAGGAAAGTAAAATTTTGTGATGAGGAATTCCTAAAAATAATACAGGAATGTTGTAATACAAGGTAACCAAAAAAGTTCTGTCTGTTTTTTGATTAGTTATTAAATAAAGTTGAAATATATACAAAATGTGTGTAGCAATTGAACATCAGACATTATAAAAAACACATGCACCATGCCCGGCCATCAGTTATAAGCCAGACAGCTGTGAGAAGGATGGAAGTGTCTAGAGATCTCATTTGGGGCTGTTTGCTTTATGACTTTAAAGTGGGCTTATCAAAAATTCAAGTCAGGAGATTTGTCTCTCCATGATGAGCCTCGCAGTGGACGACCACAGGTTTTAAATGACGAAGTCCTGAAGGCAGCCATTGAAGAGGACACTAGTCTAATCCTGCAAGACAGTTCAACGTTTCCGATAAAACAGTTAGAATTCACCTGCATTGCCCAGGTAAAGTGTACAAACTGAGCAATTGGGTTCTGCAAATGCTGTTGGAGGTCCACAAGGGACAATGAGTGGCAGCCTGCATATCACTGCTTTCTTGCTACCAGACCGCATCCTTATTCAATCGAGTGCTTACCAGTGATGAAAAGTGGGTTCTGTATGAAACTCCCATGCATTCCAGACATTGGTTGTCTTCTTAGAATGCTGTTCCTCACACCGCAAGACTGCCTATGCATCCATGCAAGATTAGGCTTTGTGTTTGGTGGACAGGTCATAAAGTGATTCATTATGAACTGCTACCAATGGGCAAAACGGTCTCTGGAGACCAATACTCGCAACAATTGAAACGTGTGCAACAGGCATTGTGCCAGAAGAAGCCAGCACTGGTGAATCACAAAGGTGTGCTTTTCCTCCATGACAATGCCAGGCCAAATGTTGCGAGAGTGGTCAGGGATACCATACAACAACTTGGGTGGGAAACTTTGTGCCATCCACCTTATTCACCTGACATTGCACCATCCGATTACCACCTCTTCCACTCCCTGGATAATCATTTTCATGGGAAATCCTTCACCAATGAAGCAGACTTGTGCAAAGTCCTCACAGACTTCTTTCCATCAAAACCCCCCAAGTTCTACCGCAAGGGCATTGAACAGCTGGAGACACATTGGCAGAAGGTACTGAAGATGCTGATGGTGATTACTTCGAAAACTGAATATAAGTTACACATACTGTGAAGGGTTTTCTTTTTTTCCTTTAAAAACGGACAGAACTTTTTTTGGTTACCTTGTACTTTTGATGTGTGCATGAAATATAAGCATTCACCATATCTTGTTGTGAGTATTATTGTGAGTTTATTTAACTTCATCTTAACATCAAGATGAAGTCATCCAAGATGGATAGCATATTTTGGTGCACCTAAAGTTTTCTTAAGTGACAATATAAGTGAATACTCTAATGGTAAATACAAGAAAATGAAATTAAATATCAAAACTGGCAAGTGAATACTCAATGTGGAACAGCATAAGCAAATATTAGCAGAGGAATTCTTTAAAATTTTATCAGAAGTCAATTGTGAACTCAAAGTAGCACTTTCTTACACAATGAATGCTAAGATCAATGGTGGAATTCATCCTAACTAATTTGTATTTATCCATATTTTCCATCAATTACAGATAATGAACTACCTACCATGGATGTTTCATCTTGTGATATCATATATCAAAGTATGAATGCTCTACACAGTGCTAAACAAATTTATTTAGCTTGTTATGAGTCAACAGAATAAGGCATCATTTAGAAGACCTTTTTACAAGACTGTTTAAAATGATAGAGAAAAATGAAAATTATTTTACTATTTAGCTCTATTCTGGAAATCATCAAAATGTGTCCTTGAACAGATAGAAACCTGTATCACAGTCAAGACTACCTAATCCTAAAGCAAAGAAAATACCAACCATTGATAATGACACAGAATGAATTATCTGCAGTGGAAGACACTCCAGATAGAGTCTCCTCAAAATTAGAACAATCTCAGATTGGACCAAGAACCACACACCTAGAAATGTGGGTAACATTTTGCAAAAAGAATGAGTTCATCTTTTTCAAATAGATAATGTATTTATAGAGCTCTGCTTCTGGGTAGAAATGTATTATGGGAAAATGAAAGAATAAAAAATAAATTCATTTTTCTATAATATAAGTTATAAATAAACTGAAAAATGTTTCTGATCACATATGCAAATTTATGACCCCATTTTTGGAAAGGACACAATCTTTCTCATTCCACTCTCCAGTAATATGATTCAGATATGTTTACACAGCTCTACTCAGGAAGTAAGTGAATTGGTCATCCCAACTCACCACAATACTAACCTGTGCTCAACTATTTTTCCCATTCTTAGAACTTACTTCTGAACCAAAAACAAAAATGGACATATCCAAGAGACATTAAGAAATTTGTTTCACTATGGTCACCATAAAAAGAATGAACATCAATAGTAGAAACTCAAATTTTTGTAGGCTTCTATCTTTTTTGCCTATATATTGAACACACACACACACACACACACACCTTCAACTAAAATACACAAACATGTACCTTTTTAAATTCCACAACTGGTGACATGAATCAAACATACAACCTTCTGATCTAGAATCAGAAAAGGGAGAATTGTCTGTTTCCACACAAGACAGAGCTGTCATTGGCTCGTCTATTGACCAATCAGAAAACTTGTTACATACTGGTCACAGCAATGATGTTAAAGAGATTTCTGAATTGGCCACTTATTTTAATTTCCTATGAGGGGCCATTACAATGGTCAATCCATTCTTAATCTTGCTCAAATCTCATTTTGTGACATTCTTAGTGTCATTTTCTTTTCTTGTTCTTGCTGATGATTTCAATTTCTTTTTAATGATTGTTTTCTGATTTCTGTTCATTTTTTCCCTATGCCTCAATATTATGAACCTATAACTCAACTTTACACTATCTTGTTCTCTTTATGAAACAGAAGATTTCTTATCTATGTGAAATAAAAATAAATATCAGTGAATGTACTATTAAATATATATATATATATATATATATATATCCTTAAAAAGAGTAGACGTCATTTTGTTTTCCCAAACCCGTTTAAAAATAAATTAACATTTTAACATTTTAATATTTTTCAATAAATTTATTTTTAAACGAATTCCATCTTCTCCCAGTATTGCAAGTATTCCCTTTTTGGTCTTGTCCTCTTCTTTACCCCTTTGTAATTTTGTGCCAACGAAACCCTTGACAAGTGTTGGCTGAAAGGTTACTCGGGTTTGGGAAAACAAAATGACGTCTACTCTTTTTAAGGCTATTTGTTGTTTCTGCGGGTACAAATCTTTATTTATATATATATATATATATATATATATATATATATATATAAAGTATGAGTAAAAACCCTTAAGTTAAACATTTCTCACTAATAAATTGTTATAAATATTTCAAATAAAAACAGATGATACCAGGTGAAATCCAGAGAGTATATTCATCATATTGATCTAAGTATATCCTAAAAATTTTCAGATCAGTTGGTTAATATAAGTTCTATTATGAAAATATTGAATTGCATAATAAAATCTGAAATAATGTCAGCAAAACATGTAAAGAGATTTTATAAGTAAAGATGGAAAAAATGTACACAAGCAAGACAGGAAATTAAAGTAGTTTTCAATTAAGTTATACTTGGACTTGCTCTTTTGTAATGAACTTATTGACAGTAGACAAAGAAAAGTTTATTCAATGCTAACAACTGGTTGTCTATTAAAGTTCTTACTTAGTAAGAAAGAAACAGTTCTGTTTTTTATGCTTCCAGCACAAAAGAGATCACAAGTAATGTGAGATAAAAAAAAGAAAAAATTTACAAAAGTAAAAATGCATTGTTCACGACTTTACTCAAGGCTATTCAGAATCATACTTCCTTATCATCTCAACAGTCAAACCATTTGTCCAAGGATTTACTAGAACAACCATTAATCAAGTATTTGTGCTTCACCATATTTCCAAAATGCAATTCTTGCTGTTCTGTAACACTATCTGAAAAGTGCTCGTAAATTGAAGAAAAATGAGAAGGCAGAAAAACACTAATTTTAGATAGACTGAAGATATACTGATGACTGGATGAAGAAACACAGAAGAAAATGGTAATTAGTTTTTTTTCATCTACCAGAGAGAAAAGATAAAACAAAGGGACCATCTGATTTTGGTCAAGACTGAGATAATTGATGGCATATTCTAAGGACCTCCTAGAAATGATTATTGAAAACAAGTGGTTGGCTTAGATAAGATTTTTATGACCATTGTGACTACTGGGAGTGAGATTTGGTCAATTGATAAAAACTTTTTAGACCATACTGGCTTACAAATGAAAATAAATAGAAAAGAAGGTTAATTAAAGTTTTCATCTGGCAAAGTGTGATAAAATGTTTCAAATAAAGGGACTGCCCAATTTTTGTCACTTAGTGGCAAAAAGGGTTGAATGAGAAATCCCAGGTGTGAAAACGACCATACACAAAGGCATGATAAAAAGAGTTTTGGGTGATAATTAAAATTTGGCTGTTTGGGCTAAACTCTTTAGGCAGTGATGGTGAGAGGCACTCACACAAAGCAGGAGAGAGACAGGTTTGATCAGGTGACCAAAGAGGAAAAAGCTGAGGTAGAATTCCAAGGAGTGAAGTGATTGGCTATTCGGGGAAATGTTAGCATAACCAGAGCACATCATACCACATCTCCACTGGATGTGAGACTCTACATAAGCTGGCTATTTTGAGCAGCAAGTGAGAGAACTCAATCAAGACAGAGACTGATGCAGACCAGAGGAGAAAGATGAAACTGATGCTTTGCCTGATCTGATGTGAAACCTCAAATTTAAGCCTTGTTCCAGAAGTCTCATTAAAAACCAAGACAACAAATATAACAATATTTTGGAGCAGATTAGAAATAATTAATTTCATTAATTAATTATTAACTATAACCAGAAAATCTTCTAATTGCTATTATAGATCATAAGAGAACATACTAAGGGAAATTTTCTTTATCCTCTGAATATGAGCAATGGAAAACGGAGGTGATTAATTTTATTAACTAATTATTAACTGTAGCTGGAAAATCTTTATCTTTAAAAAGAAAGCAGGGGCAAAAGATAACACATGGCATTTATTGTAAACCGGAAAGAAGAAGAAAGAAAAGAGAAATGGATTTGATTAAGGTCATAGAATCGATTTCGACCTACCTATAAAGGTAAGTGTCATTCTTAAACCTAAAAGAAAGATAGATTCAATTGTTATTTTTTTGCCGGCAAAAGAAGAGAAAAAGAAGACCAGAGAAAGAAGAAAAAGAAAGAAAAGACTAAATTTGTTTCAAAGCCATGAAACAATAGATTTCTCAGCCCACCTAAGAGAAGGCTAGCATGGTCATTTTAAACATAAAGGAAAGATGAATTTAATTGTTATTCTTTTTCTGGAATAGGAAAGGGAGATTTCATTTTGGGTCCGATTGTCTCTCGATTGGATTGTCTCGCTAGCATGAATTGTGAAAAGAATTGAGATAACAAATGTTTTGATTCAGAGTCAAGTAATTTAGAGAAAAGGTATTTTTACAGACATCAGAGTAGGACAAATAACAAGGCATTCTTGTCGCTTGAAAATAGGTGACTCAGAGAATGGATATTAAAAACTATTATCTGGGTGACAATGTCAATGGACCCTTGTCAACTTGTTTTGGGCGAAGTCAGTTCAAAAAGGTTAATACCCATTGTTTTAAGAAAAAAAAAATCCCCAAAATTGTTTCATGAGAAAGAAAAATTTGGAGAGAGAAAATTCGGTTAAGTCCAGCCCAGAAAAGGGGTATGGGAAGATGACATCATAAGATTGAGAGAGATTCCATTGGTCCTGTGAACAAGCCCTGAAAGGGGGAGACGACTAACAATTGATGTCATGGAAAGAAGATTAATTCCACTGGGTAAACCTGAGACAACAACGAGTAGCAGCTAACCTCAGGATTTTATTGGTCACCGAGATGGGCATAAATACAGGGTCCCGAGAGAACAAAACAAGTTGGATTCCGGTTGGTGTAGAGAAGGTTCCGGAAAAAGTTCCAGCGGCGGTTCGAGGCAGTTGAAGTTCAGTTCCAGTTACCAGCCTAAAAATGTAATGAGGAAGATAGGCGCCATGTTGTTGGGCACCAACCACAGAGCCTACCAGCCAACCTGAGTTAAAGACAGAAGAGAAGTGATTTTGCAGACAAAGTTGGAGTTGGCTTGGAGAAAATCCCAAAGATGTAACGACGAAAATAGGTGCCATGTTGTTGGGCGCCAGTCACAGTGCCTGCTGGCCAGCCTGAGTTAAAGACAGAAAAGAATTTCCAGACAAAATTTTTGAGATTGACAACTGAATGCAGTCAAGGTTTTAAGTTGCAGCTCGAGTGGCAGAAAGTTCGATTTCCTGGTCCAGAAACGTAATGACCAAAGATAGTTCTCAACAGAAGAAGTAAAGAGACAGAGAGATGATTGCCATGCTGTTGGGTGTCGACTGTAGAGAAGCCTGTCGCCAATCAACCAACCAGAGTTAAGAGACAGACAAGAGAATTTGCAGACAAGTTTGAAATTGCTAACTGAAAGAGAATAACCCAGCACTTCGGCAAAACAAGCAACAAGTTGACTAGACTTATAATGAACTTAGACTTCTGTTTGGAGCAGTGAGCTGCAGCCAGATCCCTCGTTATTGCTTAGGAGAATACTTCGATTTACCTAAGAAACGTCCGTTCTGCTACCAATTGATAGAAGCAGGGATGGGAAATTATTCAAGAGACTATTGTGTATAATCTGTATATAAAAACGTTATTTTACAACACTTTTCAGCTGTCGGTCCACTTATTTCCTTGATGCTATATTTCTTTCTTTTATTACTCAATTGTGTGCACACTTCCTGGTTTGGTTTAGTTCAGCAGAGAAACAGCTAGTGGAGAACTCACGTGACTACCTTGTGATTAATCAACACAACATGGGACAAGGGAGAAAACCGTGACAGAGTCAATCTACGACCAGCTGAGTGGATCGAAACCAACAGCGACCAAGGGCTGGGGAGGTGCCACACAAACACTTTGTCACAATTGAAAAGGGTTGATAATTATTCATTGAGAATATAGGCCTACTTGAGCCATCAATAACTGTACTAACAGATTTGTATTCAGGAATTGTAGATAAATACTTTTTTTATCTGTTACTTTTTGTTTGTGTGACTTTACCCCGACTGGACCAAACCAAGTCATTGATTCCAGTTGACCATTCAAACCAAGCCAGTCATGTGATCAATCAACACAGTGTAGGCCGGGACAGGACTTGGGCTGAAGCAATCAACTCCATGATTAGCTAAGGGAACCAAGCTTGAGTATAAATTGGCCGCAAGGTGGACGTCATAGTGCGTCCTTAATTAACTTTAAATCTGTGCCTGGTTGCTGAGTCCACCACCTACTCTTGCTTGACTACCATCTTTTGTCCAACGATCCCAACTGACTGAATGATGTCATGAAACCTTGCAATTTTCTAGTCACTTTTGATTTTGTCTACACATGACTTCAGGCTTTTCTCTGCCTGCTCAATTCACTTTGCATTTTTCATTAAATGTCATTTTCACCTTACAACCAATTAGTACAGCATTATCTTTTTCTTCTGATTACACTTGCTTTTAATATGCATTCTTATAAAGAAAATAATAAAAATATACTTACATAGTGTGTATCGTCTTCTTCATTATATGCTAATTTTACAATTCCATACGAACCCTAAAAACATACAAAATAAATTTATGTTAAACAAAAAATAAAAACAAATTTAACATACTCAAGTTTTAGATTCAGCAAAACCTAATATTAACATATAATGTACTCTTTGCTATAGGTTAATACCAAACCATTACTATTTTATAGTAAGATTGATCCCAGATAGATGCCCTGTGCCAGTCTAGCTTAGTAAATACATCAGGTGTATGTCAATGTGGGTAACCTATAGAAAATTTTAAAATGAACTCTTTATTTAATCTACAAGTGTAGGTTGTTCTTGTTCGACTACCCATATCTAGAGATATCTAGTTCTCTTTTATTACTGCTCAGTTATTACTTGCCTCATTGGCAGTGTGTACTTGGACAATTACAATATCACTAAATTCATGAACCAACACTTTAATCTAATAGGCTACTCTCCTGTGATTAGAGCCAGACAATACAATAAGAAAAACATTATGATAACAACAATAAATGTGAGTACAATAGTCCACATGCAAATAAAATTAACTATTCATTCCAGAAATTCAGACAAAAAGAAATATTAAATCAAATACATTGATTCTAAATATATACCCAGGATTGTTCTAGAAGGTGAATTTCTTAAGATATTCACAATATATTTATATTTAGAGTAAATATTATATTAATATTATATAAATGTCCCTTTCAACTAGTGATAGAGATTTCTTTCATGTCAATTGTACAGAACTTTACAAGACTTCATAAAGCTGAAAAATATGCTGATTTAATAAACATGCAAAGAGCATAGAAAAAAATGGAATTATATGCTCATAAAATGCATTTTTTACATTCTTATCTCAATTTTTTTCAAATGGTTCTGGGTACCATAAACAATGAATAAGGTGTGAGTTTCCACCAGAACATATCTGAGATAGAATCAATATATTAAGGCCATTTTAACCCAAACATAATTAGTAACTACTGCTGGCTATTACAATGGAAGATCTGCAAGCCTCTCAAACATTATTGAAGAAATAAAAGTATGCTATATTTATTAACTTATTTCCCTATTGTTAACTAAATTTCCAGTTCTTGTGCATGATGATAAAATGCATCTGGTAGCAAGGTATCGGATTAGGAGTTTTAGAGAAGCATGAACCACAACTTAATTGCTGCTGTACCCGGGGTGGTAGCAGCTATTACGGTCCAAGCTATGGGCAAATAGTTAATGCCACCCAAACTCAGGTGAAAAGACAATGAATGCATAAAAATATATTTTTATAGTGACAATACCAGCAATAGATTTTCGAAAAAAAATTGCCTGCAATACATTTGAATCTTGACAAATACCCTCTTTATAAAAATGCCTCAATGAAATCTGATCTAAAACTGATTTCTTACAAAGAATACATATTCTATTTATATAAATCTATTGTGAAAAGTCTTGTTGGCATTTAATTACCCATTGAGGTTGATATGTTGTAAAACAAAACAAACCAAACCAAACTGGTTTTAACTGCTGAACCAAAAAAGACTTACATTTGTGACAAATTTTACACAAACTGTCTGGCCTACATAAAAATACACTTCTCACAAAAGAACGTGCATGAAAAAAAAAAAAAAAAACAATCTATACAACTATACATTTGAACAAGGGTAACATTTATAAATAAATTTTTTATAATGTGTTTATGTTTGTTGGAACCAGCAGAGAAGACCATTCTATATATTCAATCATCAGTGTTAGTATAAAATGTGTTCACAAGAATTTTCTATTGAAATACATTTTTCCACAATTTATTTAATGAACTCATTATCTATTAATCACTGCAACTGACATTGCTAAATTTAGTATTACATATGAGTCATAAGTAATTTTCATGTTGGGGAACCAATTGTAATGATGATTGAATTCTTCTAACTACTAATCATATGGGGCAGTAAGTTAAGTGTAAATCTAACATGATACAATTTTCAAACCAAAAGGCTGTGGACTGATGAGGACAAATCTCCACAACCACCCACAAAAGCCAAGTTCCATGGAAAAAAAGTAATGTTTTATGCTTGATGGGATCATCAGAGTATTATTCATTTCGTAATGAAACACTAAATGCACATTTATACATCTAGCAGCTGCAACATGTATCAAAACATTTGGTTGAAAAATCTCTTGTGCTTACCAATAGTAAAAATGTTGTTCTTTATCAAAATGCAATAAATCAAGAAAAATTCTGAAATTCAATCTGTTCTACTTCATTTGACCTTACCTTGAATATTATATTTTTTTAGTCACTGCATTTCACCTGAAAAATCTAAACTGCAGTGAATCAGTGTCACTTACAAATTTACATGTACCTTGAAAAACCAAAATTTGTAAACAATTAGATTGGTCACACTACTACATGATTGATGAAAAGATTGACATTGCACTTTTCAGACTACAGTCTGATCTCATTTAAACACACAAAGATCTACTATACAATATTTGTAACATACTTGTTGGCAATACACATATAATAGCATCATCCACTTGCAAAAAAAGATTAGAAATAATGGAAGTATTATTAATGAAAAATTTAAATTCTACACTTAATAATATCAATTATGAAAATGGCAACAATTTGCTTACTGTGTTTGGAATATAACACATACATGACTCTACATACATAAACTCTACACATATTCAGTTACACGTAAAATTAAATTTACCTAAGATAATAAATAAATGTATAGCTAAAAGCACTCAGAAAAACAAAATGTTTGGACAATTCCTATATAATTTAAGTTCTGAAAAGAATAAAAAAACACATGAAAAAAAAAATCTTGTCTGTCATTTTCAATGAAACCTGCATAAAAGAAATTGCTGCCTATATATATATATATATATATATATATATACACACACACACACACACACACACACACACACACACACAGAAGCGTACCCCTGCCATTAAAAATGATGGAAAAATATTTGAGAAAATTATATATATATAATAGTAAAATATTTAATGATAATAAAATCCCTTATAGTAATGCTCTCAAAAAAAAAGAATAATGTATGTTTCAGGATTTATTCTATCTAAAACCTCCCAATGAAGCTGCTATTAATAAATCTAAAAGCAGAAAAAGAAAAGTTATATGGTTCAACCCCCTTTCTGCCAATTATCTAACATTAATAGGTCAATACTTGATGAAATTGATCAATAAATATTTTAATTTTAACAACCCACTAAATAGAATAAACTTTTAACAACCCAATAAATAGATAAACATTAAAATCTTAACAACCCAATAAATAGATAAACATTAAAATTTTAACAACCCAATAAATAGATAAACATTAAAAATTAGCTATTCTTGTACTAATAATATCCACAACATCATTAATTCTCATAATAATAAAATACTAGATAATTTTTATAATTACCACCAAATAAATACAAATCCTTCCTGCAATTGTAGATAACTGTCCAGTTAGGGGTATATGTATGTCTGAAAAAGTTATACACCAAGCAACTATTTTCTCTATAGAATATGAAAAAAGAAAGAAAATTATACTTTGAAATTTCCACCAGACCGTAGAAACAGATATCTTATAATAACAAGTATTCTTTTTTTAGGCTCCCACCTTAAATTCAAGACAGTTCTCAATTTTTCTGGGAATTAAAAGACAAAGGTCTCTCCCCACAGATTGAATGAAAGATTATAGGTAAATCCCAAACCTAAAGTTTTGTGGCATTTCCAGTACAATCACATTAATGCTAAGCTGTATACTTCTCAACCCCTCATCTAACCTGATGTTACTAGAAGTAGATTCCTTTCAGAGTTAAACCATTTTTTTTTAATATTCTGAATTAAATTAAACCATTTCATATTTCATTATCTGAGGAGATGGGCGCCTCTGACTATTGAAATAAATCATGTTTTATAACTGCTTTAAATATGTGTTGAGTTTTCTTTTCTGTATATTATATTGCTCCAGATAACATTCACTGAACTCTCTATTTTATCTATTTAATATTTTATATTAATTAGATATATTTTTTGGATTATCTTCTTTGTTTCACAGATTTTCATAATTTTTTATACATATATATATATATATATATATATATATATGTGTAACTCTGATATAAGAGAATTGTCGGGACCGGATAAAGTTCTCTTATATCCGGGTTTGGTCTATTTTATATACATTACCACAGGCTCTAATTTGGGACCAGATAAAATGTATCTTATATCTGGGTTCTCTTATATCCAGGTTATGCTGTGTGTGTGTGTGTGTGTGTGTGTGTGTGTATTGTATAACCTGAAAACCAATGATTGGCTTGACATCAATGACAAACACAAATAATGGATATATAAAAGAATATATTCTTATATATTTTTTAATTCTCTTCAGTGATGGCTGTGTGTATAGAGTAGTAAAAGAGGACACACATATGCACTTACTAGAGTGGCTGGTTGGAGTTGTCTTCTCTTCTCTGCGTTTTCTCCGAGTCCTCTCCATCCTCTGATCTCTGCCTGGAACCTCGCTCTTTTATACTTGATATTCCAAAATTTTGCTTGATAGCATCATCTTTGTCTAGGCCATTTGTTTATCATTTTTGTATTATTATTATTATTATTATTGCCTTTGGCTAACTGCCTTTGACATCACCATATTCCTCTGCTATTGTTTAATATTTCCTGTTTGACCAAATTAATTCTTTGGGTCACAGATGTGTCATCTTAATTCCTGTCTTTCTATGGTTTATATTGTCCATCCTTGAACATGGCTACTCACAAAAATATAATTACATTCCTTCAATGTAAACCTGGTCTCTGCATTCTTGATTTTCAAAAATAATATTTATTTAATGTAAACACACTTTTTATTTGCCAGCTTGCATTATTGCTGTTCAATAATATTTTTTAGTGTAAATACACATCTGATCAAAATCATATCCTGAGGTCATAGGATATATAACGTGTGTGTATGTGTAAACCAAAACAAACCAAACTATTGACAAAGTTTCCAAATACAATCCTACCAACACTAATCCTGCCAAACAAAAAATTGAAATGACAAAGTAAAGAACCCCCCCCCCCACACACACACCCAAAGGAAATGGAAAGGAATCATAAAATAAAAAGAAAATAGAAGAAAGAGTAAAAACAAACACCTACCTAGGCAATAACCTAAAGTACTCAGTGCCTCTAAGAAATAGAAATCATTACTTCACAAGTTTAACCAAGTGGTTTGTGTCATTTGTTAGTATATATATATATATATATATATATATATATATAAAGTAAATTTACCTAGTGAGCCAACAAATCTACCAAGGTTTCACCTAAACAGATCTTCAGGGAAGGTTGGCTATATATATATATATATATATATATAGAGAGAGAGAGAGAGAGAGATATGACTGAATAGGAGAACCAAATTCATTGGTATGAAATTTTGCTTTTTATGATAATGATTATCAATAAAAAAAATATTTTGTCATTTTTGAGTGAAATTACTAATAATTTATACTTGAAATCAATTTTTCTTTATCAGAAAGATGGACATGACTTAAGCTTGAATATTTTCTGTGATCACAGTTACTGGATCAATGGATTTCTTGAAAGTCAGGAAAAGGCAATATCAACTACATTAAGATGTTTTTTTATGAAAATGATTAATATTTAGGGTTCCTAAAAAAATTAGCCTTAAAGCTGTCCATAAATACATTTATAAATTTTTATACCCTACACTTTTCTTTTATTCATATCTCTATCACTTATGTGTAAGTCAGTGGCCTGTAAAGAAGACAAAATCAACTTTCAAGAAATTTAATTTGCACTATGCCCTTTAAATGATATTCATGTATTTCATAAACCATATTACACCTAAAATTTCTACAATTCCTTCTTGAATTTCTTTCCAAATCTTATTCTTGTATGGATATAGTAAAATATGAATACATGAATATTTGATTTTCTTAGATAAAGCATTGTAACTTTTGACTTGGATTTCTTTTCATTCTTTCAAGTGGTTTTTTATTGTGACTCTTAAATAGGTATGTTCAAAGAAGATAACTGCTATAATATTATTCAAATTTATTAGATGAACATTGTCACTTGTTATTAAATTTTTGCTTGTATTTCTTTTATCTTAATTGCGATTGTTTTTATTGCAATCACCATTGCTTACTAATAGTCTTTAAATAACAAAGTTTGTAAGTCAGTTTGCTGGTAGAATGAATACTGACTAGGTGACTTATGACCATTGTCCTGAACAAGTCAGTGTGATCTTTCATTGATTATTTCTAACTACTGTGAGCATCTACCAAGAGTAGTGCAGTTATAAGTGCCATTTATGCAAAATTCTATATCCTTACAAACATGATGCAGAGAAATTAAACATATCAATGAATTATGTTTTTTTTTATGCACTGAAAGTGTGGTGACTATAAAATAAAAATAACTCTCTTTTCTCCACTGTTTTCAAGTTTGTGAGCCTGTGCAAAATTTATTTGACCATTGGAAAAAGCGATTGACTTCGGGCTGAAGAAAAGACCAAGGCAAAGTTTAGTGAGCCTACATGAAAATTTACTTTGACCAATGAAAACGGAGCAGCTTACAAACTGAGAAAAGTAATGAGCCAATGTCAAATTACTTTCTGATATATAAAGGCAGAGGAAGTTGAATCTAGCTAGAAAGAAAAGAGAGAGAAAAGCAAAGTCCACATGTCTGAATAATGCTGGTGTCATATTATACACTGATATATTATCAGCCTTTAATGAGAGCTGAAGAATTTCAAGAAACTTTATTCAACTCCAGAGCTAAGTACCTTAAAATATATTTTTTTATTCATGTTGAATAAAATTGTATAATTTTTATGTGAGAAACGAACTATCTTGATTTGTTTTAAGCATTTTGAAATATTACTTTGTGTCCACTGATTTATTATGAACATTTTCTCTTCTTGACAATTCATCAAAACTATGAACATTTAGTGTTTGATTACTTGTGCTGAAACAAGCTACTGAAACTTCAAATGTATAAATCTGTAAATAAATTCTTTATCTGGTTTCATTCAAAATAATGTGTATTTTCTTGTCATTCTCCCTACATACTTCAAAGGCAAGCGAAGCAGGAAAAACAAAAGGTAGTAATTTACTTGACAAGTTTGAGTAAATTGATAGCAGAAAAGATACTACAAAGCAAAAGAGAGGTCATATAGGAGCAAAAATTATTAAGAGCTACAAAAGACAGTAAGCTAAACTGAAAAGATGTGGTACATTGAGAGGGAGAGAGAAAGGGACAGACTATATATATATATATATATATATATATATATATATAATTTAGTTTTTGGTCTTAATTAAATTAAACCAATACACAGTTGTATTTAAAAGTGTTCAATACAATTATATTATAGAACTTTTGAATATTTTTAATTTGTAAATCTTATTACATAACCCAGGTTTCTACCTTCTGGCATTTTCAGGTGATTTACAATAATTTATTGTAAACTGTCTGAAGATACCAGAAAACAGAAACCTGGGTTGTGTAGTAGCTCGTTTACAAATGAGATTATATATATATATATATATATATATATATATATATATATATATATATATATACTAGCTTATATTAACTCTGAAAATGCACATATTAAGTAGTTTAGACATTGCTTCATAAAATCTGACTAGCTATCAAATTTCTGTTCTACTACAATTAACCAAAGATAAACATACAAAATGTCAGTTATTGGCACAGAAAGTAGCATGGATATGTCATGTAAATTTCAGCCTGTTTTGTTCACTTTGTACTTATACTCTTGGAAAAGGCATGTCTTTCTCCAGCTATTGGTTAAATAGAAAAACAAATTGGGCTTTTCAACATTGGCTAGCAACTGAACTGCTAAAAATCTAACCTATTAACCTAACCATTTTTTTAAAAATCCTTCCTTGATCTGACTGAGAACTTTTCAGCATTCCCTCATATTTTGTAACCAAATAAACAAATCTAGTGATATTCTTCAGAAAGTAATCTTTAAAATGTAACCAGTTGTTAAAAGCTTTTTTTTCTGTAACTATGAAACAAATGTTTAAGAACAAATTGTGGTTTCTGCTTTGCATGTGAAAATTTTGAAAATAAATATCTGACATTCCTTTTTACACTATAATGGAATGTAAAACCAATATCTCAAAGAAATATTTCTTTATATAAATCATTTTCTTTTAGGATTTACAAGATCAATTGTCTAGAAAAATAGAAAGAAATAGTTAAGGAATGAGTGAAAAGTGAAAAAAAAAAAGATAAAAGTGATGAAAAGGACAATCATAACATTCTACAAATACAAATGCTACCCATAGTCAACCCTGACCGACAGAGGCCTACTACTACAAATATGCACATTCATGCAGATGGGCACATGCATACACATACACTCTGAACAAAAAAAATAACTGTACCAATGATAAGTGAACATAAAAAAAAAAAATTGAGAAGTATAAGCAGTCAATTGCTAATACACTCTGACGAGTGGAAAAGCTCTATAAAACTGTGGAATTGGGATGCTGAATCAATCAGGCTAAGTAACAAATATTTTACCTGTATTAATTCTCTCTCTTTCTCTATGTGTGTGTGTGTGTGTGTGTGTGTGTGTGTGTGTGTGTTTCAATTACCGGTGTTAAATTTGTTTTAACAAATTTAAGCACTCAATGTTGTATCTGGAAAGCATTCAAGAGAAAAAGAATTGTTAAAGATCAAGAATTCATTGCTGATCAACTGAACAGAGCCTTGATACTCATCATATTTGATAGTTATTTCTTTTTGCTAAATGACTATTTCATAATATTTTGGAAACATTAACAATGATGAAGGAAAAACCTGTGAAATAACATGTAATAACCTCTTTGTATGTTGAAGAGAATTTTAATCATTTGCTCACCTTATGAGAGAAATAATCAAGTATATATTCCCAGTGAAAATTGTTTTATCTTTGGTTTTAATAAGACAAAACTGTTGAGAGAACACAATGACAATTGATTTTGTTTTAGTTTTGCCAAAAGGCCAAAGAAAAAAATGATTAGTAATTAGGCTGATACAAATTGTCTGTCTAATGCTTTTTGTCATAAAAGGAAAAGAATTTTGTCTGGACAAACTTGAACTTTATCTCCTTTTAAATGATTATGAATATTCTGTAGAAAAAAAAGTACAGATGTCTTGAGTACCAGTTTTACCCTGTCTTTTTTATCCCAATTGATGAGACTACCATAAAACTCTGCACACAAAGCCCAACCACTTGAATTCTTGGCATCTGCAGCCTGTTTGATGTTCTCTTGCTCATGCACATTTAGCTAAGCTAAGGCTTGGAAATTAGAATAAGCCACAAATTTGTCTTACAAAATTTCTGAGTGTTGATATCAAATTGTTTTTAAATTGCAGTTTTTAAATCAGACATATTTTCTTTTATGTATTTTGCTCATGTTTTGTTCTAGAAGGTAAGTTGTTCTCCCTTCTATATATTCTTCAAATTTTAATTGATTTTGTCTTTAACACTCATAAAATATCCATGTTTTGTGAGATACTCTTTGTATTATATATATATATATATATTCAACATCATTGAATTAATCCTTTTTTAATTTATATTTGCTCTGTAATATTTTATTACATGGAGCTCTCTTCCTGTATCATTTTTTAATATTAAAATAAAATTTTTAATATTAATTAGGATCGAGTTTTTGGAATTTACCTTCCTGCTTTTTTCCTTTGGATTGAAGTATCTGAATTAAAATATATATATATATATATATCGGACAAGACTTATTCCCTTATTATAAAATGGATAATTCACAAGACATATTACCTTATCACACTTACATCTTATCTGTTAATGTTAAATCTGTCTACAAAATTCCAAGACACTCATTAATCAACTATATTCACTACCCACACCACTTTCTTCAAAATTCAAACAGACAATTCATAACACTTATTCCTTTATCACTAACCCCCACCAAAATCCCATACACAACTCACCAAATATAAGAAAAGAGGCTTTCCACTCCTGTCCTCACCACCTGATGAGACATTGTAGTTTCAATGTTGAAACAACTGTACAATTTGTAGTGGATATATAAAAAATTTGTACATGTTCTATAATATATTCTAAAATAAAAAATATATATATAATAAAATAATATATTTGAAAATAAAATATAGTATATATATATATATATATATATATATATATATATATAATGAATGTTTACTGAACCAAATTTTAATTTAACATTTTTATTAACTGGTAGAAATAAAAGTATATTGTTTTTTTTTTTAGTATTTTGGAGAGTTCATCTATGTTTTTAAGTTTGTATATTTCTTTGCATGTGATACCATTTGATGCTTCTAGCTCTTGCAAGTGCTAGTAATTGGCTTCTTTTTTACCTTGTGTTTTCATACATCCTAATTGACAACTGGTTGTCATCTACTTCTGGGTTTCATTTTAAGAGACAAGCCATCATCTTTGAAACCAGTCAGATAGTGTTTCATTTCATTTTTACTCCTTTCCAAATTCTGCTAATAGCTTCAATGATTTTAAGGCCCTGTTGAAAACTATACCCCCAAATTGCCAGGTTCTCCTTACATTTATTCACCATTCTAATGCCTGAATAGCACTAATAATAATTGTATTAATTATAAACTACTGTATTTGATTTTTTAAGGTGTGATAAAAATAAGCTTTAGAGTAAATATATACATAAATATATTCTTAAAAATGTATGAAAGTAATAGAAAAATGTTGCAGTGTATCTCTCTACAAAAGTCAAAATTTAGGTTGTCACAGACATCATAATCTAAACTTATTTATAAATGGAACTTTGTCTGTGTATGTGTCTCCCCGTTACCTATGGACTCCAAAATGGCTGAACCAATTTTCTTGAAAATTTATACAGTTGTACTATAAGCATTTGTGAGTGTTCTTAGCTGGGTTTTGTGTCGAGGTACCCCCAATAAATATTGAAAATTGAAAAAATCGGGTTATAGAAGGAATGGTCTGATTTTAATCAAATTTGATACACTCATAGACAAAGACATAAGAAACGATATTCAGAAGTTTCAAGGTTGCAGTTCTTACAATAGTGCAGAAAATCGATAATATATATATATATATATAAAAAGCAAGATGTTTGTGTGTGTGTGTCTGTTTATCTATCTGTATGTCCTTTATACAAATCCACAATTTTTATCCGATTCTCACCAAACTTCACACAAATATTATTTAGGCTGAATCTGAGCTCCAGGACCATGGATTAGTTTTAAAGCTTTCATTACACCCAAGCAACACCAGGCTATACTGCTAGTAAGTTATATAACCTATTAGTGTTTTTTATATCAATACCAACAGTGGTGTGTCAAGGGCTGAGTAACCTAATGATACTAATCCCTCTTCAGGCTGGTTTTGAATCCAGATTTTAACAATCTTTCATATAAATGAAACACAATTGATTTTTTTTTATGAAAACATTTTTGTCAGGAACAAAACTCTTTAAAATATCTACAAGTAATGCCTATACATCCCTAAACATGTATATCTCACTTTAAATGTTATTTTTAGTGGTTATATATAAAACATTTTTCATTACTTCAAACTTTATATTTTTAGTGGATACCTGTATTTGAACAGATGCCTCATTCTCTTAAACAGTGTGTATTACGTCAACTGGCTTGCAGACTTGAGAAAACTTATCTCTGTTGAACCCTGTTGGAGATTACATTTTCTTTATTAATTTTTCTTGGGTACACATTAAAAAATGTGACATCTACTCAAAAAAATCTTTGAATTAAAAAAAAATGTCAATAAATTGACCAAAAATACAGTGATAAAAATGTTGTAGTAAGATAGAGTAAAACTAGTAATAAAATATTAATAATGAAGAGTTTAGAAACCTAGAATGTTGTGATAAAAAGCAACAATAATAAGGACTAACACTGAAATAAAATAATAGTAATAATGAAGAGTGTATTAACCTAAAGCGACAGTAATAAAATGGAGTAAAACTAGAAATAAAAACAATAATAGTGAAAATACTTAATGTAAAAGATTTTACTCTAAACAATGTGTATTTAAAATCTGTAGAAATAATTTATGTAATGATAAAGAATTTGAAATTTGTATTTGAAGTAAAGATGTCCATTCCAGCTTTTACGTAATGTTTTTAAGGGAATCTTAGTGATTTGATAATTAGTCACCTCGTTATTACTTGTGTACTGTAAACTGTAGTACGTTGTTTTCTTTGTGAAAAGTTCAGATGTGGAGTATGGGGAAAATTAACTTTTGGAAAGAAACATTAATCAGTCTGTAAAATATTTGTTTGTTTTTTTTGTTTTTTTTATAGAAAAATAATTTTTAGGCGAAATAGTTATTGTTGATGAAAATGAATGAGGAAAATCCATAATGGAGAAAAATATATAATTCCCTGGATGTCAGTTTAGATTTAGCATTTTTCAGTGTAATTTGAAATTCAGGTACAATGAATTGAAAATACATAAAGAAATTCAAATCTTTTTGTTTATAAGGAATATAAACAAAATTGATAATTACTAAAATTAGATGAAAAAGTAAAAAAGGGATGATTCCTACAGTTTATTCTGACCTTCATAATCTTCCATTTTTTATTTATTTTTCTATTCAGAATTACATACATGGCTGTATAGGGGCTGTAGAAGGAATACATTTTGGTACTAATTCAATTGACTGGTCCACTTGTAAAAAGTAGGTAATTATTTTTTTTTAGCAATTTTAGCAGGCAATAATTTTTTTTTAACTCTTTCGTAGATTAGCTTTCATTAGACTTTCCTCAAGTCAAGACATTTGTTATAATTGAAAAATAATGATTTTCATTCATTTTAGATGGGAAAGGCATACTGGTCAGAATATAAATACAATATCAGAGTTATCTGTACTTCACTTTTAGTTACAAATGTCAAATATGAATCTGTTTTTATAAATGTGTATATGAATTGTAATGGATATTGACTCGAATGAGAAATCAGAGAGCTAAGTTCAAATTCCAGTTGAATTTGTTGCATTCACTACAGACTTGGTTGGCAACCAGTCTACTGCAGAAAGAAATGGCAACCTACTGTAGGAAAAATCTTCTAGCTAGTCAGTCATTGATCGAAAGAAACATGATTGCTCAAACGTGTATCATGTATGGCACTTAACTGACTGATATGAATTGAGAACAATCTCAATATAAGCAGTACGCATTTATCAATTATATGGCAAAGTTTCAACTTTGACATTTATAAATAAAAACAAAGTGCAGAAAAGTCTAAGAAATCAGGGATAAATTTGACACTGTATTTATATTACAAACAAGACCTCACTTTTCAAATGATAAAAATCAATATTTTTTTATTCTGATATCATGCTTGAGGAAGATATAACAGATATATATAATCTATAGAAATTATTCCCTATAAAAATTTTTCATATTTTTTATGAGTAGAGCAACTGAATTAAGTGAATTTAAGTAGTGTATTTTATCAAAAGATTTGAACAAATATATGTAAAAATATTGTCATTTTATTTTTATTATATGAAATTAATATAAAAAATGATATTTTCAGTTTGTTAAAACATGCTTTATGAAAATGCAAAAAATTCAAAGAAAAGGTTTAATTTGAAAAATCTATACTTATATTTTATAGATTATGCAGAAGTATTTGATAAGGGACAACATAAAAACCTATTTGAGCTGCAAGAAAAACTTGATTTTTATGTGAAAGATCAAACCACATGGCATACAGATAGAAAAAGAAGTTGAGCAAATACACAAAAAGAAGGGCAAAACAAAGATGATACGTCTCAAAAGATTTATTTAACCTATGCAGTGAGACAATTTCAAGTGTTGGTTGGTTGATCTTATTTAGTAGCATATCAATTTCTATAGGTTATTTAATGCCAAAATCTAAATATTTTAAACATTTATGGCTTCGACTACAGATAAAATGTATTGTTGGTAATTCTGCTTTAAAAATATACTACTGGCAATTTTACTGTGTATCGGAAATTTTTTTTATATAAAACTGTATTGAATGTATTTGTATACATTCATTGTTTTTTTTTATTTACTATTTTCTCATAACAGATGCTACTACTGCAGAACAACAGCAATTAAGAGGTGGTTCCATGCTTCTGAAAACCTATCTCACAATAAAAAGGTCTTGTTGTCAGATGTTACAGTTCCAAGGGAACTATATAAGAACCACTATGATTTATTATGGGTGAGTATAATCCTAACAATATAAGATATGCAGATGGCATTGTGTTGAAGACAGACTCAGAAGAAAAAGAAACTTCTAGACAAGGTAGCAGAGGAAATTAAGCAATAAAACTTTTAATTGTAAGGAGACAGAATGTCATCATAAGAGAGAGGAATAAATAAAAGTTTGTAAGGTGTAAGTTACAAATTGGTGCTGTTGGAATTAAGTAAGTACAGAAATGTACCTATCATGTAGTCTACTAACAGACAATAGAAAATGTGAGACAGAAATCAAAAAATATATTATACTTTGTCAGGGCTACAATTCTTTAATTTGAACAGAAGTGTACACTTTGACATCCACAGCTCATATGACAAAAACAGACCACAATTTTGTATGGCTCTGTGCACCCATTTCTGGAATACAGTTCAAGTACCAGTGTCATAAAATATCTTTTTTAACCAATCAGGAAAGGAGCATGTGGGTTTTCACAGCAGCCGTTTTGAAACCACTGACTCACTATAAACCAATGATAAATTCACCCAAAAAAGGCAGATCCAACTAGGCTGGAATTAGTGACAGTTCCCGCTCCTCAACAGGCAAGCTTAAACACACTATCAGCAGTGGCATCAAGGCTCTTACCTCAATAGCAATGCATTCAACCAGTGCTGAAACAAGAGGCAGCAGCAACTCTCGACAACTACAATGTGATAACTCATTTGATTTTCTTCCACAAGTCTCACTTGACTACATAGGTATGTTGATTTTCTCCTTGTCTCTATATTGACTAATACCTTGTGTTATGGACTCTCATTCTCTCATGAATGAACTCTCAATCTTCCACAAGAATGAGCAAAATATCAAACCATATAAATCATGCAAAATAAAAACATTTTTACTTATCACAACCACATTATACCTCCATATATTGTTTTGTTACTTCCACTTTTTTGTTAATGGTAAAGCCACTATTGCACATACATTGGAACAGTAAAAATGCTTTTCAGCAACTAAACAAAGTATGAAAAAATAGGCAAATTATATTAAAAACAAAGAAAAGAGTGCTGTGTGATATATACCCTAAAAGGTAAAAAAAAAAAAATCTATAAAGCAGTATGTAATCCTAGTAAATGCTGAACAATTCCCTTATAGATGAAGAAACTCAAAGCAACAAAGTTGTAGTTCTATAGAAGGTTGCTGTGAATAACAGGAAAGGAACATGTGACCAACAAGGAAGTTTTAAAGAAAATGGGAACTAGAAGGACACTTATAGTTAAAATCAGGAAGGGACAATTGAAATTTCTAGAACACATAATGATAAAGGAAAACTTGGAGATACGGCATATTGAAGGCAGAACAGACAGAAGAAAACTAAATTATGTGAATGAATGAAAGAGGATGGTAGTCAAATGCTGCTTAGAGCTAAAAGGGACAGGAAATTGTAGAGAGCCATAATTGTCAACATCCTGAAGAGACATAGTCCATAAAAGAAGAGTAGTAGTTACTTTGGTATTATTTTACTATTACACCCATTTCATTCACAAGTATTATTTTATGCTCTTTAAGTAGTCAACTGGCCAATGGTGAAGTAAGGGTGGAATTGATCATATACATTACAAGGGAAATGTGAGTGATAGTAAAAATTTACGATAATTGAATGAATGAGGAACAAGGAGCAGTGACCTGAATGCTACCTCATTAATGTTATCTCACCAGTTAACTATTATCATCTCTAGAGCTTGCTGAATCTTCTTGCCAGCTGTCAAAGTTGATATGCATTATGCTCCTTCCTTGCTCACACTTGTTCCACCACTTTTAAAATTCTCAATCCACTCATACACACTTCTACACAGTACTGCACTGTTACCATATTGTGTTAAAAGCCTCCAATGAATTTCAGCCCTTGACACACCTTACTTGAGAATTCCGATCACTGCTTTGTTCCTTGTTGGTGCACACTACTAGTGAAGCAGCCATGTTTACACTGTAACAGCAGTGAGAAAACTGCAATGATCAAGCTCAAACTTTGACCTTGTGACCACAATAGTACCAACTATAAGCATGCATAAGCAGGAGGTAGTGTGACAAACCTAAAGTTATGATATGGCGAAAGTATGGATAACTTTTTACTTATCCTCTTACATTCTATACTCAGCAAAACACTTCCAAATTCTTAATCATTCATCCAATAAAATTTGACTAATAAAAGTAAAAGAAAAAAACCTATAAAGCAGTATGTAACACCCTGCATACTAGTGGCAGTAATACTAGTAGTACTAGTTGGTGGATGAAACAATTATTTAAAAAAAAAAAAAAGAACAATTTTGAGTTTACTGAATAATAGCTATTCTACTATTTTAATTATTTTTCTTGACACTTTCGATGTGTTTTCTATTTTATTGACTGATGACTTATGATCATATCATGTTGAAACACCAGTTCTTGTATGATCACTGAAGTTAAGCAACATCAAGCTTGATCAGTACCTAGACAAGTGACCCCTTGAGAATAGCATGCTGTAAGCTTGAATGTATCGGATAATTACTCAGAATTGGAGACAGGAAAGGTGAGTTCCAATTCCAGTTCATTTCCTTATATTCACTTATATGCAAAGACCCTTGGGAAAGATATGGATTCACATATGGATTAAGTAGGAGAACTTATATCAGTAAAAATCATTATTTCCCCAAAATTCTTACACTCTAAACATATTTTCTGGCTTTAAATAACCTGCAAAAGGTTGATAAGCCATAAAAAACAAATCAATCGATTTATTGACTGATGTATTTCTAGCTATTAATATTTACTTTATTTCTTGATGTATTAATGAACTTTACCTATTGATCCCCAAGAATTGAATTATGGACTTTGTTCAATGATTAGAAATAATCGAAATCTCACAAATATGATGCGTTTAATATTAAACATTCACATTAAGATTTATTTTTAATTACATTCATTGGATCCAGAATTCAGCCTTCCTAATTAGAAAGAAATCTTTTATGTGGCAGTTGATTTCTAGCTTTTAATTAAAAGAAAATAAAAATATAAATATAATATCCAATATAAAATATATTGTAGGGGTTATTGAGTATTTTGCGAGTTGAATTTTCACCTTTCATAAGGAATACATGTTATTTATTAAAATATAGCTATTAGCTAAATGGAATAAAAAAAATAATATTCAAGATTATATAGATGTTGATAAACTCAAGTTTCTTTCATGTTTCCATGATTGAAGAAAAGAACAATCAATTTTACTTCTTTTTCTCAATCACTTCAACCAGCAATCAAAAGATTAAACCACAACTATGTCCTAGATATCTTTGGTATACATGCATTCACACTATGCATAAAAAAATGTGGTGAGTTACTTTGAAGTCATGTTTATACTTCTTTGTCTTTATGTTAGACAATGATATAAACAATGAGAAAATGTTCTACATCTTTTAGTTACATAACAGAAACAATAAAACATACTGTTTCTTACTGCTGAGAATCACATCTCTACTTCTGGTTACGAGTGATTTCCTTTTACCAGGAATCAAAATTTTGAGCACAATATACACACTTAAAAATTGTTCTTTCAGTAATGGTAATGGTAATATTAGCTGTTTCCCTATAAAAAAAACATTTGGCATTCATTAACTGAGCAGCCAGTACTGCTTCTGCTGGAAATTTATATAATCTTTCTCTTAAAACAATTTATTAGGAAAATAAGTTTTTGAAGTTCAGTTGCTGTTATTGCTCTTTCCAATATTGATAAAGGTTTCCATAATGTGGAATATCAACTTAGTGATTATGCTATTATTTTCTCTTTGATTAACATTTTATTTGTTGTCGCTTTTGGTAGACCGAAAGTGATGTGGTTTCTATCTAGTGTTTTTATTCTTTGTGATTCTGTAGTACCAGTCTACAATGTTCAAAGAAGGATGCTCTTTGCTAAGACCTTCAGGCTTAACTTGCTCAAAGCCTTTTTTAACTATTCATCTTAGAAATCAGTTGCATACAGGTGAGACTTTAGATATTTCTGAAGTGGTTTAGTGCCATGTGTGACATCCATATAAAAGTTTTGATCTGATAAGACTAAGAACATAACTTTTGTAGCAATTTGCAGTGTTGAGTAAAATTACCTAGAGATTGTTTGACTCACATGTTGAACATATATTGAACACTGGTTCTATTGTTATTCTAACACTTTTTCTTTAATCATATAAATTAAACATTACATAGTAAAAATTTTATTTAAAAGTCAGATTTTAATTGCTGGCAGCATGCTTATATATATATATATATATATATATATATATATATATATATATATAGTTGCTACAATGGTTTATAAAAGCATAGTATCACTACACAAAAATTTTTATGTTTCAGAGCAGAACCACTCCTCTTCGGAGTGAAATATATTTTCATTTTCACCATTTATTTTCAGTTTCACATATCACTCGAAGAGGAGCGGTTCTGCTCTGAAACATGAAAATTTTTGTGTAGTGATACTATGCTTTTATAAACCATTGTAACAACTATTATAATATAAAGCTCTACTTTGTATCAAGCACTCTTTATACAAGTAAATGCTTGAACAGTGGGTTTAAATCTACGTGTTCTTTCACTTTCTTACAATATATATATATATATATATATATATATATATATATGCACTAAATCATTATAGGAAAGATTTAAATTAAATTAAACCAGGGAACAGTTATATTAGAAAGTGCTTGATACACGTTTGAAGGGAGGTGAGGATTCAACATGTAGAGCTTTTAGATATTTAGATAGAGAAGGTTAACTGGTTATGCTACCATTGTTTTGACTTGTTTTTAAAAACAAATTGCCTGACGAAACCGCTGATGATCTTATATATATATATATATATATATATATTCCACTTGAATTTTCAATCAGGTTGCTTAAATTTTTAATATGTGACAGTTCCAAGGAGAGGGATTAAATTTTTTCTTTTGGCTTTTGCCATTGGACTGAAAGAATTTAAAATCAGATCAACCACAACCAGTGTAACCTAAATTCTTTAATACCCACACAATCAAACATTTCTCAATCAACATACAGACACTACCAGACAGAAATAAAGCACCCACTAGATGTGCATGCATATACACATTATTAACAAAATCTCACATTTTTTTTTTATAAACATATCGCCCCAAGCAAGGCATTTTACTGCCACGGTTTTGCAGGGGATTACATAGGAGGAAAGTTATGAGAAAGAGTGACAGGTTATAGGGGGTGTCAGGAAGTGGGTAAGAGAAGGATGAGAATAGTGATGAGACTTGAGTGGATGGAGAAAAAAGCATGAGAGAGAGGATGCAGGTTAGTGAGATAGGAGATGACTATTGACTTTACATTTAAATCCTTGGAGATTGTAGCTGTCGGGAACGAAAGTAAATAGAAGGGAATTCCATAGGTGGGAAGTGTGAGAAAAGAAGCTGATGAAGTAGAATTTGCATTTACAATTTATTGATTTCACAGTAAAGGGGTAGAACCTACTTGCAAATTTTGTGACTTGAGTAAATTTATATACAGGGGGCATCAGTGAGCTAAGTTCATCGGAGCAGAAGCCGTGAAAGTATTTGTAGAAGAGACACAGGGAAGCCACATTACGTTGATGAGAAAGTGACTGTATCTGAGCTACCAAATCGAGATCTATCACATTACAGATTCTTTGTGGCTTTTTTTCAAGGACACCTAGATGGATAGCAGGAGCACATGCATAAAAACACAAGAATTTTACACATAGGCACTACCAGAAAAAAACAAATACTATTAAACCAATGAACACAATAGTAAAAAATACCAGAACTTTCTCTTTCATATTTCCTTTCTGATGAAGGCTAGATAAAAGAGAAATATATTAAATTTATAAATATGATAAATTTATAAATGTTTCCTATTTGTTCCTTCTCATATATATTTATTATAAATTATATTTTAGAACATGTACATAATTTTTCTATATATATCCAAGACAAAGGTACATTTGTTTCAACATTGAAACTTCATTGTCTCATCAGGCAGTATGTAAAGGAATGGAAAGCCTCTTTTCTTATATTTGGTCAGTTGTGTTTGAGGTGTTGGTGGGGTTAGTGATAGAACAAGTCTCTGACCAATGGAATTTTGGAGAGAGTGTTGTTAATGAGAGTCTTTGGTTTCAATGTACCTTTGTCGTGGATATATATAGAAAAATTATGTACATGTTCTAAAATATAATTTATAATAAATATTCACAGCTCTATATATTATATATCGAGCACTGTTTTAAATTAATGTTTTGGATGTTGTAAGAATTCTTTCTTCATTCTGTATTCACTCAGATATATATATTTTTTTTTTGTTTTTGACGGTACAAAAATGTATTATGCCATTAATGGTGAGAAATCTTTTATTACAAAAGGCCATGATAAATTTTAAAACAGAAAAAAAACACCAGTCGACCGGTTTCGTCTCCTCTCGTCTCCACTGCTAATGTATTAACCACCATTATACACAGAATTAGCAAAGCCCTTGATGATACACATACTGCAAGAGCCATAGCATTAGATATTTCAAAGGCTTTCGACAAGGTTTCACACAAAGGTTTACTACACAAGCTCTCCAGCTATGGAATTTCTGGAAGTGTTTTCTCTATTATCTAAACTGAAGGTAGTTATTCACAGTCAATCCTCTGATGCAGTCAATATAGGCATCCCCACTCAGGGGTCACTTCTTGGATCAAGCTTTTCCTGATTTACATAAAGGATCTACATAAAAACATCAGTCAGTCAGTTAAGTGCCATACGTGATACCTGCTTGGGTGATCATGTCTCTTTCAAGACATGACTGACTGGGCAGAAAATTATCCCACAGTAGGTTGCCATTACTTTCTGAGGTAGGCTGGTTGCCAGCCAAGACTATGGAATCCAATCTGTTCTGATACTTAACCTATAATACTTTTCCCAAGGACGTTTGTGTGTAAGTGAATGCAACAAATTCAACTGGAATTCAAACTCAGCTCCCCAATTTCTCCTTATCATTTGTAAAAATCTATGCTGATGATATGACATTATCTGGGTGCACCTCAAATGATGATTGGAGATTTGCAGCTGACCTCTCTTCTGATTTAACAATAACTTCCCAGTGGAGAAAAGACTGGCTGGTTACATTCAATGCCTTCAAAACTAAACTGGTTACACTCCGCCACTGCCAATCAAACCCAGAACTACCACCAGTCACAATGAATGAATGTCCCTTTGAGGAGGTCCTCTGCCTTAAGAAGATATTAGGCCTCAGGCTCACAACTGACCTCAAGTGCAATTCCTATATATGATCCATCACTAAAGATGCAGGTAAAATGATTGGCTCCCTATGTTGCTCCAGTAAGTACCTGACTTTTTATACTATCCTCTACCTTTATAAGAGCCAGATCAGGCTGAAAATGAAGTATTACTCTCATATCTGGACAGGAGCATCCCAAATTTCACTTTCCAGTTTTGATAGAGCTGAAAAGTGTGTCCAAGGCATTATTTTCCACACTCTAAACTCTCTCACAGGTGGGATGTAGCAAGTCTATCATTACTCTATCGCTACCACCATGGAAAGTGCTTGGATGAATTGCATCATTTGGTTATACCAGGTCTTACCTTCACAGCTAGGACCTGCTATGCCACTTACATAATAGCAAACCACCCACACTCCCTGTTTCATTGGTGAGAAGTAAATTCTCCTTAAAAAGCTTCTTCCCAGGAACCATAGCCCTATGTTTTTCTAATCATTGCAATCTTGACCTGTTCAAGTCTAGAGTCAACTGTTATCTTCCCCTCCTATCCATATAAACTACCTCTTAAAGTAACCCTCTACCTTCAGTGGTCCCTGATCCTTGTACAGGGTAAACTATATTTGAAATATACAAAAACATATTTAGGCAGACATTGAAATCAACACCCAGAGGCAACAATTTGTATAATGCTAAACACGATTGTCAGGCACATTGCATTTAGACTGTCACCTCTGGGTGTTGACTTCAGTGTCCATATTATCCCTGATACTGAGCACTTTAAGCCACAAATATAGCATATCTTTGTAATAATAGTCTATTTAACTAAACAGACAGTATTATTTCCTTTATGAGATTAATATTCCCATTGTAAACCAAAAGAGAGAAAATAAGAGACCTGTAGACTAATAAAACATAGCATCATAATGGATTTTAATGAAACCAAAAGCAGAATAAGTGGACATAAGAGAAGTACACACTGACACACAAACAAAAATATCTGAGCCAGGAACCAGAAAAAAATTAAAATAAAATGAACGTGTCAATGCCAGTGCTGTTCCCATTTAACTAGCTGGGTTAATGGCTCAAGTCGATAAGTAGATTCCCTTGCTACAGAACAGTGTTCAACCTTGATGAGAAGCCCAGAGTCCAAGTGAACACGCTTATATATAGTATGGGTGACAAAGCAAAGGATGTCCTAACCACATCCAAGTTATTGCAGGAGGACTCAGGAAAGTTTGTAATCAAACAAAAATTTGACCAGCACTTCACGGCCAACACAAATGTGATATATGAACAATATATATTAAACAAGTACTGTCAAAAGAAGTTGAGTTTATTGATACCTTTGTTACTGACCTACGTGTTTTAGCAAAGACATATGACTTCAGGGGATTCTAAGCGACAGAATAGTCGTGGAATACAGAGACATAAAGTTATATGAGACCCTTATAATGATATCAGACATCACTCTGGAAGGTGCAGTCAAAAGGGCACACCTGAATGAAGTTATGAAATCTCAACAAAAGTTATTGTAGCTGACTCAAAAAGAAATTGAGTCAAGCAACTAAGAGAAGATGACACTGTCATTCACACAGTTGACAGATATTATGACCCAAATGGTTACAGACAATAACACAAGCCAGAAACAGGGTGTCACCATTGTGGCAACAGAGTAAACCACCCAAATTGTACATGCCCTACAATTCTAGCAGCATATCAAAACTGTAAAGTAGCTGACCATTACTCACAGTGTTGCTGGTTGAAAAAAAGTCTACAAGGTACAATAAGACAAAGACTACTTGTATAGCAGTGACAACAATACCGTCCTGGGTGTCTACTGACAGTAGCTGAAGTTAAACACAACAAACTGTAGAGAATTGAACCGGCAATCAATAACATGCCAGTGAAATTTGAAATAGACTCTGGAGCTAATGTCATTGCAATCCCAGAAAACATCAATAGAAGAATAGATTTACTGGCACTAGCCAGTAAACACTACATTGTCCACGTATAATCCTCTAAAACAGATAGGGAAACTAAAGGCAACCATTCAAGGAAATAAAAGGTGAGCAACAACACAACATATATACCATTCCTGACTTGGAGGAACGCTTATTAGGAAGACCAGCCATTGAAGCACTTGAAATAGTAACTGTAGACTCAGCTGTGCATAGCATCAAAGATACTGATGAGCTACCGTTTGACCCAAGGAAGGAGATGAATAGCCTGTTTCAGGGCTTTGGCATATTCAGGAAAAACTTCGCCATACCCCTATATAAAAATGCTAAGTTCTACTTTATCTTAACATCATGTTGTATACATTACCATTATTGAAAGTGACAGAACAAGATGATGGAAGAGATGGAAGGTGATAATCAGTATTGAAGAGCTCACAGATTGGTGCTCTTCCATAGTAGTGTTTCCAAAAACCAATGGAAAGGTCAGAATATATGTTGACCTAACAAAACTAAACACATATGTCAAAAGAGAACTGCATATATGACCAACAGCTGACTACATGCTAAACCAATTGAGTGGAGCCAAAGTCATAATCAAGTTAGACACAAACAGTGGATACTGGCAAATCACATTGTCATGAGAGCCTCGCAGACTGACAACTTTCATTACTCTGTTTGGTAGATTTCAATTCAACTGGCTACCCTTTGGAATCACATCAACCAGCAAGATATATCAGAAATGGATGTTAGCCATACTAGAAAATTAAGAAGGGGCAATATGCATGCTAGATGGCATACTGGTACACAGGAGGAGTCAAAGTAAACATGACACATGATTAAAAGCTATACTAAAAAAATTCAAACAGCGGGAATAACTCTAAATCCTCAAAAATGTGAGATATTCAAAACATCAATGACATTTTCACGATATATCCTCAGCTCCAAGACCTAAGGCCCAACCCAGAAAGGGTTTTCATAGTCTATAACTTCCCAGTGCCAAACAATACATCAGAAACTCACAAATTTCTGTAAATGGATCCATATGGTGAAGTTCATCTCAAACCTCTCAAAAATGACAAAGTCACTATAGGACTTAGTGAGCCAGAAAAATGCATTTATATGGGAAAACAAATAAAAAAAGACCTATCAACTCTATAAAAACTCTTGTGTTCAGCACCAGTACTGTCATTGTACACCTGAACAAAAAAAAGCAGTGATATCCACAGATATAGCCTTGGATCAGTACTTTTACAGCAGCAGGAAGATATGAGATTATGTCTGGTAGCATATGCATCAAGAGGCATGTCAAAAACAGAAATCTGATATGCCCAGATAGAGAAAGAAGCCTTAGCTATAACCTGGGGATGTGATTGATTCTCTATCTCATATGATTAAAATTCTCAGTTGAGGCAGACCATAAACCGCTTATATCTCTACTAGGTAGTAAAAACATAAGTGAATTACCAGCCAGAGTACAGAGATTCTGCATTTGTCTCATGAAATTCAGCTATAAAATCCATCATGTTCCTGGCAAGGGACTATATATTGCTGATGCTCTATCAAGAGCCACACCTATCGAAATGCCAACCGAGACAAAGAACTGGAGGAAAGCTCAGCAATATTTATTCAGGCCATCATGAAATCCCTACTCACAATAGCAGAGATAAAGGAAGCCACCAGCAGTGATAACATGTATGTGTATTATGAACTATGTTAAAAAAAGAAGCAAGTTTCTATACTACTGAAGCCATATCAGGTTCATTGAGGAGACATAACCTGAGAGGAAGGTTTACTAATGTATATGACACAGATTAGAGCCTCCCAGTTGATGAGGCCAGAGATAATTGGCAAAATCCACTCAGAACATTAAGGAATTACCAGGTACTGACAATGAGCTCACCAATCAATCTGGTGGTCAGTATTCAGTCAGTTAAGTGCCATATGTGATACATGCTTGGGTGATCATGTCTCGAAAGAGACATGACTGACTGAGCAGAAATTGTTTCTCAGTAAGTTGCCATTACTTTCTGCAGTAGACTACTTGCTAACCAAGCTTATAGAACCCAATCTGTCCTGTTATCTAACCCATAGCTGGAGGGAAGAGATGGATTAATTCTTTTTCCAAGGTTATTTGCACATAAGTGAATGCAATGAATTCAGCTGGAATTTAATTCAGCTCTCCGATTTCTTGTTCTGAGCCGATATCCACTGCGCCATACGTGGTCAGGATTATCTAATCAAATAAAGACCACAGCGGAGAACTGTGAAACATGGGCCATGCTTAGATGCCAACTGACCAAACCACTATTGACAACCAAACTCCCACCAAGACCCTGAAACACTTTAGCTTCTAAAGTAGTCAAAAACCATGATGTAGGTCTGGCTAAACAGCCAGACCTACATTATGGTTTTCAACTACTTTTCAAAATACATAGAGTTCATTTGATTGAGTTTGATTACCTCCAGAACAGTAACTGAAAGTCTGAAATCTATATTTGCCAGGCATGGAATATCAGTGATTCTGAGAACAGATCCCAAAAGCCAGTACACATCAAAAGAATTTGCTGATTTCATGAGAATCTTGTGATTTCAACATATAACAAATAGCCCTAGATTTTCCCAAAGAAATAGAGCTGGGGAAGCAGCAGTAAAAATAATAAAGACAATCAAAGCAAGAGATCTATATATATCTCTGTTAGACCATGTAGCAACCCAAATGGACTGCAGATGTTCTCCCAGTGAACTTCCAATGGGAAGAAAATTAAGAACATGTTCCAATTTAGCCAAAGCTACTGATAATCAACTGGCCTAACTTCAAACCTATTTGTGAGAGAGATGAGTACAAAAGAGTTAAACAAAACACTCACACAACCAGAGAGACAGAGCAAGAGAACTGAAACCACTTGAAATAGGAAACTGTGTGTAGGTTAGAATGCCCCCAGCCAGAAAAGCACTATAGTTGGAAATGGCTACATCCCACGATTTTACATTGCAGAAACAGATAACAGCAAAGGATACATCTGATGCAACCGCCAACATATCATACCAAAACCACCTCCCAACAGGGAGATAGAGGAGGTGGAAAGTCCTGAAAGTAATCAACACTCAATAAATAAAATCAAGGAAACAAAGCATCAACTAATCACCTCCTGGAACATGTAACAACAATGTTTGGACGATTGCCGAGACCACCTACCAGCCTGAGCATTTAAATAAATAAATAAAATACAAATAACTACCTAAAAAGGAAAGATGTAATGATAGTCTATTCAACTAAACAGATAGACTTACTTCCCTTATAATGAGATTTACATTCACTTTGTAACCTGAAAAAGAGATAAATGAAAGAGAGACGAGGCCCAGTAATTACTAACATAACAAACTATATATATATATATTGCGCTAAACTTTCTGTGGGTACAAGTCCTTGTTTATATATATATATAGTTACGGATTTAGACGAAGATAGAGTTGCCTGCCTTCCTTAGACTATGAATGGATCTCCGATGATTCATAACACAAGAACAAAAAAATATATATATAAAAATGTAGTAAAAGACCTCTACCTCAGAGTTCAATTTATAACATGTGAAGAAAATATGTGTTGAACAGAGTGGTTGTATGAACAACACATGACAATTTCATTTGATAACTTGAATTTATCAATAACAGAAGAAATCCATGTAACAACTATGTAACCTAAAGCTGGATAGATAATTAAAAGGAAGTCTAGCCACAGCATCTAACAGTGCTGAATGAAAAAATATAGGATAGCAGTTCATAGAGCTCTTAATATATCTTAATTATATATGTAATGATGCCTGCATTGAATACTTTAAGGTTATTTGGATGTATGCTGAGATATTATGGAGTGGGGGTATGTGACCTTATCTGCGTGTGTGTTCTTTTCTTTTCCTTTCGGAAATATATCTTGAGTATAATTCTATCTGTGAGCTTTCATTCCCTTTTCATTTGGTTCTGCCCAAGTGTCTCTTGTTAACTTTTCTTTATATGAAGCATTATTTCATTTTACCTTGTGGTTGCTTTTCTTTTTGTGCGACTGCTGTTCTGCCTTCTGATTGGTTGTTGTCATCCAATCAGTGTTAGTCACAGTTTTCAAACTTTCATGTTTCATGATTATCTCAATTTCAGACTATGATTAGCATGTTTATTCACTGTTGCTATGGGAAGGAAAAGGGTATGAGGATATAGAGGTTTCTTTATAAGCATCAGTCACAATATATATTTAAAAGTTTCATGAAAAAAACAAAGTACTATGGTTCTTGTTGGCTGCTGAGTCATGTAATTTAAAGATTGAGTATTTAGGCATTTACACAATTTTTCAATTACATAATCTAGCAACTAACAAGGAACTGTAGTAATTAGTTTGTCATTTTTAATGAAACTTGCATAAAAGAGAGGTTGCTACCTTAATACACAATATATATATCTTGTACTAGAACAGTTGATTACCAGATAATTGCATATCTGAGATAAGTTCTTGAAGCCTTTTAAAAACAATTACCATAAATTTTGAAAAAGCATAGGTAGTAATTGCAAATTTTTAAAAATGAATAAATTCTAAAGAAATTATAACTTTATTTTTGTCATAAATGCAATGACAGATTAACAGTTTAAAAACTATTTCAGAAATTGAAAATTATTGTAGATTTTTTTTTTAATCATATCACCCCGAGCAAGGCGGTAACACCACTGATGTGCAGAGGGCTATGTAAGAGTGAAAAGATTAGAAGAGAGAAAGCTGGAAACCACATCCTAAACAGGGAACAAGGGATGAGCCTCTACACCTGTTCAATTTTCACAAATTAATAAAAAATTATGAATGTTGTGAGCTCTTCCTTTTAAATTTGTCTTGTTTTCTGAAGTACTTATCTAGTAGTGCCATGATTTTCTTGTTTGTACTTTTATTTTTGATAACAGAATTATGTTAACTGTTTTTTGCTTTTTTTTTGTTTGCAGTTAGCAAATATGGTAACTTCAAAAAATTAACAGAAGTATACAATTATCCAGGGACAATTTTGTCAAAGGGATGCAAATGTCTGTCCCCCATATATATGGCTTAACCCTCTAGGGCCATTCGTATCATATTTGATACAGTATGAAAACAAGCCTTGAAAGAAATATTTTCCTGAAAAATTTTTTAAGAGAAATATTTTATAAATTTCAAATGAAAGCAGTACTGACTGCTCAGTCAATGAATACCAAATGTTTCCTTATAGGGAAATACCAAATGTTTCCTTATAGGGAAATACTGTATCAAATATGATACGAATGGCCCTAGAGGGTTAAAGGTGAAATGTAGATCAAATATGGATCAGAATCAGACAGGATGATAAGATAAAGAACAAATAGGAATTAATTTAACTGGTTTCACTTTTATCAAAGCTGTGTCAGTTTAGACATCAAATCTATACACATGAATATAACCATTACAAAATCTAAATGAAAAAGAAAAATATATAAAGAAAACATTCAGACTTCTTCACTACCCACATCATTTACTCCTCAATGCTAAAAAATGAGCTGACCGAATCAAAAAAGCAATAAAAATAAAAATAAAACAGATACCACTTTTAACACTTCTAACAAAAATTACACGAAATGCATAATTCTACCTTCTAACACTTTCTACTAAACTTACAAACAAATTAGTCATCCCTAATAATAGGATCATTACCACCACCTCCAAGACAATTGGAGATATAATTAGAAAGAAAAATAGACACAACACTAATTCAAATGCTGGTATTTATCAATTAAATTGTTTACAATGCAAAAATGTTTATATGGAGGAGACATCATGTGATCTAAAAACCCACATCTACAAGCACAAACAAGATTTGTGTTTAGACAAAAAAAAAATCAACTTTCTAACTCTCTCATATTACACGGGAACAAAGCTAGCCATAACTAATGCCATTCAAACTAAAAAAAAAATCTTAAGAAGAAAATGCTTTGAAAGCTTAATAATAACATTATTACCAACTATAAACATATGTCTGAAACATTACATCACTATCCTTTTTTAATATTTTCTTAAAGAATTTAACATATCTAATACAGACAGTATATACATAAAAACAGCCCCAGGTTAACAGAATTAACATTCACATTATAACTCTTCCTACTAGACAGGCACACATGCACAATTATGAATACACATTACCATCAATTACCCATTTAGACATGTTAGAAATATTTAATCTATGTATAAAGAAAAAAGTTTTAAAAGAAAATGTTTATATTTCTTTTATTTTCTCATACTCATCAAAGGGGCTTGAAAGGTAGCCATTAAACCCAATGTCAACTCACTAATTAGAGTACAAATATTTGCATATAAATAAATAATGGGAACTTCTCTATAATTAACCATACTCCAATAACATTAGAAGTTAACTTGTACTCTTACTAATCTCTAATCAGGAAGTATTTTTCGCGAAATAATTTGTGAACAGACAGGCTTACATTTTTAAAACTTATTGTAATAAAGCATGATGGCAGAGGAAAGGAAACATGTTTCTCAGTAGTTATGCTTTTTTTCTTGGCAAGATCTTTTTCATCATGCGTAAATGATATGAAATTGTTTTAACAATCCTTTGCTGACTCTCAGGTATTCCACTCCCATTGAACATGTAATGGGACATATTGTAGACTTCACTAAATTCCAATAAGCCTAATAAACACAACTCAATTATGAACAACCATGAAATGTAGATGGAGAGGTTAAACTTCATAGAGTTCATGTATAGTTGGCATTATTTAGATGAAAGGATTAGTTACATGTTATCTAGCACTAATTTTTGGCACTTCAGTTATATGTAGTGTATAATTTCCAAATCAGTAACCATAAATAATCAGTATACCAGGAGAATATATTTATTCATCCAACACATGCAGCATGCACTAATCCCTTTTTCATGGCTCTCCATTTCTGGCTTACTTCATCTCTTCTCACTGAAGAGTGCTCAGGGGTGACTTAACATATTTTTCTCTTTTCTTTTGTTTAGTATAAAATAGTCTTCTGAAAAGTAATATTAAAGAATGTAAGTTCATTAAATAGTACACTGCTTGGGCTCTTATATAAATCTAAGAATTTTAAATGATGGTACTCTCTTTTTTGTTAGTGCAATTGGTTGATCAGTTGGTATCTAAGAGAATTCTGCAATTTCCTTCCTATCTAACATTTCTTTCAAAATGGCCATTTCAATGCGAAGTCTTTTATCCAAAACTTGTGTTGACGAATGCACTGAGTCATAGAGATAGGAATTGTCTGTTTTGCAGATGATTGGAATGTTGTCAGTGTTATCCTTCAGTTGAAATAACTCCAACAACGGTTTTCTATAATAAAGACAGGCTTCTGATATGTCAACCACTGCTAATGTTTCATACTGTTAGCATACTTTTGACAACCCTTGTAATATGCTTGGATTAACAAGCAAAGGGCATATATTTAAAAATAATATATATCATTTTTGTGATCCTCCATCTGTTAAATTGGCAAAAGAGGCATCACCATATGCAACAATTTTTAAAAGTTCAAGATTTTCCAAGTCTGGTATGTCTATCTGAGATTTTTTCCTTTTTTGATTTCTTAACTATTCAGCTAGTTTGTTTTATACACTTCTTTTGTTTTAGTAGTGACCTCAATGAGCTAACATCATAGCTCAAATCAGTCCTGGTTTGAATGGCCAGCCAATTCAGTTGGACAATCATTCATTTGGTTTTGGTAATTTCTGTTGTGGATAATGCATCTTTCAAGTTTCTACCTGCATTTACTGGAATGTATTTTAATTTATTGATATAACTGTTCTGTCCTAGTTTAATATTTTTATCTTCCATCTATATATCTAGTCCTATGTATTGAAACTTGGCAATTTCTTCAGATTTGATTGCAAATACCTGAGCAATGAAGCAATGATATTTAAATTTTTACACTGGTGTAAACTACGAAATTTGACTTATTGTAAAAGAATGAATGTAGATAAAATGTTTATTCTAGGTCCTATGCTTTTTCTGATCTTCATCAATGATCTCCCTGACGTAATCAGATCCCAAGAGCTTGGAAAGGACTTCCAACCTGTGGTGGTTTAGAAATGGCTCGTGAATTTTAATGCTTCCAAAACGAAAGTGCTATCTGTTAATCACCATAGACAAATGCTCATACACCTTCTCCATAAGCATGGATCAGGCTAGTCTCCCTGAAAGCAAAATACTGTGCTTCTTTGGCCTAACTCTCTCAGCAGACCCCAAGTGGAATGACTACATCAAATCCATAGCTAAATTTGCTGCTAGGAAGGTTGGTTCCAGGAAGTTTCTTCCATCTGAATCCATCCTGCACATATATAAATCTATCATCCGCCATGTATTGAATACTGCTGTCACATCTGGTTGGGTGCCCCTGCTATTCACTTTGGGGTTCTTGACAAGATCCAGTGGAGAATCTGCAATGTGATCGATCTGACTTGATAGCTCAGCTGCAGTCACTTTCTCGCTGGCATAATGTGGCCTCCCTCTGTCTCTTCTACAAATACTTTCATGGCTTTTGCTCCAACAAGTTTAGCTCCATGGTGTCTCCTCTGCATGAATTTAGTTGAGCTACTAGACCAGCAATTAGGTACCACCCTTTTACATTGAAACCTATAAAATGTAACCAAAACTTCTACTCTAACAGCTTCTTTTCTTGCACTTTCTGCCTGTGGAATTCCCTTCTGCATACTTGCTTTCCTGACAACTACAATCTCCAAGAATTTAAATGTAAGGTCAATTGCCATCTCCTATCTGACACACATCCTTTCCCTCACGTTCTTTTCACTGTCCACTCTACTCTCATCAGCTTTCTTCACACCAGTGTTCTTGCCCTTATCTTACCTATTCTCTGACACCCCATAACTTGTTCCTCTTTCTCATCACTTTGCTCCTATGTAACCCTCTGTGCACTTGTGGTAGTAAAACTGCCTTGCTTGGGGTGAAATGATTATATATATATATATATATATATATATATATATATAAAGCACCAATCACCATAAAAGATAAATACTTTTGTGACAACAGTGCAGTCAAGATAGAAAAATATATATTCCAAATTCAGTAACTCAATGCTAAAAATGGCACACAAATAAAACTATATTATTCAAATTCATTTAAAGCAGCAAAACATTTTTTGTATCTTTATTTCTGTTTACCTTTCATTAATCACTTTATTGTATTTTTTGTGCACCATTTTTTAACATAGAGAAAAGTTACACTTAAAAAAGTACATAAATTCTTTGTGACTTAATAATTTGTTGATTCCTGAGAGAATACAATATCAATGTTTAAGAAAAATTTTATAATATCAACAATATTATCCTTATTTATTAAAGCATCATCAACCATTGTGTTTATTATTGATTTTTAGCTTGCATTTACTTTCATCTTAATTTTTATTTGCTTTCTTTTGCTAATATACTCAGAATGTCAATCTACTGCAGCCACCAGAGAGTGCGAGTAAAGTTTCAATAAAATCAGTTAAATATATCAAAATGTGAGTAAATATAGTTAGTACTTTGTAATCCACCAAATCTCATGGTCTGAATCAGTTGCCATTAGTTTTTTTCTTGAATCAGTTGCCATTAGTTTTTTTTCTGAATCAGTTGCCATTAGTTTTTTTCTGAATCAGTTGCCATTAGTTTTTTTCTGAATCAGTTGCCATTAGTTTTTTCTGAATCAGTTGCCATTAGTTTTTTTCTGAATCAGTTGCCATTAGTTTTTTTCTGAATCAGCTGCTACTAGTTTTTTCTGAATCAGTTGCCATTAGTTTTTTTCTGAATCAGTTGCCATTAGTTTTTTTTCTGAATCAGTTGCCATTAGTTTTTTTCTGAATCAGTTGCCATTAGTTTTTTTTCTGAATCAGCTATTAGTTTTTTTCTGAATCAGTTGCCATTAGTTTTTTTCTGAATCAGTTGCCATTAGTTTTTTCTGAATCAGTTGCCATTAGTTTTTTTCTGAATCAGTTGCCATTAGTTTTTTTCTGAATCAGTTGCCATTAGTTTTTTCTGAATCAGTTGCCATTAGTTTTTTTCTGAATCAGTTGCCATTAGTTTTTTTCTGAATCAGTTGCCATTAGTTTTTTTTCTGAATCAGTTGCCATTAGTTTTTTTTCTGAATCAGTTGCCATTAGTTTTTTTCTGAATCAGTTGCCATTAGTTTTTTTTCTGAATCAGTTGCCATTAGTTTTTTTCTGAATCAGTTGCCATTAGTTTTTTTTCTGAATCAGTTGCCATTAGTTTTTTTCTGAATCAGTTGCCATTAGTTTTTTTTCTGAATCAGTTGCCATTAGTTTTTTTTCTGAATCAGTTGCCATTAGTTTTTTTCTGAATCAGTTGCCATTAGTTTTTTTCTGAATCAGTTGCCATTAGTTTTTTTTCTGGAATCAGTTGCCATTAGTTTTTTTCTGAATCAGTTGCCATTAGTTTTTTTCTGAATCAGTTGCCATTAGTTTTTTTCTGAATCAGTTGCCATTAGTTTTTTTCTGAATCAGTTGCCATTAGTTTTTTTTCTGAATCAGTTGCCATTAGTTTTTTTCTGAATCAGTTGCCATTAGTTTTTTTTCTGAATCAGTTGCCATTAGTTTTTTTTTCTGAATCATTGCCATTAGTTTTTTTTCTGAATCAGTTGCCATTAGTTTTTTTCTGAATCAGTTGCCATTAGTTTTTTTTCTGAATCAGTTGCCATTAGTTTTTTTTCTGAATCAGTTGCCATTAGTTTTTTTCTGAATCAGTTGCCATTAGTTTTTTTTCTGAATCAGTTGCCATTAGTTTTTTTTCTGAATCAGTTGCCATTAGTTTTTTTTCTGAATCAGTTGCCATTAGTTTTTTTTCTGAATCAGTTGCCATTAGTTTTTTTTTCTGAATCAGTTGCCATTAGTTTTTTTTCTGAATCAGTTGCCATTAGTTTTTTTTCTGAATCAGTTGCCATTAGTTTTTTTTCTGAATCAGTTGCCATTAGTTTTTTTTCTAACTGGTTGCCATTAGTTTTTTTTCTGAATCAGTTGCCATTAGTTTTTTTCTGAATCAGTTGCCATTAGTTTTTTTCTGAATCAGTTGCCATTAGTTTTTTTCTGAATCAGTTGCCATTAGTTTTTTTCTGAATCAGTTGCCATTAGTTTTTTTCTGAATCAGTTGCCATTAGTTTTTTTCTGAATCAGTTGCCATTAGTTTTTTTCTGAATCAGTTGCCATTAGTTTTTTTCTGAATCAGTTGCCATTAGTTTTTTCTGAATCAGTTGCCATTAGTTTTTTTCTGAATCAGTTGCCATTAGTTTTTTTCTGAATCAGTTGCCATTAGTTTTTTTCTGAATCAGTTGCCATTAGTTTTTTTCTGAATCAGCGTTGGCTAGTTTTTTCTGAATCAGTTGCCATTAGTTTTTTTCTGAATCAGTTGCCATTAGTTTTTTTCTGAATCAGTTGCCATTAGTTTTTTTCTGAATCAGTTGCTATTAGTTTTTTTCTGAATCAGTTGCCATTAGTTTTTTTCTGAATCAGTTGCCATTAGTTTTTCGAATCAGTTGCCATTAGTTTTTTTCTGAATCAGTTGCCATTAGTTTTTTCTGAATCAGTTGCCATTAGTTTTTTTCTGAATCAGTTGCCATTAGTTTTTTTCTGAATCAGTTGCCATTAGTTTTTTTCTGAATCAGTTGCCATTAGTTTTTTTCTGAATCAGTTGCCATTAGTTTTTTTCTGAATCGCTGCCATTAGTTTTTCTGAATCAGTTGCCATTAGTTTTTTTCTGAATCAGTTGCCATTAGTTTTTTCTGAATCAGTTGCCATTAGTTTTTTCTGAATCAGTTGCCATTAGTTTTTTTCTGAATCAGTTGCCATTAGTTTTTTTCTGAATCAGTTGCCATTAGTTTTTTTCTGAATCAGTTGCCATTAGTTTTTTTCTGAATCAGTTGCCATTAGTTTTTTTCTGAATCAGTTGCCATTATTTTTTTCTGAATCAGTTGCCATTAGTTTTTTTCTGAATCAGTTGCCATTAGTTTTTTTCTGAATCAGTTGCCATTAGTTTTTTTCTGAATCAGTTGCCATTAGTTTTTTTCTGAATCAGTTGCCATTAGTTTTTTTCTGAATCAGTTGCCATTGGTTTTTTTCTGAATCAGTTGCCATTAGTTTGTTAAGTGGCTACAAGGGCAGAACCACACATAGTTTACAACTTTCCACATCAGCCAGCAGCAGAAGAATGTTTTGGTGATACATTCTTGTTAATTTATTATATATAGCTGCATATTTACCCATTCAAGATGCCACCCAAGAGAGCAAGAGGTGCCGACAAGTATGCTAGCAGTAAGAAGTATAGGCATAAATCTTTATCAATGCTTGAAAAGACTGAAGAAATTAGAGAAAGGAACAACTGTAAAGACTTTGTGTGTTTATCATTTAATCATCTACAATGTATGACTTGCAATAAAAGCCTTGTTTGGAAGCATTAATGATTGTTTTATTTCCTGTTTTAATCTTCTAACTTTGATAATACAGAAATATATATGTAGAATGAACTGGCAAGACTGTTTACATAGGATTTTTTTTCTGTAGTCTGGCAAGGGTGTCCAATTAAAGAGGTTGGACTGTACTAGCCAAAATTAATGATGGTAGTTGATAACACTTTATCAGATAAAAAATAGAGATAAAACTGTTGCTAGTGGACAAAACAAATATTGTTCCTAGAAAGATTGTGAAATGTGAAGTTTAAAAAGTTAGATTTAATTTTCTATCAGCTGTTGCATTTTGGTAGCTCAATCAGTTAGAACATTCAACTTCTTCTCTGAGGTAAAAGATATGTTAGTTCAAGTCTTATCAAGAGCTTATCATTTATTTCCACTCCTCACTGCTGTAGATTGATATTCCGAGTAAAGTTGTATGAAAAAGAAAGTAAAAATTAAGCTGAAAATAAATGCAAGTCAAAACTAATAATAATTGTCATTTTATGATTTTTCAAATCTATAATACTTGTAAACAAATGTAAAATATACTTAGAACTTACATATAACAACTCACAAAGTGGTTAAAATTAGGTACTTCAACTAATTTTCAATATGTAAGGTTTAAATGAAAAATGAGTAGTTTGAAAAAAAAAGATTGATGATGTACATTGTCCAAGAAGTCCTGCTTTTAACTAAGAAAACATTTTTTTAATTATTTTATAAAGTTCATGAAATTAAGTAAGTGGAGAGGGATAACATACAAAAAATAGTTTTTACCAAACTTTTCTTAAAAAAAAAGTTAAAAAATAATTTAATTCACTTGTTAATAAATTCTGAATTTTACATTAAAATCCAACAATTATTAGATCTCTGCAAGAATTTCCAAATCAATTTGTTTTTCACCTGAAAAAAGGCACTAAAACACTAATCGCAAATATTATGTAAACTACTGACATAAATAAAAGAAAAGCAGATTTTTAACTAAAACTTCGAATGTACAAGGAAGGATTAAAAAATTTAATAAAATAATAAAAAATAATACTTTCATCTTTCCTCTTAATAATAACAAAAACGTTTTGATGATAAAACTTTGTTTTTATCAAGTTTGGGGCCTTTTTTTTAACATGCTTTGCTTTTTTTCTTTAGCGAAGAAGTAGAAGTACTTAGTTAAAATGTATGTGTTTCTCAACAGTGATAAACATATTTTGTGTTATTTTCAATACATTTCAATTAACAATGGTTATTCTCTTTTATAAATTGCTGTATAGATGTTTACAGCTCATTGAAAAATAACTAGGATGAGTAGATGAAAAATATCCCTGGATCATAATAAATTTATGTAAAAAAACAAAAATTGTTAAAAGATGAATCACAACTAAGCATAGAACAGTAGGAGGAGATAGCTAACTAATTCTGATGTAACCTTAGGAATTTCAAACTGAATAATTTATCTTATTTGTAGGGAAAACTTAGTCTTCCACTAACTAAGGATGCATATTGATATTTTTTAGTACTGCTCAGTCATTGCTATTCTTGTTTTTTCACTGAGTCTACCAGGCCCAGAGATTAAACTTACAATTACAATGCCACCAAATTCGCATCTTAATCTTCTTGGATCATGGGACAATCTTGAAGCTAGAAGTAAGAGTCTTAAACCGAATGATCTCATTGCATCCTCTATTGCTACTGAAACCTTGCTGTTAGGCTTGACTTCCTCAGTTGCTGCTAATTTTTCTTTCTTCATTATTGGCTTGTATATGGTATTCATATCTATGCTCTGCTACCAAAGGAAGCTGTTATAAACTAGCATTATAATTTCTCTCTATAATCCCATATTCTTTTTAACCTTTTCCTTACAACATTAGTTATTCTCAAGCTATCCTTCAAGTCTTGTTTGAATATGAAATGCATAAAATTTTATGCAATTTTTAAACAAATATCAAATAACAAACGTTTTCCATCACTTATTTTCATTACTCTTCTAGCATAAAAAGTAAATAACATTTAGGTTAGCAAAAAACAAAAAACTGAACATCTTTGCTTAACTTTTGATCTTTCACAATTCAATTAGTTGGTCCTTATTAAATATTTTTCTGATGTCTATACTGTATATTATTGGCAAGTAAAAAAAAAAAAAAAAGATAAAATAAAGAAGAAAGAACATTGAATTATTTGGTCCACAAAGTAAAGAAAGTAGAAATTATATAAAGTAAAAAAAAAAAAAAAAAAAAAAATTATCTTTTTACAAAAATTATGGGTTTTTTGTTACAAAATATCAAACAATTAGAATGTGTATATTTCAGAGTAGAAGCTCCATTAGAAATGTAAGCAGTTATTTAATATTAATTAAAAAATATCCTACCTAGGATCATGATACCTTAGTTCTCTTCAAAGTACTCTATTTTGAATTTTACATTCTTATCTAGGTGTCCTTTTTACATTTCAAAATGTTCTTTTTAGGGATCCCCATCACCTGTCTCAACATGTTCCTATTTTCCTTCTGCTCATTCATAGCATTTCAATGGCATTTTTAGCTTTGTGAAAAGCCACAAATTGCAAAATCAAATATGGACTATAGGACAGGAAAGCTGCTTTGTTCTGCTGTCTTTGCTGCTTTGATGTTTTGCAAAAAAAAAAAAAAAAAAAAAAAAAAAAATGACAGTCAAACACAACACAAACTAACTTAAAGGAGGTGTCTCACTACTAAGTAAACTTGTGGTAAAGTAATATTTGATAAGATTGCAATTATAAAAATTACTTAAAATTCCAAATTGTAATGATGTTATATTTTTGCAAACAAAATTTGAGCAATATTTTAGGTTAACAATTGTAGCATGTCACATGGTTAAAATCCTCTTTATTATAATAAAAACTGTTGTGTATTTATTTGTGTGTATATATTTCCCTCCTGTCATACTCATAGAGAAAGAGAGAGACAGACACACACACACACAACAGAGAGTCAGCATCAACTGAGTTCATTCTCTTTACTACCAGTCATTAAACTTTACTACCAGTTATGAAAGGTCTTGCCCCATCTTTACTCTTTAACAGTCGCCTATTATTTTATTTTTTTGCAATAATTATATTGTCGAGTTCTGAAGAATATATATATATATATATCCTCTCTTATAATAAAGTTCATTGTATATATATTTCCTGTCATGCTCAGGTGTTTGTATTATTTTGATTTTTTTTTATTATGTTTCATGTAAGATATTCAATAGTAGGTACATCAATATATATGTTACTGTCATTTTAGATGGCATATCAACATAAATAAGGGCCCACTCGTTTAATATTGTCTAATGATGCCTGAAAGTCAATGTTCAAGCTAAGGTAAAAAAGTCGAGATTTTGAATACTTTCTAAGCAGGCAGAACCTTTACATTTGAAAGAATGGTGCAACATAATATTTCTATCTGCATGGTCCCATTATTTGGGCTTGTGCAATATTAAGTACAATAAATAAATATCCTACCAGTATCATGTGACTAAAAAAATGTTGTTTTCATCAGCACTAAAATAAGGTAAAATAATCTTCCCACTTGGGAAACAAGTGTAACACAATTTATTTTTCATTTTAGTCCTGTATGGAATAAGCTGAATAAATATCAACATTACTATAATTTTGCAGGATAGTCAACACAACCTCAGTTATGTAGAACTAAAAGAAATATAATACAAAATTAGGACAAGACAAAAATGTGTGTGTGTGTGTGTGTGTGTATGTGTGTGTTGTCCCTTCAGCCATATATATATATATAAGAAAAATTAAGGCAAACACGTTATTTCATGGTAAATCGAAAGTATAGGCCTATTTCAAGTGAACCATCATCAGCTTCCATCTTTATTGTACAAAAGATTTTACATAAATGAAATTCACAAAGACCCGAGTAATATATATATATATATATATTACTCAAGATTTTTATGTACCCCAGGAGTAGGTAATAATTATTCTGCATTTTTATGTATTTTATATAATTTTATCCTAATCAGCTTTGAAAATAAAGAAAAATGGTTCCAAATCAAAATGAACTAATATAAAATTGCCAAAAACTAAAATACCCAATAAAATTCATGAGTGATATTTTTTCTATGTCAATTTTTAAACTATTGTGTGATTGCACTCTGAACACTACAATCTTAACCTCTCCAGGTCAAGAGTAGGTTGTTAGCTATCCTCCTTATCCTCGTAAACTTCATCTCATTCAATAAGCCTCTACTATTAATGCCTTTTGGGTCTTGTATTATGTGAACTTTAGTAAAAAAAAAAAAAAAAAAAAATTTAAAATAAGATAAATTTTTAAATCAAATACAAAATTCTGGAATTTTTTATGAACAGAACATCTAGATTTTTTATTAAAACCTATAGCCTCAGAATCTACAGTATTGATAACTAATTTGGGGGTTTTCATTTATTTTTCACTTTTATAGAAATTAACTATTTAAAATACCATCTCTATAGTTTTTTAATATATTAAAAAAGATATTTTTATAAGAAATACTAAAGAAGAATACTGTTGTTCCTTAACTGAAAAGGTTTGGTGAATTTGAGTCAAGAACATGGAACACTATTTACATAACAATTGATATGACGTCTATCATTGGATGTAACAAGATATAGAACAGAAGCAGGCAAACAGTGTTAACAAATGATATCTGACATATTTACGAGTTACTATAAATCTATCACTGGACTCTCTATATTGACGAGATACAGAAAAGCTTGGAAAATTCCATTAGCATAAGATAATGGAAGTTTGTCTCAATGCTCTGAGATAGAAAAAAAATTAGTCTTGAATATTTTTGCACAGAAGCTGACATGAAGTAAAGATGTAAAAAATAAAAGAATAAAAAACATTTACTTCTGTTTTACACATTTCCACTTTTGCTTGATGCATGCTCTTCTTTTATGTGCCATTTCCCTTCAGGTGATCACTGCCCACCACATCTTCCTATCCCTTGTAGCTCTTAATAAATTTTGTCATTTCTCTCAAACCCTGTTCTACCATCTATTTGCTCAAACTCATCAAGTATATAAAACACTGTTTTCCACAGTCTCTCAATCTGTCCTGTGAGTATCAGATTCTCCAAGCCTTCTTTCCTTATTATGCACCCCATAAATTTCAACTGCCTCTACCTGGTGTTAAGTGTAAGTTTCTTTTTTGTTTCCACTTTCTCCAAAACCTCTTGTTGCTCACATGTTCAGTTCATGGTATTTTCAATATCTTTCTGTAGAAGCACATTTCTGTTGCTTAAAGTCCCTTCTTCATCTTTGAAGAGATTGTTCAGCATTCACTGCCATACAGGAGTACAGATATAACAGTCTAGTACTCTTTTCTTCAGTTCTAAAGAACTTATTTTGCCTCTTGATACTCTGCTTAGCCTTCCAAATTAATCTTTGGCCATCCTAATATGTCTTCAGATCTCACTGTTGTTGTTTCTGTCCTCTGTGAGGACATTTCCCAGATATTTAAATTTCTGTACTTGTTTGATCGTAGTATCACTGATTTGTAATTTTAGGCACATCCTTTTACTAATAACCATGCATTCTGTCTTCTTGTAATTTATATTTACTTCATTCTTCTTGCTTTGCTTTCCCACCTTCTATAGGAGGTTTTGTATTTTCCTTTCCGTGTCTGCTATCAACACAGTGTTATCTGCATAGTAGAAAGAAACTCGTGGAGAGCGTGGCAGCAGAGAGTCCTCAGAAGAGAAGCCCCCGTCAAGCAAGTGTTTCGGCCCTTATCTCCTGACACTCTAGGGGGGTGATAAGGGCCGAAACACTTGCTTGACGAGGGCTTCTCTTATCTTATATTGTAATGAATCCTGGTAGGACTTTTAATTCTCTAGAGTTGCCTTGTAAATGTTGAGTAAATCTGGTGAAAAGACACATTCTTGTCTTATGTTCCCTTCTACTTTTGAAAATCTGCTGAACTCATTTTCTGTCTGTATACAGGCAGTTTGCTACCAGTATAGATTCTTAATTATTCTAATATGAGTGTACCCATGCTGTCAAAAGTTATGGCAAAATATTTAAGAGGAGAATTAAATGAATTAATAAATATACATATGAAGGTGTACATATGTATAATATTATTATTCAAGATTAGTGCCATCAACATAGGACAATACATATATATGTACACATACACACATAGATAAATACACAATGCTCTTTTTCTATAACAGAGAGCATATATATATATATATATATATATATATTTCTTGTTTTTCACTACTCGCTGACATAATTATTGCAGAAAAATAAAACGATAAAGCACTGTGAAAGAGCAAGGTTTCATAACTGGTAATAAAGTTTAATAACTGTTAATAAGAAAAACTGAACTGAACCAACGCTGCCTTGCTATTGTCTTTCTCTCTCCCTCAAGAGAGCGACAGGAAGGATATATAAACTTACAAATTGTGAAATATGTACCAAGCACTTTCTGCTGTTTCTTGCCTTTGAAGGTGGTTATTGATATATTCCATTGATATATTGTTGTTATATATATATATATATATATATATATATATATACACACAAATAAATACACAACAGTCCTTATTATAATAGTGGAGATCATGGCAGTTATCAAAAACATAATGCATTCTCTTACTGTTTTAAAAACAAAAAGAAAAACTGATGATGATAAAAACAACAATGATATTTGTTGGCAAATGTTTTATTGCTTTGTCATGAAGCATTCTGCATGATTTGGCAATAATTCTTGAGTTCCTACAAAAAAATAAGTCTGACAAAAATATATTAAGAAACAATACTTTATATTGAGGAACATGGTTGAATATAATGTCGAGGAAAAGGTTTGACATTCTGATTGTCATAGACATTTTTTGCCATTGTCCTTTTCTGGGAACTAACCATTGCTCTTTACTTTATCAAGTAGAATCTTAAGACAGATATACTACCTGTGAATAATGATAACTCAAACACACAGTTCTCTTTTTTTTTATCATAATGTTTTGAAACACATCTCTAAACTTGGCCAAATGTAAACACCACTTCTTTTCTTGCATTTTCCACTTATGAAACTCATTTCTGTTTACTTGTTTCTTTGATAGCTACAATCTTCAAAAATTTAAATACAGTATCAATTGCCATTTTCTATCTACTTGAATCCTGTTCATTTTCTATTCTTTTTTCAATACCACCTGTACCAAGTCTTTTTTTTACTGTAAACCCCTGCACACTAGTGACAGTCCTGTCTTGCTTGGGATAAAATGGTTAAAAAAAAAAAAAAAATTCTATTCACCTAAGTTTCAAAGAGTCATAATAGTTCATATAAATGTGAGCTTAATCCAGATGTTGTTTCAACAAATAATCAACTAATTATTATAAAAGTTTGAGAATTTAACTTGAACAATTACAGAAAATGATGTATTATTTTTACAACTAATGTTATCTAAACTTATTTATAAATGGAACTGTGTGTGTGTGTCTGTGTGTGTGTGTATCCGTTACCTATAGACTCTGAAACGGCTAAACCGATTTCCTTGAAAATTTATACAGTTGTACTATAAGCACCTGCGAGTGTTCTTAGCTAGGTTTTGTGTTGAAGTTCACCCGATAAATATTGAAAATCGATAATCGAAAAAATCGGGTTATAGAAGGAGTGGTCCGATTTTAATCAAATTTGATACACTCATAGACAAAGACATAAGAAATGATATTCAGAAGTTTCAAGGTTGCAGTTCTTACAATAGTGCAGAAAATCGATAATATATAAATATATAAAAGGCAAGATACTGGGTGTGATCAAAATCAGTTTTTCAGCACTTTTATTTTAGTTTTTGCTTCAGGTTTGGTTCTAAGTAGGTATAATTGTAGTTCTTAGTCTCAGCCATGATACGATTTACCCAGAGGACTTATTTAGCTTTCAAAATTCAGTTTACGACGAAAAATCTTATTTGATATCGATACCAGGAAATCAAAATTTGACTTACATCCATTCATTTTTCTTTCAGTCTATGGTTTCGCTTTAACTGGAAACAACTATTGCTTTTTAGTCTTTCGTGTCAGCGTCTAAAGAGTCTGAGCTCCAGGGCCATGGATTAGTTTTCAAGCTTTCATTACACCCGAGCAATGCCGGGCTATACTGCTAGTTATATATATGTGTGTATGCATAAAAATTCAAATATAGATAAAAATATATCTGTAAAAAGTCAATCTGAACATATATATATATATATATATAATTTAGAATTTATAACATAAATATGTTATAATATCACTACAAAAGTAACTACTTTGTTTTGACACTACTCGAGTCTTATCAAGGGATGGTGGCAATTTTAAGTTGAAGAGTTTTAAAAGGTTCAAAACTAGCCAAACCCCCTCAATCAGGGAGATATTATTACATAGTTTGTGGTGACTAATCAAAATACAAGTAATTTCTAATTTTAGGAACATAAGAACAGACACTAAAAATAATTTATTGGGGAATTAATGTTAATATTTGATTAAACTAAAAATTGGTATTACTAATCAACTATTAGTTTCCCTTTACAATAAAAATTAAAATTTATTTAAAAAAAATGTTATATATATTTATTATAAATTAATGTTAGAGACTATGAATTTTGAATTCTAATTTTAACAAAGCATTAGATCTTGATTATTGTAAAGTTATTCAAATAAGAAACAGGGAGAAAAGAGACAGACACACACACAAATACACATATATAAACACACATACATACACTCCTGATCAAAATTTTAAGACCACTTAAAAATCTTTAAAAAGATATATTTTTTTTATGGATAGATTTTAAATTCCTCCCACTTAAGGTTACCAATACTACAATCTAAAAGGTTATGGAAACAAAAAGCTATATTCCAAACATTTTATTTAGAAATTTACATTTTTATAAAATGAGGCAATTTACACATGATCAAAATTATAAGACCAGAGCAAAAATTCTACGAAATTGTACAAAAAGTGTATGAAAATATTCAAAAACCAAATTTAATAATGAGTTCTACCTCCACTGCTTTTGATGACTTCAAAAATTCTGTCAGGAATGCTAGAAATAAGCGTTTCCATTAAGGTGCGGGGGATGTTGCTCCAGTTTCTGAAGATGGCTTCACGAAGTTCATTTTTTGTTGAATATTGTTTGCCATTTCGATAAACATCTCTTGTCATCCATCCTCAAACATTTTCAATTGGGTTCAAGTCTGGTGAGCATGCAGGATGTCCCAAGAGATACACCCAATTTTCTTGTAGAAAGGTCAAGGTCCGTCTTGCAGCATGGATTGCAGCATTATTCTGTTGAAATAACCATCCATCCACACACAAATGATGGCTCTCCATCATCAATGATGCTTTTTGTAGCATGCTAACATAACCAGCTGCTGTTTGACAACCCTGCACCACCTGGAGCTCCATCGTCCCTCTGTAAGAAAAGGTACCCCATACCATTAGGGACCCTCCACCACTATGACGCGTGGAGAAAATTTCAGGAGGCATGTTTTTGTTATGCCAATATCATTGGAAGCCATCAGGACCATCTAGATTGAATTTTTTCTCATCAGAAAACTGGACTTTCTTCCACATCTCAACGTCCCATGTTTGGTATTCACAACCAAATTTTAAGCGGTCCACCTTGTGACGTGGAAGCAGCCGAGGAATTTGTTTATGCTTTTTATTTACCATGCCTTTTTGTCATAAGTGTCATCTGATGGTTATGGGACTGCAATCAGCATCTGTGACCGCCTTAATTTGACTAGAAGAAAGTCCCCCCTCTTTCATAACAACCCATCTTATTCTCTTACTCAATGCAGGAGAAATTTTTTAGGGCCTACCAGAGGATTTTGCGTTTCCATAATTCTCACTGTTCTTTAGAAAGTTGCAAATCACAGTTTTACTGCGATTTACCTTAGCTGCAGTCGCCCGCTGTGATAAACCTTGCTTATGGAATTCTAGAATTTGAGAATGCTCAACTTTGGTAAGTTTGCTTGCTTTAAGCATGATAACACCTTTATGCAGTGATTGCTAATCTCTAACTGAACTAAAAACATTGGAATTACTATAGATCTAACAATTTATACCCCTGGTCTTATAATTTTGATCATGCGTAAATCACCTCATTTTATAAAAATGTAAATTTCTAAATAAAATGTTTGGAATATAGCTTTTTGTTTCCATAACCTTTTAGATTGTAGTATTGGTAACCTTAAGTGGTAGGAGTTTAAAATCTATCTGTAAAAAAAAATTTCTAAAGATTTTTAAGTGGTCTTAAACTTTTGATCAGGAGTGTACATACATAAACCTGTATATACATATGTACAGACACATATATGCACATGTATATACAAACACAATTTTTTTAACTCTTGTTTTTAACGACATGTCAATTTATCCATTAAATTTAAAGCCAGATTTAGAAAACATCTGTAAATGCTACATATTAGATACTTCTAATATAACCCATGACTCAAGGTGTGGCCTGACCAATCCTTCCTGACTCTTAACCAGGCCACCGACATTGTGTTTGTTTTGATCTCAGACCAGCCAAAGTAGAACTGCTCATTATCACCTAGCTAGATTAGTTTTAACATGCAAAGTTTCGAGTATATTGTTAAGACCAGCTTTACACGATCAGCGATCAGCGATATGGAATATAAAATCAGTTGACCACTGCAACACCATGGTTGTAGTTTTTATACATATTTATATATTGATTATATACACAGATATAATAAGCAAGTCAAAGCTGGTGACACTCAACAGTTGGCTGGTATTTCAAAATTACATTCAGTAACAATGTTCTCTGAGTTGGGGTTTACTCAATGATATTTTAGCAGCACATCAGTCTGACTGTCTCATTCAAATCACTAGCCCCAACTAATCTTTTCTAGCAGCAGGCCCTCAACTAACTCCACATCATCTTTTTCATTTCAATCATGGGCCCTGCACTCACTAATTTCGTCTTGCACCCTGGTTTTATTAAACAAGCACAAAACTAAGTTAGTAAAGAGTAGTTACAGGGGGTTCAATTTTCTCTCACTTTATAACTCTTACTAGCTCGAGATGAAAACAGCATCAGTCACCAATTTCCACTGAGTCTCTGGGCCCTTCGCTAATGAGGGATAGTAAACTCACTCTCTGCTATCACTAGCCTGTCTGTTTCCAACATCCGGTAGCTTGTGATAGGAAATTCTCACAGTCCAATTTTGACACTTTGTCAAAACAGAATGACAAGACTAGAACCGCTTTATTTGGATTTATCAATTCTGTTACTCTTTCCGACAGAAATAATTCTATTTTACTTTTTTATCACTTTGGTTACTTTTCCCAACAAAATAATTGTATTCTCCCATTTTAGAGAAACCTCTTATCTTTGAAATTAATAAGAAAATTTTAGCAGCTATCTGGAAATAAGATTACACTAAGACAAAATTCATTAGATGAGATAGACCTGAGAAGTTTAAATAAGGTCAAGACAAACACAGTCATATTCCAGTGCATAAACAAATAAATATAATTAAATATATATGCACACAAAGTCACAAGTATTGAGCACTTATTTAAGAATAGTGTTTTTTGGATACAGATTTTTATTCCATTTATACCTACTCTATATTAATTAGTTAGATTTTGGTCATAATTTAATTAGACCAGGACACAGTTGTATTAAAAAGTGTTCAATACAATTATATTGTAGAACTTTTGAATATTTTTTATTTGGAAATGAGTTATTTTGTGACCTCAGTTTCTATCTTTTGGTGTCTTCAGGTGATTTACAATAACTGATTTTACTGTTTTTCAAATGCTTACATAACAAGGATCTTTTATGAATGTGCAATTTTCAAAATTAGAAGTTACTAAAAGGTCTCAAAACATTTTCATCCATGATTGTATGATCTTAGTAGGTATTTATTGGTACGGTTACACTTGGACGTAATTTCTGTTCTTTCATTTTTGTCTGAGAACAACTTTTCCTCCTGGCATAATCTGCATGTTTTACCATTGTTGCAAGGTTTGGCTATTTTTACTATGCTCGAAGTTATATTGGAGTTTTTTCCATACTTTAATTTTAATTTCCACATGTGGCTAGCCAATTTTAAATGTAAAAACCAAAATAGGACAAATATTTTTGAAATTAATCAATAAACACTTTCCAAAAAGCTCAGAATTAAACAAAATTTTCAATAGGAATTCAATCAAACTGAGTTATAGCTGTACTAGTAATTTAGAAAACTATATAAAAAACAAAACAAAACACCAGAAATTTAAATAACAATGTACAAAACAACATCATTAACATGGAATGTAATTGTAGGGACAAAAATAAATGCCCACTTAATGGACTTAATGGAATACAAAAGGGTTTACTTACAAAGCAAAAGTATATGGCATAAATGGTCAAAGCAAAATATATTTAGGATCTACCAAAAACAGTTTTAAAGTCAGATGGAATAATCATAAGTCTACATTTAAAATGAAAATCCTAAATAATTGTACAAAATGGCATTCTTGTCCATCTTAAAAGCAGGGAATTCTTTTTGTCAATTTCATACTCGTACTTACAATATTTGCATTTCTTGCATTCCTTTTCCATACTGCACACTTCAACATTGTTTTCAGTAGAATATTTTTTAATCAATACCAGCTGTTGTATAACTTCCAGACATGCATTTAGAGACACATTTTTAAATTGTAATTGTATATTTATGAGATATATCAGCCATACTTTCAGTCAACTGTGACTGAGTCAAATTGTCCTCAATAGTCAAGTCTTGAGTTCCAGTTTCTCAAATTTGTAGAATCTGCTAGATTCTTTTAATCTGTGAAGGTATTGCATAACTGATTTGCCTTGTTTCTGTTTAATATGCAGCAATTTAGTTCTTCGTGCTATGACTGATTTCTTTTTAAATCATAAATTTCTTTTTATCATTTCTGAAATTTTTGATGAAAGTCAAATTCTCCAATTGTTTAGAATGTGCCATAACAGAAAATTTCATTATAGCTTAACAACCTGCTGAAGCTAGAATAAGGTCAGTTATTTAATTTTGTCTCCCTTATGTCATTCTTGCAGACATCCTTGAAGCAAAGATAAGGTTGTGTAGTAAAATAAAAAGATGGTGCGAGGGGGGGGGGCAAAAAGTGCCATGCTATGATCACTTGCCAGCAGGCCAGCTGTTCTTCTTTCTTTCTTTCTTTCTTTCTTTCTTTGGCCCCCTCAAGGAAATGGATTTCAGGTTTCCCTTTTCCCTTTATTGGCCCATAGGGCAGCTGTGAAACAGACACCAACTAAGCTGCTGTTACTTCCTCTTTGTCAGTCTGATAGTCAATGCGCAACTTCTTCTACACAGGCAATCCACCGAGAAAATCCTGTTCTGTCCGAAGCGCTGGTACCCACTTTTTATGCCATTCCAAGAGGCCAAAGTTTGCATGTTTGCAAATATCGTCTCGTTTGGGATGAGATAGGCACACATAAATTGTCTCTTCAGTAGTGGCCATCTTTCTTTTTTGTTATTATCTTACAGGCAAGACACATTCACGTTCGTTTTGAATTCTGAGGTAAGTCATGTCTTTCATTACAGGTTGCTCTTGTGATCTCTTGCCAGTGGCCAGTTCCCCATACAGGAAAACCTTCAGAATCCTTTTATCAGTAAACTGTTGCTTTCTGTGTTTTGTTGTAACAGTAAGGTAACCCTGAGTGTCTTTTCTAAGGCACAGGTCTGAGTAGGATGTTATGAGAGATTTACAAATGAAAAATATTCAAAAGTTCTACAATATAATTGTATCGAACACTTTTTAATATAACTGTGTACTGGCTTAAATTAAACTGTGACCAAAAACTAAGTAATTAAATAATTTATATATATATATATATATATATATATATATATATATATATATATATTGTCCTGACGATCCGGCAAGTGAAACTGCGGTCGGCTTTTGGCTCACTTTTAGATTTAGTTTGTGTCTTTGCTCCACTTTCATACTTTCGTATTGAGCTCTTTACTGTTAAGGTTTTCGTCTTGGGGTTTTTTTCTTTTGAACACAGCTTTTGCTGTGTTTGTTTCTTTTTTTTTTATTCCCCTCTACCCATTTGGTATTACCTTTTGGGTTAGACGACTTAATTTACTGTTTTGTTAACAGTAGGACTTAATGATTTTAGTCATTATTAGTGATACTGTTTTCTTGGTACATTTTACAATAATATATATATATATATATATATATATATATATATATGGATAAACAGATATATATGTTTTACACTTAGATGTTGGAGTAAACAATCCATTATCAAATGTACCACTTTAAGAATTATTATTATATATCTTAAATGGTAGTAATAGAAATCCATAAGTAAATAACAAAAGAATACAAGTATAAAATTATCATCAAATATGAGAATTTCTTTTTTTGTTAAAAGTATTTGAAAAAGAAATAATAGAAGAAATTGACAATTCTGAACAAAGCAAAAAAAATATTACTTATGACTGGAAATACTTTTCCTTTATATTTGAAAATACACCCTCATCCATAAAAGATTTTATGTTACAATCAATAACCAAGTATAGGATAAATTAATAAAATTATAGGTAAATGTTCTTAAAAGTGTTTGTTAAATAATAAAGGAAGAAATCGACAATACTGAATCAATATACAGAAAATTAAACAAATTTTACTACTTGAAATGCTTTTTCTGTAATTTCGAAAATTATGATCTCTTTCAGAAAAAAGGGTCCTGGGTATGATGATAAACTACATCTGGCAGCATAGTCGGTGATTGGGAGATTGGATGTTTTGAGGAGTGAGGAACCACCTCTTAATTTTTATTGTTTCTAGGTCCACCTGACCCAGAGTGGTATTAACTGTTAGGGTCACAGCTATGACCAAAACGAGACAAAACAAAACATTATGAATGTATAAAAATACATTCTTATAGTAAAAATACCAGCAATAGTTTGTTTTTTTTTAATATAAAACAGGGCCAATAACACATACTTATAGTAAAATGACCAATAATAAATTTTAACTGTAGTTAAAGGCATAAAATTGTGTTCAAAATATTTAGATTAAAAACTTATATAGGTTGTGCTAGCACAAAGGCACAAGACCTTGTGACAGTCTTTGAGCATACTGGCCTTGTTCAATTACAGATAATACCCCCCCCCCCAAAAAAAAAAAAAAAATTAATACCAGATGATCTGCTTTATCCTAGAAACTATTCAGCATAATCTTTTTTTTTAATCGTTTCACCCCAAGCAAGGTGGTACCGCCACTGAGGCGCAAGGGGCTACCTAAGAGTAAAAGTTTAGATAGAAAGAGAGTAAAGAGAAAGACAAACCAGTTACAGGGGGTGTCAGAGAAAGAGCAAGAGAAGGATGGGAACACAGTTGTGAAGACAGTTGCGAAGATAGAGAGAAAGAAAAAAAACAAGATATACAGGATGTTGTAAGAACTGAAGTCAAGTGGATAAGAGATAGGAATTGACATTGCATTTAACTTCCTGGAGGTTGTAGCTGTCAGGAAAGCAAGTATATGGAAGGAAGTTCTACAGGCAGCAGTATAAATCACAGGTTGGCTCTATGGATATTGAAGAAACATAAATGTACATGAGCAACAGTTCTCTACAACAAAGAGTAGCTAGTCAAGTCTGTATTTTAAAATCATTCATAATTATTTTTTGTTTTTATTTAACTTAAAAGTGAAAAAAATTTCAATTTCAAAATTGTTGTCTCATGTCGACTGACTTATCTTCTTTCCATCTAATAAATCTGTATCTTCGAAGCATGTACACCTATATCTTTCTATCTTAATGTGAATATTTTCAAGATTTACTGACACATCAAAAATGCATGTCAGTTAACAAAGGTCAAAGCAGAAAAAAGTATCAATCAGATGTTTATTATAAATTTCCAGGAATCAGTTCTGATTACTGAGAAACAGAGTAACATTGAAAAAAGGAATTAGGAAAATTGAAGGACAGGAGAAGTGGGGGAAGAGTGACAAAGGGGAAAGAAAAACTAAAGAAAACTGAAAACATGTAAAATAAAGATATATACAGAGAGAAAGGAGGAGGAATGATAGAAATCAGACAAAGACAAACTGACAGTTTTGTTGATTGGATATCAAGAACAATAAACAAAAGCCTGGAAGTTGGTAAGGATGGAAAGACATACAAATTTTAATAATGACTGAATATTCTTTAAAGAGAAACAGTAAAATGAAAATAAAAGAAAGGATGCAGAAGAAAATAACTGTGCATTTTTTTTTAATCGTGTCACCCCGAGCAAGGCAGTAACGCCACTGATGCACAGGGGGCTACATAAGAGTGAAAAGATTGGAAAAGAGAAAGCCAGAAACCACATCCTAGACAGGGAACAAGGGATGAGCCTCTTCACCTGTTCAATAACCGTGGGTGGAGTGTGAACTGGGCGATAGTTTACTCTTACTGTGGTAGGACAGTCAAACTGAGGAGACCACATACTACACCAGAATCAACTTTCTTCTTTTTTTCACAAACAAGACTAATATATATTTGTTTAACATTGAAATAAAAACATGAATATGGATGCAAATTGAAAGTTGGTAATAGAATGAAAAGATATAGACAAAGAATGAGAGAAGAGAAGAGAGATGTGTTAAGGAATAATCTTAATTCTGCCATAACCTGTAAAATTTTCACAGCTCTAGCTAATTAATTAATTTCATCTGCACTAATTACATTAGAAGAAGGTTAACCTTAATTTTTTTCTATATATTATTTGGTGCTAGATTAAAAAAAATTAAATAATTTAATTTTGCTTAAGATATCATTCTTGTTTTATTCAACATCAGCTGAAGCAGACATGTAAATATTGAGGACATGTTATTTACAGGCAATTCACAGATGATAAAGAAAAAAAAACCTGTGGAAAGTCATGATCACCTGCATTCTGAAAAGACAGGATAATGGCTATGATAATATTAGGTGTTTCCTCATAAGAAAATATTCTTTGACTAAGCAGCCAGTGCTGCTTTCAATTAAAATTTATAAAATATTTCTATTAAAATAATTTTTTAGGAAAACTGGTTTCTCAAGTCGAGTAACTGTTACTTCTCTTTTCATTATTGATGAAGGCTTCCTTATCTTTCCTTTGAAGTAGTGTGAAACAAAAATCTAAGGAAAACGTCACAAGAAGCTGAAATATAAATATCGAGAATGTGTTATAATGAAGTCTTCAAAAGATGCGTTATTGTAGAAGAATGGTTATTGACTTCGTGAATCAAGCCAGTACTATTGTGCAGTGAGTTTGATCCATACTAAATGACCCTTATGCCACACTAAAATAACTTTTGTAATTATCTTTTCAGGAACTTTGTTATTAGTTAATAACTTGTGAGCTAATTTAACAAACAATTATAATTGTGTAGTAAGTTAAATACTAACTGATTACCAGTAAACTTATGACCATGTGTCAGTACAATAATCTTATTAAATATCTATGATTATTTAGGATAATGATTAACAAAAGAGTTTAGCATACCATTATTTTATCTTTCTATATTAAAGTTTAGCCAATACAAGGCATGCCAGCCACTCAAAGTAAAGTATCACAGTCAACAAAATAATACGACTTCCTGAGGTGTGGATGAAAGACAAGATGGTAAGAAATGAAAATTAGGAGGTTGAGAAAAAAAGATGACGATTGACACTTGACTAAAGCAGAAAAGCAACCATATCAGTGTTTGTTTCACAAAGTGGCAATTTTTGTGAAAAAGCTGTCAGAACACTATAATTTCCACCATTTTCTAAATGTACGAACAATAGGGTGATTTAATTGTATTGAATAACCAAGGTAAATCCTAGCTGCCAAAGGGAACTAGAAAATGAAGCACATCTAAACATTTTCCCATGGGAGTAGTGATATAATACCAATAGGCTCGCCATGTTGCATCTGTGGGAGAGGAGTTGCACAGAGAAAAATAGTTATGATTCACAGAACCACATTAACAATTTTAAACTTTGTTGAGGCTGGAAAGTGAGGACTGAGCAGCTTCAGCCCAGATATGGCTGCAATACACAATTTTTGGCCCAATTTGGCTCTTGTAGAGATGAACTATAGCAGAAGGTGTCAGCTACTTCATGGAGCAATAGAATTTCACTTGGGTTTTGGAGTAAACTTGGTATGAAAAAGTCATTTTAAGTAAGAAGCCTTGTAGAGAGTGGAAACATTCATCATGACTGGAGAAACTTCAGAATTGAATTGGAGATTATGAAACATTATTAATTTGGTTTTTGAGCTACTGAAAGTTACAAATCAATTATTTACCCATTCAACCACTGAACTGTTAGAGCAAGGTCAGAGGAGAGATCAGTTGCAAATCTCTGATCTTGATATTCATCAGTGTTTCTATAAACACTAGTAACATCTGCATAGATATTTAAGAAATATCTGAGAATGCCCTGACAAGATCAGAGGAGAGATCAGTTGCAAATCTCAGATCTTGATTTTTGTAAACAATGGTAACTTCTGCATAGATATTTACCAAATATCTGAGAATGTTCCAACAAGGTCAGAGAAGAGATCAATTGCAAATCTCTGATCTTGATTTTCGTAAGTGTGTCTATAAACAATGGTAACATCTGCATTGATATTTGCCAAATATTTGAAAATGTTCCAATAAGGTCAGAACAGAGATCAATTGCAAATCTCTGATCTTGATTTTTATAAGTGTGTCTATAAATAATGGTATTACCTGCATAGATATTTACCCAATATATGAAAATGTTCTGAGAGAGATTGGTAATGAAAGGCAAAAAAAAAAAAGAAAAATACTTAATATATATGTTTTGGCATCACAGGCTGTTCTGTAGTTATGCACATGTACTAAAGTAAAATACCTATTCCTAGTTGTGACATGTCAAGTAAGGAACTAAATTAGTTCAAAACCATATAAATATATAAATAATGCAAACAATTTCTCACTAACTGAGAATGTCCATGCTGACTTTGAAGTTTCAAGAGGCCACTGTTATGATGTCTTCACACATTAGGGCTAGGTTTTTTGTTGTGACCAGGTTTTTTTCTTATTTATATGGAGCTTGGTGTGATTTGATATTTTGTGGAAGTGGCATTATTTACGATTGGTTGGTTTTCTTTTTGAAACCAACCAAAAAAAGCAATCAAGCGGACAGCCACTCATGTGTACAGAAAAAACATTAAAAAGAAATCAAATATCTGCACAATAAGAATAAAAAAAAAGCAAAAGAAAACCAACCAATTGCAAATAAGACCACTCCCACAAAATATCTAATTATACCAAGCCTCATAAAATAAAAAAATGGGGATATCACAAAAAAATTAGCTCCAATGAGTAAAGAAATCACAACATTGTCCTCATGAAACTTCAAAGCTGGTATGAACTTGCTCAGTTAAAGTGACAAATTCTTTGCATTAAATCTATCAATGCTCTATCACCACTCTGATATTGAGCACTTTACAATAAAAGACCTACTTGTCAAAATACCTTTTATCAGTAAAACTACTGAACAAACAACAATCTTGGTGCTAAACATTATCATCACTCAACACACACACACACACACACACACACACACACACACACACACACCTACCTGGAAAAATTATTTTCTTATGCAAGCAAAACAAATATGTATTTTATATGAAATTGTGTCTGATAATTTCATGGCATGCATATGAAAATGATTGAGGAATCATCAGTCCTCCTCTATGGCAGTGAATGCTGGACATTCTCCTCACAAATGAAAAAGAGAACTGAGGCAACAAAGATGTGGTTCTACAGAAAGATGCTGAGAATATCATGTACTGAACAATTGGGAATTTTATCAAAAAATAAATGAAAATAGCCCAGGGTGTGAATATATCCTTGTATGTTGAACCTTTGGCATTTTGAAAATAAGGAAGATATTATAAGATGATACTTGAAATGCTGAACCAGTATTTGTTCATGGGCTCTTAAAGGTATCTGGCATTTTGAATTTTAATCTGAATTTTCTCTATCTTGTATTTCATGATGAATTTTAGAATCTGTAAATATTTTATTTTGATATTGTCCACCTTTTTATGTGACAACTTGGATATTTGTGACCTTGTGTAAAACTAAAATCCCAACATAGCAACTTAGCTGTGATATAAATCAGGTAAAGAACTAAACTTTAAAACCAGACACACATTATATATATATATATATATATATATATATATATATATAGTAATTATTAAACAGCTGTTGATCAGCATCAAATTAAACAGTTGTATTAAAAGCGCTCAATACATATATAAAGAAAAAATTAACATGTAGAGCTTTTAAACATTCAAATTAGAAAGATCAGCCATTTATGCTACCACGGTTTCAACCTTTTGGTATTGTCAGGTGTTATATAGTAATTTTAATATATAACGTTAATCAGGAGTTAATATATGATGCCTGATGATACTGAAAGTTTGAAACCATGTAAGTGTAATTGGTTGATTTTCCTAATTTGAACAATATGTGTGTGTGTGTGTGTGTGTGTGCGTGTGTATTAGAGATGAATACTGATATTGAAGAGGATGTACATTGTGGTACAGTGGATATCGGCTCGGAACGAGAAACTGGAGAGCCGAGTTCGAATTCCAGTTGAATCCATTGTATTCACTTATGCGCAAATACCCTTGGGAAAGGTATTAATCCATCTCTTCCTTCCAGTTATGGGTTAAATAGCAGGACAGATTGGGTTCTATAGCCTTGGTCGGCAACCAGTCTACCGCAGAAAGCAATGGCAACCTACTACGGGATAATCTTCTGCCCAGTCAGTCATGTCTCTTTCGAGACATGATCGCCCAAGTGTGTATCACGTATGGCACTCTAACTGACTGACTGATATTGATATACTGGTATTATACTAGTATCAAATATAAAAAAACATTATCACTACTGAAGAGACAATACCAGTATTGGAAGTGGATCCATTTCCTTATATATTACACACACACATGCACACACACATGCACACACACAAAAACAAAAAAAAAGTTGCACTAAATGTCAGTGTAGTAATAAGTTAAATATTAAACAATAAAGCTATAATTATTTGAATATAAAAAGTTAATGTAGTTTTCTGTCTTCAGAAATTTAAAGAAAACAGTCTCAGATGAATAAAAACGTTTTAGAACAACAGGGAACTGCAAGACAGTACGCTGTGTCTGCATGACATACAGAAATGTCGAGTTCCTGTGAGATACACACTAATCTTCATTCATTTCACCAGCCTCCACCAACAAGTGACACAATTTTAATTTTGTAGAGATATTATTTTCTTTTGAAGTAATTAGCATTTTGGAACTTACATACAATAATTTCATTGAAAACAAAGAGAAGAGTACTAGATTGGTATGTGATATCTGTCCTTCTATATGGCAGTGAATGTTGGATGATCTCTTCAAAGATGAAGGAGAGACTCAAAGCAACAGAAATTTGGTTCTACAAGAAGATGTTGAGGATACCATTGACCAAGCATGTGAGCAATGACAAGGTGTTGGAGAGGATACAAATAAAAAGGAAATTTAGCATCAGGAAGAGACAGCTGAGGTTTTTGGGGCATGTACAGAGAAAAGGAGGTTTGGAGAATCAAATACTCACAGGATGAATAGAGGGAAAGAGAGACAGGGGAAAGCAGCATGAGATATATTTAATGGGCTTGAGCAAGTTGATGGCAGAGCAGGGTTTGTGAGGGATACCAAGAAGAAAAGTGTTGAGAGTGACAAGAGATAAGCACGGGTTGAAGTCCATGATTGTCTACATCCTGAAAGAACATGGCACATACAGAAAAACAAACAATGCCAAAAATACCAAACGCTTGGAATTATTTCAGTAGAAAAAAATAAAGACTAAGTTGAGTGCTTAAAGTTTAAAAAAATTGCTAAAATATGGTGGAGTTTCAACAACTAGATTGTTTGTTCATTTGAAAGCCATGCATAAGACGAGTGATTTGTGCTTGAATAATGAAGGTGAAGCAAAAGATATCAACATCATTTCTCAATTAAAAAAATCTATCAAAGAAGAAAAGGCAAACTCACCACCCTTGAGGTTTTTAATTTCAGTGCTATTGCTTCAAGGAAGTTCGTTCAAGAAATTTTGACTAAAACAAATACAGTAAGTACAAAACAGTCTATAAGTAAAATGGTGAGCATTTTCTATGATAAGTAAAAGTGTGAACTGGTAAATTATTTTGAAACACTGATTAATGAAGAGATCCAATTCAGTACTCTTAATGAATATAAATCCATCAAAAATGTAAGATACATGAATATTAATTATTTTGGTAAGATTCTGGGAAAAATCGAGATTTTAAAAAAGAGGTTAGTTGATTTTGGCCTTGATTTTCATAAACATATTCAAAAGAATGTAAATATTTAAAATTTTTTTAATTTGTTTTCCTTTTGAAATTTCTGCTGTTGATTGTTTGGGTAATTTTTTTAATTTTTCTACACACAGAACTGTACCATGCATTTGTGTGACTCCTGTAGGATTCTGGGTTGTAAAATGGACTTAGGTACCAAATGACACACCAATGGGTCTTGGGTAATAAACACTACCTATGATATCCTTACCTCATATATGAAACAATGTTAAAACAAAGTTGCATGTACCAAAATTAATTAAGGTATAGTGCTGTATCCTGATACAACAAGGGAAATGAGGCTCAGGAGTCAACATGTTAAAGGCTGGTGTTCAAGAGATGCAACATTTATGACCACTGAAGTCTCCTTCAAATTCATTATAAAAAAAACTTCAGAGAAGAATACCCCATCAGTAAATTCATTGAAAGAAAGCCTGAGTAATTATTATTCCCAAAGAAGACAAGCAGAGATTGTAGATTTACTTAAATACCTTCCTGGCCCTAGAACTTTGAAAAATCAGGATGATGACCTTTTTTACACTTCCTTCTAAATTTGTATACAAGAAAACTGTGGATAGAGTTTTTAAAAAAAACTTTTCTCTGAAAATAGTGTACAGTTGGATAGCATGAAAAACATAGTTTAGGCCAACAAGAATCTGGTTGCTCTGAAGTTACAGCTGGAATAGAAGCTGGTGAAAGGGAAAATGATAACAGAATAGAAGCTGAAAAAAGAGCAAATGATGACTGATTGCTCACAGAATATTTACAAGAAATAGAACAGTGAGAGACGATTCCACTGAAAAAAGAACCATTTGCAAATTTTGATGTCAATATAGAATTTAACAGTGAGGTGACTAATTCACATGAAGTCACAAAGACTATAAACAGCTAATGCTATTACCCATGGTTCATACTACTTTCTGTGTGTAAGTAAAACTATACTACAATGGTGTAACCAAGATCTAATGAATCAAACAAACAATCATCACTTGATAATTATGAATACACACATGCATGGCTTAGAATAATAGTGGCTAAAGCTCGAACAAAAATGCTAAAGGATTCACAATCAGAGGAGAAAAATGGCTCTCTTGTTGGCAAATATTGGTTGTGAGTCCATTATAAAATTATCAGCAAATGCATACCCAAGATCATTGGTGGAACTGACGTTTGATGATATAAGTCAAGTAATAGTGAATAGGGATGTGCGTTGTGGTGCATTGGATATTGGCTCGGAATGAGAAATCGGGGAGCCGAGTTCGAATTCCATCTGAATTGATTGCCTTCACTTACGCGCAAATACCCTTGGGAAAGGTATTAATCCATCTATTCCTTCCAGTTATGGGTTAAATAACAGGACAGATTGGGTTCTATAGCCTTGGTCGGCAACCAGTCTACGGCAGAAAGCAATGTCAACCTACTGCGGGATAATCTTCTGCCCAGTCAGTCATGTCTCTTTCGAGACATGATCGCCCAAGTGTGTATCACGTTTGGCACTTAACTGACTGACAGACAGAATGCAACATTAGTTTATTTATGAATATAATAATATTGAAGTAGCTGGACCTATGGAAATTCAGCAAGTGCTAATAACTAATATTATCTTTTATCTAATGTCTTTGCTCTTTTCCTTCCCTTCTCAACTGTAATTATTTTCCCTTTCATTCCCTATTTATGTCTTTTTATAAAATTATTATCAAAGCATGGATTAGTTTTATAAAGGAAAAAGAAATGAGAAATACACAAATATTTGCTACTCTCCTTTTTTTTCTTTTTTTTGCTTTATTTCCTCATAAAACTTTTTAACATATTGCATATTTATGCTTTACCTTCCCAAATTGCCTTTTGCTCATTGCCTCTTGAGATCCCGCCAACAAGCCTATTTCTCTCTCTTTCTTTCACTCATTCCTCTACATGACTTTCCTCCTCTCTATATTTAGTTTTCCTTTCATTTGTTTTTTTTTTTAAATTTTAGCAGTCTGACCTCTTACCTTTCCTCTTCCACTCTCACTTTTACTTTTCTCTCTCTCACTTTCACATTACCCAATTTCTTCCTGCTTAATATTAATGCATGTTTCTCAGTTGAATCCATTGTATTCACTTACGCACAAATACTCTTGGGAAAGGTATTAATCCGTCTCTTCCTTCCAGTTATGGGTTAAATAGCAGGACAGATTGGGTTCTATAGCCTTGGTCAGCAACCAGTCTACAGCAGAAAGCAATGGCAACCTACTGCAGGATAATCTTCTGCCCAGTCAGTCATGTCTCTTTTGAGACATGATCGCCCAAGCATGTATCACATATGGCACTTAACTGACTGAATAGTGAAAAACATAAAACACAAGAAAAAATAGTGACTGCAGAGAGAGAGAGCTAAGTTTACGAATATTCTTCAAAAAGTGAATGAACCAGTTATTGAATATGTTCTTTGCCACTAAATATTGTGAATTTGAGAAACTGGAATTGGAAAACTAGATAATCAAAGAGGATTTGATCCAAGTTGATAAATGGACTTCAAAATGAGGAGTATCAGTAAATGACTAATGCATTTATAACTGGGAAAGTTGTCACTAGAACAGTGTATTGAATTTGTTCAGCAACAAGAATCAGAAAATTTAATGGAACAAAAGATACAGATCTGTTGGAGGAAATAGACACATACATGATAATGAAAAAAAGATAGAATAATATGTAGTTATTATGGATATTAACATAAAAAAACAGAAATGTCTGGCATATAAGTGAAAAAATGCTGGAATAACAATTAACACAAAAAAAGTGTGCACAACACTAAAATTAATTTTTCGAAATATTTCATATCAAAGGAAAGAATAACACCAGACCAATTTGTAAATTTCTACAGACAATATGTAGAGTGATACTCTGATTTGACAGACATTTTACTATTATTAAAAAAAAAAAAAAAGAATCTGGAGTTTAATTGAACAAAAAATAACAAGTGGCATTTGAAAATCTAAAAGCTGTTCTGACAAAGAAGCCAGTAGGAAAAATATTCAACCCAAGAAAGGAAACAACTAACAAGAAATGAACTCTCAATCTCAGGAATTGGTCATCCAATTATGTATCTTATGAGAAAATTGTCAAAAGCTAAATTGAACTCTTAAAATATTGAGAAAGAAGTGCTGGCCATAATATGGATGACAAATAGAGCCACTAAAGGCCAAACATAAGCCTTTAGAATTCATATTTAATCCTAGGAAGGAAATTTCTAAGGTAACATATTTTAGAATTTGAAGATAGGCCATAATGTTAATAGTATTTGACTCTGATATTGAGTATATGGAAAGCAATACCATTCTGCATGTAGAAGATTTGTTGAGACTAAGATTTATTACTTCTGAAAGTGAGAAAGAAGATGAAAAATTTTAAGATATTTTCTTACACTAGTTTCAAACTGATATTTTGTTCATAGACAAATTAGCTGAGGATACAAAGCGATACCTCATATTGAGTAGTATATTCAGGATGAAAAAAAAAAATTAGTGGAATAATTTAATTATTCACAGGGAGAAAAGCATTTTAAAGAGGTTAAACACAAGTTAGCGGTAGTAAAGGGTGTGATTCATAATGAAGACATAGTGGTTCTGTCAGAAATGTAAAGAAGCAAAATTATAAAAAGTATACATGATAATGTTCATTACAGAATAATATTATGCAAAGGAGATTAAGGCTATAGGCATTTTGGCCAGGATGTTAGCGAGATGTAGAAGAACATATAAAAAAGTGTAAAATGTGCAATGACAGGAGAAAATTTGGACACACAAAAATACATATATGACCTAAAGAGTTATAACCTTGGGACAGAGTACACATTGATCATGTCTGTGTTAATAAAGTGAGATTATAATAGTGGTAGATTCATATTAAGCCTAACCAGAAATAATACCAATCTCCAATAGAAGAAGTTTGACCATGAAACAAGTATTAAGGATCATATTTTCAAGAAAAGGAATTTCAAAAATGCTAGTATCTAACAACACATTAGAGTTCTGTGATGATGAACTATGCCAATAGTTGAACAAAATTGGATGCAAAACCATATAATCTTCTCACTCACAATCAAATGGATTAGCAGAAAAAGATGGTGCAAATTATAAAGAACAGATTCAAAATATGTGTACAAAAGAAAGAAATGATAGAAACATTTCTTTCTAGATTGTTGCCAAGTTATAAAATAATCCTACATGTTGGAAGATCAACAAGCCTGTCTGCCCTCATGGATAGACAAAAGCCCCCAGGAAAAGTACCAGGGAAAATAAGGGGATAAAACCTCTTTGGTACAAGGAGATGAGGGGAATAATTTACAGATGAAGTTGCAAAGACTATAAATAGCTTGCGAGACACCCGCTACATCACAACATCTTTTTACCATCCCTCTCACTCCCTGTTCTGCCTTGTATTTACATAATCTTGTTAAATAGGCTACTTATTGATTTTTTCTGTTCCTCTTGCCTTCAGAATATCCTATGTGTATAAAATTCTCCAAGTTCTCTTTTCTCATCATGTGTTTGAGAAATTTCAACAATCTTTTTATGACTTTTAAGTATGAGTCAGAAAGTAGCAGAAGAAAGTAACAAGAAAAGACTAGAAATAAACTGCACAAAAACCGAATGCATGGTCATCAGTAAAAAGAGGATACCAGAATCAAGCAGGGACAAAAATTTAAATACCTGGGAAGTGTTATAACAGAAGACGGAAAGTGCGACACAGAAATCCAAAGGTGAATTGGCATGGCGAAGGAAGCATTCCAGAAGTTGAGTAAGGTATTAAGAAACAGAAGAATTTTGCTAGAAACTAGGAAGAGAGTACTGGATTGATATGTGCTGTCCGTCCTTCAATATGGCAGTAAATGCTGGACAATATCATCAAAGATGAAGGAAAAACTTGAAGCAACTGAAATGTGGTTCTACTGCGAATATCATGGATCAATGATGAGGTCTTGGAAATGATGGAAACAGAAAGGAAATTAATATTGAGCATCAGGAAGAGACAACTGAAGTTCCTGGGACACGCAATGAGGAAGGAGAGCTTGGGAAATCTCATACTAACAGGCCAGATAGAGGGAAAAAGAGACAGGGGAAAGCAATGGATAACATATTTGAAGGACCTAATCAGGTGAATGACTGAATGAGGATTGCATGGTGTAACAGAAGAGGGTGTGCTCAGAGCCACCAGGGATAAGGAAACGTGGAAGGCCATGATCGCCTACGTCCTGAAGGGACAAGGCACATAGAAGAAGAAGAAGAAGAAGAAGAAGAATCTTTTGCTTTCCATTTTCTTTAAAATTTCCATGTTACTCATATGTTCAGTCTATAGAATTCTAAGCATCCTTCTTTAAAACCACATTTCTGCTGACTCAAGTGTCTTCTTCATCTGTGAGAAGATTTTCCAGCATTGTCTGCTATATAGGGGGATCAATATTATGTAAAACAGTATTTTTTCCTTTGTTTCTAACAAAATTTTTATGTTTCTTAATACATTGCTTATCTTTTAGAAAGCATCTTTAACTATTCCAACGTGCCTTCGAATTTAATGTGAAATCATCTAAAGGCTTTTTTTTTAATAAATCTGTATAGATGTAGTATCTGGAGGTAGAAGTCATTTAAGAAAATTTATCAGACTTGACTCTGAATTTCTAGAAAGATGAACTATCATTATTCTATTGTTGGCATTGTTATAAAATTTTAACCATTTTTCCCTATTGAACTTTTTCAGCTGTACATTGCATTGGTTCTTTTTATTAAAAGTCTAAATCTGAAAAATTTCCCAGCAATGAAGTGTCTGCAATAGAGAAAGAAAATTATCTTTAAACATATTGAAAATTAGTATTGTCTTTATTTTTATTTGTACATTGTGAGAGTAATCAAGATTTTCTATTTCACATTACTGGCTATTAAGTTCAGTAAGACTTAATTATTAATCTTATTTACTTTTATTTTTATTATATAAAAATTATTATTAATAGTATTTCTCTAATCTTAATTGCACTAGGTTTCTATTGCAACTCCTTAAGCAATCACTTTATAGCCATCATTAAACATGAATTTCAGTCTTGCATCTTTTTTTCCTATGGAAACTTTTTCAGTAATGACAGTTGTCCTACCATTTGAACTCTGAGAAGTAAAAATATAATTTAGTTAAAAATCAATTCTTATTTTGAATAAAACAAACTCTCAAAACAATTTTATTAACATAAGATTTTTTAGATTTAATAGAACTCATTTAAATCCTAATTTTTTAAACTAGTAATATTTATTTGTTAGTGTATAAATAGTTGTGCAATTGTTATCTAGATTTGTTTCTGACCACCCAAAGATTACAATGGCTTGGAGATGAAAAATAAAACGATTCATGTTTGAGGCAGAGTATTGAGTTGAGAAGTGATTGCAAAGGATGGCTGAAGAAATCCAGAAAGAAGGTGTCAATAATAACCTCCAGAAATTAAAAGAATAAATGGCTTTAGATAGAATAGTCAGGAGGAGTGCAGTGAAGTGGACTTTCAAAATGTTCAACCCTTATATCAAAGAATGACGATAACCAGGAAAGCAAGTGAGTGCAGAAAATGATTGAAGAGGAGTGGGGGAGTATCTCAAAAGCTGGTGGATAGCAATAAGAAAAGCAGAAACAATATCTACATATATTCAAGTGTAATCAGCACTAAAATGCACTTGTGATTTATTGTTTCATATTTTCTTTTACTACCAGAATTTGCCGTGTTTCTATAGATATAATTACTTGAATGAATAAAAATGTTAATTTATTTTTTTTTAATAAATTATACTCATGATATGGCCTACATCCTGTGATACAAATAAATGCGTTTATTTTCACTCATTTCTGTCTTGGCTCTAGAATTATGAGTTCAATCCATAAATTAAATAAGTTTCTGCTACATTTGATATGAAAGAAATGAATCACTTCATAGAAATAACAATGCAGTGTCACATTGTTTAATAGAGTGGAATTCCAATCTTAATACCTGGGGAGAACATCAGCATTGGCAGAAGTCAGGGTTATGACATCATATGTATTATACCTGTGTAAAGTCTGTAGGAAGCAATCAACACCTAATGGTAAGTGAGAAATGTTTTGTAATAAAAATACCAACGTGAAATCCAATTTGCACCTCATCTCAGAAATTCACACAGAATGTTTTTTTTATTATTTTCACTGATGCTAGCTAGTATTATCATCTTTGTCACTAAAGGAGGACAGAGGTTAAATAATCATAAATGTACATCTGTTTGTCCATGCTATATCTCGAAAAGTTCATATTGAATTTCACTATCATTTTGTAGAATTATGAACCATGGGTCAAAGAATTTTGTTAACAATTTTCTTTTTTCAGATGGAATAACATAATAATGTCAGCACTTTGAAATCATCAAAAATAAAATGGTAGTGCAGTAATATTATCATAGAGATTATTACAAGTTTTATTACAAATATTTTTACAATAATTTCAACAATTATTACAATTTTATTTTTTCATGGCATAATCTGGGATCTATAACTTGATTGTTCAGTTTTTAGTGAGAGTAATGGTGTCAGATATATGCATTCTCTGGGTGCTTTTTAGTTACAGATGTAATTAATAAAATCAAACAAGTATAAGATGCTGAATGATAATAAATTTCTGGTGGCTGATTCAGATAGAATGAATGCTTTTATCAACCAGTGAAGGGGATTCATTTAGGCAAATAAAGAATAAATTCATTCAAATGTTTTGTTCCAAAATATATCTCTGCCAGGAAAGGTCAGCTTGATTTAAAGATCAATTGACTGCAGAAACAGTAACTGCTATACAAAAAATTTATTTTGGTAGCTGAATACACATTTATTATATATTACTTTTTTTTATAGATAATTATATTTTTATACAACAATATCAAAATATTTAAATAGTTTTTACTCATCTACAATAATTATGTAACTGTGTTTTAAGGAAATTAATTTCTGAATTACAAACATATTTTATATATTTTGCAAGATCTGAGAGCAGAAAAGTAATGTAGTATGAATATTTTCTCTTGAAGCAATTCCAACTTTAATGATACTACAAGGTGTAACTTATTAAATTTACTCAAATATAGAAATCAGCAAAAAAATTGTTATATCTAATCAAATTAAATGAGATTAAATTTGGTTACAGCTTGCAATACTTGGATGAGAAAAAAATAATTCCCAGTTCTTGAAGTATATATTAAGAAGCTTTTAACATAATAATAAAGTGATTTTTCCTTGCCTTCTTCAATGTATGTAGTTACTAACAAAACAACTTTACTTTTCAAAATAAGAGATTTTGCTTCTGTTGCAGAAAAACCAAAAAGTGAACCTCCAATTTGAGAGCTTCTATTTCACTTTTTTAGATAAAAGAATACTTTAAAGCATAAATGATAAAATTTTAACATTGAACTTATTATATCTACTTTGATTAGTTAGCATAAAATTTGGTTACTGCTTATACTACTTACTTGTGTTAAAAACAAAATAGGTAATGCTTATCTGTAAGCATTGAATATTGTGATGATTTTTTTTATCTACTTTAGCACATGAATTAATAGTTTTTAAACATTATCTTTTTTCATGGAAATCCTTTTTAGGTATGCTACACAAATTTGCATTGTGGTGCAGTGGATATTGGCTCAGAACGAGAAATCGGGGAGCCAAGTTCGAATTCCAGTTGAATTCATTGCATTCACTTACGTGCAAATACCCTTGGGAAAGGTATTAGTCCATCTCTTCCTTCCAGTTATGGGTTAAATAACAGGACAGATTGGGTTCTATAGCCTTGGCTGGCAACCAGTCTACCACAGAAAGCAATGGCAACCTACTGCGGGATAATCTTCTGCCCAGTTAGTCATGATTCTTTCGAGACATGATCACCCAAACGTGTTTCACGTATGGCACTTAACTGACTGAAACAAATTTTACTCTACCAGCACAGGAAACTGAACTTCCAACCTTAAACTCTCTAAACCTTTGTTGTAACCATTGCATGAAAGGCAACACAAAAAATTCACAAGCTTCCAGAAAGCCTAAATATTGTCAAAAAATCTTCCTACTTTGCTTTTTGTTTTTCTAGTCCGTGTCATTTCTGTACCTCTATAAAAAAATCAATACTGAAGAATGCTTCCTGTAAAATCAGAAGAAATCAAAGACACCTCCAAGATAGCACAATGCCTGCTTCACATTGCTTGGATAATAATTCAGGCAGTAAATAGATTCTAAGAATGAAAGTGTTCTTTAAATATCATACATTAAATTATTTTCCTTCTATTTTTTCTGAAAGATAATCTTTTATAATTTTCATTTAGCTGAAATTAAGCTTGATAAGAAGTGATTCAAAAGATGAAAAATTCATAAACACACTGTGTGATAGCTCAGTGGTTACAATGACTGAGTTGAAAGTTGGGTACACAAAGGGTAAAGCTTTCAGGATAAAAAAATAACCCTTTTCTCAGTGAAGTGTCAATGATATTTATAAACTGTTAAAGACAATTTCTCACAGGTTTTGTATATCTACAAAATTGTACATATAAAATTTCATGAAAGCGTATTTTTTAGGTTTTGAGATGGAGAAAAAAAAATTATATTTAAATATGCTTTGGAACTATATAATACAGGCTGTTCCTGGGTTAGAAATAGGATCAATTCCTAAGTCAAAAACAGAATTAAGAATTTATTTATCAAATTTTTTTGGTAAGTTGAAACAAGTTCATAGCGTTCTTATTTAATGTTTCTATGTATAGAATATATTTAAGAAATGCTTTCAAATACATTAAATAGCTAAGCATAATAACAGAGTAGTAATAATATTCCTAATACAAGGACCTTGCCAGGAGCTGAGAAAGATATGGAATCCGAAAGTAAAAATCATGCCTATAAAAGCATATTCACTTAATCTTCTTCTTTACATGCCATGTCCTTTCAGGACGTATGTGATAAGGGACTTTCACTCTCCCCTATCCCTCGTCACTCTTGACATTTTTCCTCTTGGCATCTCTCCCAAACCCTGCTCTGCCATCCACTTGTTCAAGTTCATCAAGTATGTCTCATGCTGCTTTTCTCTGTTTCTCTTTCCCCTCTATCTGTCCTGTAAGTATTAAATTCTCCAAGCCCTCCTTCCTCATTACCTGTCCCAGAAACCACAGTTCCCTCTTCCTGAAGTTAATTATAGGTTTCCTTTTCCTTTTCATTTTCTCCAAAACCTTGTCGTTGCCATTGGTATCCTCAGCATCCTTGTGTAGAACCACATTTCTGCTGCTTCATGTCTGTAAAATCACAATCCTGGTCCTGGGTATGACTTTAAACTACCAATTTGCCCTACTGAACCTCCCTTCCCAACAAATGAAGAAAATCTGGAAAACCCAAATAGCCATCGATGGGACATAAGTGGGCGAATATTAGTAACGCTGCCCAACCACCAATATAGGATTAGAGTTGCAGGATCAGGTAGGATAACGCTGCGGAACCATAGATTTCTGAGGAAACTTGAGGCACCTGCAGTTAAGACCCCTATCCCAAGTCCTTGACCTATATCCCCTGGAGCAAAGATCACAGATATATGTAGGCCACATCAATCGGATGAGACTTGTGCAGCAATGACATCTACAGCCCTCACATCTATATCTCAATTAGATAGTAACCCTGCCAACTGGACGCTAGTTGGACACATCAGGAAGGTGAGTCTCACACTCTTGAATGTTCACCTTCCTACAAGGAGACAAAAGAAGACCACCATGTTGAAAGGTAAGTTATTTGACTTCTACAATGTCTACCTTTATCTTTGATGAGATTGTCTAGTATTTGCTACCATATAGGAGGACAGATATCACATCACAGTCTGGTACTCTTTTCTTTGTTTCAAACAAAATATTTTTGCCTCTTAATACTCTGCTTAGCTTTTGAAATACATCCTTGGCCATGTCAACGCGCCTTCGCATCTCAGTGTCACATTTTCCATCCACTGTCAGACTTCAATACCATATCAAAAACACTGAAACAGAGTTGGAAATCTGAGAAAGAGGTGAACCTGTACAGATCATGGCATTGTTAAAATCTGTGAAGATACTGAGGAAGGTACCGGAGATTTAAGGTGACTTGCTTTTCAGTGATGACCACCAGAAATCTTGTGTGAACATTTATATATAGCAATAATAAAACTATGAATGCTACCTTATGGGAAAGAGAAATGGGAGCAGCTCTTAGAAAGGTGTGAGGTCGATACAAGCAGGAACAACCTTGCCAGAATCTGATGAAGATTCACCTGCAGATGAATCAGCTTTACTGAGTAGTCTCCCCGTCACCAGCTGTCAGAGGGTTAATATGAAAGGGTCTCACAAACTCCTAGACAACCAAGCCAAAGCTATCCTCCTCAGAAGGAGTATGTGTCAGAAGCAGCCTGTGCCCAGCTGCACTTTTGTGGTCACAACATCAGGTGAAGTGTGGTGAAATAGGACTCAATTCTTCATACCTGTAGCAAAGAGGCCACAATGTCTCATGTTGCTTTTCATTCAGAGCTGCCATTTGCAATTTAGGTGAATATGTGTTGTTCTAGTGCTTTTAAAAATATTGCTAATTTGTATGAATGGTCAGAAACCTGAATAAAAGGTGCACCACTTAGACAAGTTAGACGAGGATCATTAGACTTTGACCTGTGCTGACCAGAAAAAATGATCATGATTAAAGGTTAGTACTTATTCTTATTCTATTAATTTCTTGCATATCCAAATGGATATTTGTGAAGCAACATTAAAATAACTTTAACAGATGATGCAGGAGAAAAGAATGGAAAATGTGTATTCACATTCCTAATAGCCTTATGATAATCCATTAATGAATATAAGTTGTCCATGAGTTGGAAGTTCTCAACTTGGAGACTATACACTTGTATACTTATTTACATTATCTGCAGTTAGATTAATGCCCTCATCTTTGTTATAATTATCACAATGTTTCGAATGTTTTTCTCTCTAGACCTTCTTCAGGTGTTTGTTGATTTGGATTATCTTCAAGATCTCTTTATTTAATCTGCTAGAGATCTCATTTTGTTCTTTTTTAGTACTGCTTGTTCTTGTTTCCACTGCGTCTGAATCGATATCACCTGTTCCAGGGATTGAACTCACAATTACTATGCTACCAATTTCAACACTTTAATCTTCTGGGTCATTGTCTCATGAGACAATCCTGAAAGTAGAACTTAGAGCCTTAAACCTAATGTTCTTATCGACTACCTGACTACTTCCTTGCTGTTATATTTAACTCTGTTTGTCAATTTTCTTTCTTACCAATGCTGCTGAAGCCTTACCATCAAGCTTGACTCTTTCCATTGTTGTTTCTATTTCTTTACTTACACTTATAGAGCTATTTACTAAGGATAACCTAGTATGATCAGTTAAGTGCCGTACGTGATACACGCTTGGGCGATCATGTCTAGAAAGAGACATGACTGACTGGGCAGAAGATTATCCCGCAGTAGTTTGCCATTGCTTTCTGCGGTAGACTGGTTGCCGACCAAGGCTATAGAACCCAATCTGTCCTGCTATTTAACCCATAACTGGAAGGAAGAGATAGATTAATACCTTTCCCAAGGGTATTTGCATGTAAGTGAATACAAAGGATTCAACTGGAATTTGAATTCGGCTACCCGGTTTCTCTTTCCGAGCCACTGTACCACAACGCACAAAAGGAGAACTCATGGGTATTGAACTCACAAAACTAGAGGTTATCTAACAATTTAACCATATGTTAAACACCCAAGTATTTGCTAAGCAGAACTTACTCTAGAAAAAAGTCACAAATGTGAGTCATTCAGTAAGAACCAAACTCATTAAACAACCAGGGTTAATGGTCTGCTATGCATTTTTGATAATCTTTATCCAACTGCAAGATGTCTTAATGTACATCTGTACTGTACTGTATCTCTGTTAATGTGAAACAGCTTTTCTTTAATGTTTCAAGCACAGAAAATACAAAGTAAAGAAATTTTGTATATTTGTTTTATTTTTTTTTTGCATACTAGCAAGATATAAAAGAATCTATTCAATTATCCCACTGGTTCATTAGAATTCCCTAAAGCAGAAAACTGTTTGGAATTAGTGTTAAATAATTGTAGAAAGTGGAGAAGTTTTACAATATAATTTAATTATAAGTATACCAAACTTTCATCAAATTACAGATAAATCCTTTGTTAAAATAATGTGAAGCCCTATACAATGAGAGTATGATAACTGTAGTGTTGACTAAAATTTGAACCTCATCTTCCATGTATAGGAGGACTTATAACAGTATAATGATTAATAAAAGAAATATTATCTTTTAATTAAATAAAGCATTGTCAACTGTTAGCATCCTCAGTGTGCCTGTCAAGATTTTGCATCTCTGTGCTTTTGTTACTGTCTTCTCCCAACTATGTTACTGGCCTTGTGACCTGCTGCAGAACTTGGCACATACTCCCATCTCTTGAGTCATGCTTACAGAATCTTGAGTTCATACATACATTGCATGTTCTCTTTTGATTAATGGTTTTTACAAAATACTAATATCAATAATTAATCTGCTTATTGAAATCTGAGCATCATGTTTGTACATTCTTCTTTAGGCTGTTCTAGAGGTAGTTTCACACAACACTGCAAATTGCTACAAAACCAAAACATTAACCTAAAAACATGAGTCATGTTCTTAAATAACTTCATCAGAATGAGATTTTCATTTTCTCAGATCAATGATTAAAAATGGCTTCCAGCAAATGAAGCCTGAAGATCTTAATGAATTCTATCAAACTCTTCAAACCTTGCAGTCTGATGCTGGAAAATCAAAAACAAAGAATTATACCCAATAACAGAAACCATATCATTTGAGGAGTTTCAACAACAACAGCAATTAAAACAGACAGCACATATAATTCAAAGAAAAAATAATGAGATAATGTAAAAGTTGATACTCAATACGGCATCAAACAAAAAGTTAGGAAGGAAACCTCCATCAATGTTGGTAAGAGAAATAATAGTAACTGAACTTTAGAAACCTATTTGGTATTTGTCTATGTCACTGAGATGAGGTAGTATTTACATTGTATTTAGATTGTCCTCATATTTATTGCCATGTTTACGACGTTTTGACCGCTGTACACTGCAGCCTTCTTCAGGTGCTAGGAATTTCAAACTGAACCCTTTATTTTGATCACTCTCATTCTATGTGCAATGCCACTTCTGGTAGCCATGTAGTTACTTCCTTTTAATTTAACTCTCTAAGTTACTTGTTCACCACTGCTTGTATTGAACTCAGAATTCTTTTGGTCAAGTCACTGGAACTAACCAACAGCTATATCCACTGGGCCATGTATCCTTAAGTTAAAGGGAGATAACTACAAAAGAAATAAATGATAATTGATTCAAGCATTAGATACAATCAGCTCATTATTGGATATCACTGACAAGTTCCTTAGTAAAACTTTTCTCAACTGTTATAGGTTAGTAGTAAATCAGGACTAACATTCTCATCTTCAGTCACAGTAGTTAAGCTGCATGATTGCTTGGCCTTTACTTCAGATAGCCTTAATTCCATTCCTTAAAGGTCATTGTGACCTCCTCCTTGCAATCCAATATCAGATTTCTCACACCTTCTATAAAGTAATCCTGACCAATAGGAAAGATTGTAGTAAATAAGAGTTAAATTAAGAAAAGATCATTGTTGTTGATAGGAACAAGGTTTTTACATTAAATTTTGCTTTCAGTAATTCTTTGATCTTGTTATTTTCAAAAACAATAAAACTTGCTAAGTAAAAATCTAGTGTAAAATAGTGTCAACATGACAAGCCATTGTGCTTGATTGATATTCCTTTCAGAAAAAAAAAACATATTTTGGGTCATCTTCTCAGGTGTAAAAGAATAAAAAATTGGTTCAATGTATGCAGGCCGATGCAAAGCTGGTAACAGACAAGACCAAATAAGAAATGTAGGCCCCAGTGTTAATTCTTCTGCTTTTATAAGCCATGTTCTTTAAGAATGTGAGTAGTTATGGCTCTTCACAATTTTCTGGCTATTGTTGCTCTAATATTCCGTTTTACTACAAATCTTTGTTTCTGTGGTGCATGTTTGATCATATATTTATTCAGACTCATCGAGTATGTTACATGCTGTTTCTCCATGTTTCCCTTGCTTTCACTGTGTCCTTTCAGTGCTAAATTATCCAAGACTTCCTTATTCATTATGTGTGACTTTAAGCAGCAGTTTTTTGCAGTTCTTTTTTACTTTAAAACGTGCTTGCTTCTCACATACTCTCTCCGTGGCATTCCATAGCAAAATCTACTTTTCCATAGCAAAATCTACTGCTAAGAAGGTTGGGTCACTATGTTGATCCAGGATATTTTTTCCGCCTGAATCCATCCTGCATATATACAAGTCAACCATCCGTCCATGCATGGAATACTGCTGCCATTTATGGTCAGGTGCCCCTGCCATTCTCCTCAGTGTTCTCGACAGGCTCCAAAGGAGAGTCTGTAATGTGATAGGTACTGATCTGGCGGCTAGACTGCAGCCACTCCCCACCGTCAAAATGTGGCCTCCCTTTGTCTGTTCTATAAATACTTTCATGGCTTCTGCTCGGACGAACTTAAGTCACTGGTGCCTCCCCAACAGGTGTTTACTCGTGCACCCAGACTGGCAACTGGGTCCCACCCATTCACAGTCAGGTTAGCCAAATGCAGACGACAATTCTACTCCTGCAGCTTCTTCTCTCGCACTTCCCGCTTGTGGAACTCACTCCCATACTCTTGCTTTCCTGATGGCTACAAAATTTAAATGCAATGTCAATACTCATCTATTAACCTCTGGACTCTAGCTCTCTCCCCTCCCCTGTATATCCTTCCCTTTCTCTCCACCTATGTATCTGTCATCGCACCTGCATTCTCAGCTTTCTATTGCTCTTTTCTAACTAGTTTGTAGTCCTCACTCTTTTCTAATTAATTTTTTTACAGTTATGTAGCCCCCCGCTCATCAGTGGCATTTCTGCCTTGCTCGGGGTGAAATGATTAAAAAAAAAAAAAATTCACAGAAATTCTTGATAGAACCACATCTCTGTCACTTCAAGTTTCTTCTTCACATGTAAAAAATTTTCCAACATTATAGGAAATAATAATAATAATAATAAAAGATTTGATACTACATAGCAATCCACTTCTGTTTTTTTTTAAGGGCATTTTCTAATCCCTTAATAATAATAGTAATAATAATAAATACTGGCCAGTTTTCCAGCACTTTTAGAAATTTACATGTTAAATAAATCCAGTGAGAAAATGCATCCTAGTCATACACTTGTTTCTGTTTTTGTATAGTAATTAAATGCTTATTAATTATCTGCAGCCAAAATATTTTTCCCAGTAGAGATTACAGTTTACTTGAATATTATTTCCATTTAATTCAAACTTTCCTAAAATTTCAACAAGCTCCTTGTGTCTTGGTTGATCAAATGCATTTGTATATACTAAAAAGCATAGATAAAGATCTTTTTGCATTTATATTGCTCCCTCTAATAGTGTACAGAAAATTAAAAAAAATGTATTCTCATTTTAATGCTTTGAACAAGGCCACATTGTCCTTGTTTTTTTTAATATAGTTCTGCTATGAACTCTATTCATTAGATGCTTAATGATTAGTTGAAATTCTGACTCGGTATCTATGCTAATGACACATCTATTCATTCTTATTTTAATAGTAGTCTGATATACTTGATAATGTCAAATTGACAGCTGGTTTCAAAAGTGACCTCCAATCTGTTGTTAAATGAGGCAACAAATGGCTTGCAAACTTTAAGGCCTCTAAAACAAAACTGCTATCTTTTAGTCTTCTCAGAGAACCATTTTCCCTCCTAAAAAGATGGCTGGTGCCAACTTCCAAAAGAGTAAATCATTGCACCTTCTTGGTGTCATATTTTCCACTGACATAAAGTGGAGTTATTATATTGAATCAATTTCTACATCTGCTGATAGAAAAGTTGGTTTACTGTGTTGTATCAGATAATTTTTCTCACGAAGATCCTTCTTGCACGTTTATAAGTCATCAATGCATTGAAAATTGTTGCCACATCTCGTTTGGTGCTCCTGATATATATCGCAAGTTTCTTGACAAAATCCAAAGAAAATTATTAGTCCCGACTTACCATCTCAACTTCAGTCATTTTCCCACCAACATAAGTAGCTATCTTGTGCCTTTTCTTTAAATATTTTATTGCATTTGTTCTGATGAGCTTTCCTCTTTTGTATCTCAATTTTATGAATTTAAGTATAGTATGAGATGGACAACTAGATCTCATCATTATACTGTTGAAATAGCTATTCTAATAGTTTCTTATTTTGAACTTCTTGCCTGTGGAACTCTATTCTGTCTTTCTATTTTCCTGTTAGCAACAATTTTTAAAACTTTTAATGTAATATTGATAATCACCATCTTTAGTCTTTTTTGTTCTTTTTTTTTTGCACTAACATTTTCTCATGTTCTTTCACTCTCACTAACCTCTTGAAATTTAGTCTGTCACCTTGCCTGGGGTGGAATGATTAAAAAAAGAGAAATTTACCATCAAGCTGATTGTCCAATAGAAATCATATTTGTACCTGGTTTCTTTGGCAGGGTTATGAAAATTGAGGTACTGAGTTCTTTTTGTATTTTGCCATCGGTGTATATTTCATTATTATTATTTTTATATCATACATAACATGTATCAGTACACTAATATAGATACCACACTATTTAAGTTACCTTGCTATGGAGCAATGATTAGCTAACTGTAGTCAGTTTGAAATTTAGTACATCTTCTATAATTATTGCACCAAGACAGATTAAGCTAAGCTTAATAAATTTCAATGCTACACTATTCCACTTGTAAAAATATTCAATAACTTCTAAAAATTATAATCCAATTTGTCATGAAACTTTATATTGACACATTTAAAATATCATTCAATAAAATAATCATTACTGTTAATTTTTTCTTTAACTAAACCTTAAAAAATTTTCTTGCTTTCTGCAAACCAAAGATTAGTTTTTGTTTATTTTACTTAATTTTATGTTTGTTTTTGTTTTTAATTTCCCAGTTCAAAATTGAGGTGTATCCTTGAAGCCAGGAAATACAGTAATTATTAAAAAAAAAAGGTTATTGAAAAAAATCTATACTATTTTTCTAGTTGTTTGTATGTAGAACCATTACACTTTTCTAACTTGCATCAAAATGTAGGATCTGCCTGACACCAATCCCATTCAAGGTGGAATCAGTTGTTTCCTATCTGAGAAACATGCATTAATATTAAGCAGGAAGAAATTGGGTAATGTGAAAGTGAGAGAGAGAAAAGTAAAAGTGAGAGTGGAAGAGGAAAGGTAAGAGGTCAGACTGCTAAAATTTAAAAAAAAAAACAAATGAAAGGAAAACTAAATATAGAGAGGAGGAAAGTCATGTAGAGGAATGAGAGAAAGAAAGAGAGAGAAATAGGCTTGTTGGCGGGATCTCAAGAGGCAATGAGCAAAAGGCAATTTGGGAAGGTAAAGCATAAATATGCAATATGTTAAAAAGTTTTATGAGGAAATAAAGCAAAAAAAGAAAAAAAAGGAGAGTAGCAAATATTTGTGTATTTCTCATTTCTTTTTCCTTTATAAAACTAATCCATGCTTTGATAATAATTTTATAAAAAGACATAAATAGGGAATGAAAGGGAAAATAATTACAGTTGAGAAGGGAAGGAAAAGAGCAAAGACATTAGATAAAAGATAATATTAGTTATTAGCACTTGCTGAATTTCTATAGGTCCAGCTACTTCAATATTATTATATTCATAAATAAACTGTAGTCAGCATTCTGTCTGTCAGTTAGTTAAGTGCCAAACGTGATACACGCTTGGGCGATCATGTCTCGAAAGAGACATGACTGACTGGGCAGAAGATTATCCCGCAGTAGGTTGCCATTGCTTTCTGCGGTAGACTGGTTGCCGACCAAGGCTATAGAACCCAAGTTATTTAACCCATAACTGAAGGGAAGAGTCGGATTAATACCTTTCCCAAGGGTATTTGCGCGTAAGTGAATGCAAGGAATTCAACTGAAATTCGAACTCAGTTCCCCGATTTCTCGTTCCGAGCTGATATCCACTGCCCCACAACGTCTGTACTTGTATATATTTCTCAATATATTGTATCTATGTAATGTTATCTTGAATATCAATTTTCCTAATAAAGACTTACTATTCAGTGATGAGATATTATCATTCTAAGAGTATTTCAGACTAAAGATTCCACCGTTTCTGCTTTTGTTAATAATATCCCTCCAAGCAATATTTTTTATCTATTACCAAGGTAGGAAGCTTAATTAGAAATTGAAATCTGTATACATTAGCTCAGGCAGAGTGCAGCTCTTTTGTATCTCTGTCTGAGGTCAGATAGGCTTCTGAGAAAATTATATTGAGAAGTGCTTGGCCCTGGAGAACAATATCTTGAGGCTGAACCACATTATTGCACTAAAGGAGTAGATCAGTGGTCACCAACAAAGCCAGCATAATCAACGGTTGTAGGGATCAGGCAATTTTTGGCCATTCGGGTTCCCCACCATAAACTCGACCTTGTGTCACATCCACGTCTCAGTGGGGAAATGAGGTAAATATTATTCATTAGCCTTGTGGATAAATGGTTGATATGAATTTTTTGGCTAACAAAGTAAAGGTTAAAGAGCAATCCTGAGTATAAAATCTGGAATCATTTGTGTTATATAGATTCCTGTGAGATTTGAACTAATGGTTCAGTCTGATTAATATATTTGTAATTATTATTTTCTGTTGGATTGCATTTCCTGGTTTGACTTACCAAGGAGAAGAAAGAAAAAGGAAAGATAACATCTCACCATCTTACCATAGGGTTTGTATATCTGAAAAAGGCCATAGATTAGAAAGTATTGGATATTAACCCTTAGATATCAAAACAAGAAATTTTCAAGTGTTATTCCTTAATATATAAAATATTTAAAAGCATTTCTAAATGGATGTCTGAAATGTGGTCCCATTGTTTTTGTTGCTTGTGTTCTTTCCAGAAAATTTTCTGGTTTTCTCTATTTAATCTTTTTCACTCATTTCATAACCCATTAATACTAACTGTAAAATTGATGCTAAAAATATAAATTAAAATCAGTTATTAATTATAGTTTTCTAAAAAAATCTGGTATTAAAAAGTGTATTATGAGTTTCTAAAAAAATCTAATATTAAACATAGATTTCTAGAAAAAAAATCCAGTATTAAATATTGTTTTATAAACATCTACTATTATAGGTTTCTATCTATAACCTATTAATTCCCACCATCTCTAAAATGGGTCAGTGGGCATTAACAAATTAAGGATTGCATAATTGAAAAAAAGCCTTAAAAGAAGTAAAAAATCTTTGTGTATTTGTTTGGGCATGAAAATATTCAATTACTTATAAATGTTGAAGGTAGATATTTTTCTGCCATGGTCACTTCTGGCATCAGAAAAAAAAAACACTCATCAGAGCAGTTACCATAACAATATTTGCAAAAAAGACAGAGGTAAGCTATATCATGCTTGTAAGATGGTGACTGGAGTTTAGATGCTAAGTCAGGATTGATTACATTGCAGATCCTTCTTTGGATTTTGTCAAAAACCTTGAGATGTATAGCAGGAGCACCAGACCAGATATGGCAACAGTATTCAATGCATGAATGAATGGTAGATGTATAAATGTGTAAGATGGATTCTGATGATAAAAATTTCTGCCCTGACACAGTGACCCAACTTTTCTAGCAGAGATGTAGTTTTTAATTTAATGCCATTCAATTTCAAGTCAGTTGAAAAAAGTGAGGCTAAGGTGGTACAGTGTGTTGCTCTCCAGGAGACTAGCATCAGTCATGCTGATGGTGGGCAGAAAACTTTATCTATAGTCTAAAGTAGTAATTGATAACTACTAAGAAATATTTCATGGCTTCTAATTTTGCTGCTCTAAAATAATTTCACTAAACTGTTTATATGAAAAAAAAAAAGGTAAATTTTCGTTTTAGGTCCCAAAGGCTTTTCCCCCCACTTCAAATTTATCCAAAATAGCATTATTTCTGTGCAAATGTATATGCTGATCTCAAATCAACAATTAATTATTGAAGAAACCTACCTTTTTTGATCTGAATGTCCAGAAAAAAATCAAATTACATTTTATTCTAGTAACTCTAATGCAGTCATGTAATTAACTGCTGAATGACTTTACGTGTAGGACAACAAATTTTGGTCTATTTTCGGCCGATTTACTTCCTTTACTGAAACTTCCGTCTATTTACTTCTTGTAATGAAAGTAATACGCGATTGTATTTTTATGCGTATTACTTTCATTACAAGAAGTAAATATGTGGAAGTTTCAGTAAAGGAAGTAAATCGGCCGAAATTTGTTGCCTACGCAGAACATCATTCTGCAGTTAATTACATGACTTCATGAGAGTTACGGGAGACAAAAAGTGCGAGATAGAGTTCATTTTTTTTATGGACGTTCAGATCAAAAAAAGGTAGGTTTCTTCAATAACTAATTGTTGATTTGAGTTCAGCATATACATTTGCATAGAAATAATGCTATTTTGGATAAATTTGAAGGGGGGAAAAGCCTTCGGGACCTAAAACGAAAATTTACCAAAAAAAAAAAAAAAAAAAAAAAAAAATCACAAATTAAAACCTAAGTAATTGAATATAGTTTTACTTGTGTACTCTTTAAAGCTAGTTTGTATAAAATAATATTCATGCAAAGAAATCAATATCTCCAGTTGTTAAAGTTTTCGAGCAATAGATAAAACCTTTCAATGAGATTTTGTGCTGACAGAGTGAATGCTAGACAATCTCACAGATGAAGAGAGAATAGAGATATGGCTTTACAAAAGGAGGCTTAGAATACCATGGACTGAACATGTCACAAGGAAGTTTTAAGGAAAATGAAAACAAGAAAAAAATGCTGCTTATTCTAAGAATCAGAAAGACATAGTTGAAATTTCTAGGATAAGTAATAGGCAAGAGAGATTGAAGAATTTTACTCATAGGACATACTGAAGGGAAGGGAGAAATGGTGTGTAACCGACCTAAGAAGCTTGTGTAAATGGATGCAAAATAGAGAGTGAGAGAGATGGTAAAAAGACAAAACTTACTAAGAGCTACAAGGAACAGGACGTTGTGGAGGGACATGATCGTCTATGCCCTGAAGGGATACAGTACATAAAAGTCTAAAGCTAATTATATACATAGAACTATTTGTTCTATTTGTTTATGGATCATATATTCGAAAAGTGATCTGCAATGCATCTCAGAAAATTTTTTTGATTATATTGTGAAAACTAAGTCAGATTTCATCTTAATATTATTCAATGATCATATGCACAATATTTTAGGTGAATTATGAGAAAATCTCTACAAAAAAAAAATATTTATCTAAGCCTTTTATACATTGAAGGTCAGCAAGAATCAATAATGGTATTTATTTTGGAGGATTTGCATATTTTTATCAGACTTCTAGATTAAAAAAAAACAGTAAAACATTTAGGGTAAATTAAATCTATACATTAAGCAGATACAAGCATATGTAATGGAATAAAATCTATTTAATATATTACATGACTGTATGCAGGTATTTTTATATTCAGTCAGTAAAGTGCCATACGGGATACATGCTTGGACAATCATGTCTTGAAAGAGACTGACTTGAAAGAGACTGACTTGACAGAAGAGTTTCCCCACAGTAGGTTACCATTACTTTCTGCAGTAGACTGGTTGCAAACCAAGGTCACAGAACCAAATCTGTCCTGCTATTCAACCCATAGCTGGAGAGAGAGGCAACAGATCAATACCTTTCCCAAGGGTATTTGTGCATAAGTTAATGCAATTAATTTAACTGGAATTTGAACTTTGCTCTCTGATTTCTCATTCCAAGCCAATATCCACTGCACCCCAATACACATTTTATTTTACAAAAGACTAAAAATAGACTGAAGTTATATTTCTATTGGAACACATACAATATTATATATACAGGATACCCCACAAAAATAAAAACAGTAAATTTAGTACAGACTAATTGTTGGAATTTTTGTTACAGTTATTTAAAACAAAAGCAAGGAATAGAAATTTAGTAGCTTAAAGCAGAATAAAAATATGTTAGATTTGATGTTCAAATTAAAAAAGTTATTTTTTTTTAGATGCTAGTTAATTTTCATCACATAATAAATCTAAAATTTCTTGTTTTTTAAATTGTGGCGCACCCTGTGTGTGTGTATGTATATATACCTATGTGCATACATGTTTTTATTATATGCTGACACAATGGAGTAATTATGAGCCACTTGGCCTGCCTATCTATCTATCTATATATATATATATATATATATATATATCTTGTTTTCACTCTCGCATGGTCATGTGTGACTTCATGAGCTGTAGTGCGATATTTGCTTCCAGCATCTTGTATGCACGAGTTTGTTGTTACTTGGAAATATTCCATGTAAACAAAAACAGACTGTCATTATTGTTTGTCTGTGAATTGTTATTGACATCTCTGAAAATGGCTTATGTAAGCTGAAAGCTTGGAGTGGATTATAAAAAAAATTATATTTCAATCTTGTGATTTTCTTCTTCATTTAATGATAATGCTATTAAGACAATATGAAAAAAAGTTTACATAAAATAAATAGACAAAACTTGTCTTAATGAAACCTGCATCAATATATATATATATATATATATATATATATATATATATATATATTGGCCAAGTGGATAGATCATTTACTTTCTGACCATAAGACCTGTATTTGAATTTCACCATGGTCTGTCAGGGAGATGACTTCTTGATGTAATTTGGGAAAGTAATCCTGGTTTGTGATACAATTGGGAACTGCCTGAAAGCCATACACTATCTTGTGAGAAAAATTGGGAAAAAATAACATTTTGGAAGGTAGCATAAAGTCACAAGTCTTTAAGATTGAAGATTTGAGTATAATGGCTTTGTTGAAACTGTTGACTATACTAGATTATACACTTTCTCACAGAAACTCTAAGGTTGTTTCAGTATAGTTGTAGTATTAAACATACATGGTGTCTGTGGGTGTTGAACAAATACAAATGTACCTGAGCAGATGTCTGCAACAAGGATTGATTAGTTACCCAAGCAAATGTGCTTTTATCAAAAAGAAATTATGGTAATGAATTGAAAATGAAGTTGTGTGAAAATAATTATATTTTATCATTATTTTTGTCTGTATTATGGACACGTATGTTATCTCCCTTAGAACTTGACACCAATTCAAATTATAGAAGACGCCTTTCAAAAGCTAAGCAAAGTATTAAGAAACAGGAAAATGTTTTTACAAACATCAAAAAGAGTACTGAACTGTTATGTAATATAAGTCCTCTCAATATGGTAGTGAATGATGGGTAATATCCTCATAGAGAAAGAAGAGACTTGAGGCAACAGAAATAAGATTCTAGGGAAAGATGCTGAGAATATCATAGTCTGAACATGTGAATAATGTAGAAGTTTTAAGGAAAATGGAAACAAAAAGAAAGTTTTAAAATTTTTAGGATACATAATGAAAAAGTGGGCTTGGAGAATTTGGTACTAAGAGGGACAGAAACAGTGAATAACTTATCAAACAAGCTTGTATAAATGGATGGCAGAACAAAATACGGTAGGAATGGTGAAAAGACAAACATTACTATGAATGCCCACACCCTGAAAGAGCATATCACATAGAAGAGGCCTTTCTTTCATAAACCCTCTACTTCTGTTGCACATACATACAATTATTGACAGAAAGAGAAATATGCTAATACACTTATTAAATTGTACAATCTCTATTTTCTTTCTCTTTATCTAGCTATTTCACCTTTTTCTTCCCAAAAATAGTTAAAAAAATATTTTCCGAATCTTATAAGCAAAGTTGGTTTCTGGTGTGTTAATGTTAACTCCAATGCCATAAACTACCAAACCATGTACCTGGCTTTATTCTATCGAACTATAATATTAAATGTAAGTTAAGTGGTATATGCCATCAAGTATGGTATCAATCTTTCTGTATTTATATGAGCTATGTTACCAGTTATAGAAAGACATCAGTTTATGGGCCTGTACTCTATTCTCAGATTTTTACTCTGGCAAGTAACAGAAATCAATAATCTCAAAATGTCATCTTGGAGGAGAAAGAGGAATATGGCAAAGAAGGTAAGCAAGAAGGAACAATGGGATAAAGCAATTAAAAAGAATAACGAGGAAAGATGAGGATGAAGAAAAAGAAGGGGAAATATGGTGCCAAAACAGGTATGGGCTGAAAACAAAAGTAAATACAAATGGAAAAAAAAAGAATGGGATAAGAAAAAAGCAGTTGTGGGAAGCAGGAAGTAAAGAATAAAATAAGGTGCCTGATGAGAGATTGAAAAAAAAAGTGTAAAGAGAAAAATATAAAAATGAAGGTAGAAAGGAAAGACAGTGAAGTAAAGAAAATCTACAATAAAATGAAGAAAATCAATAAAATAAAGGTGGGAATAAAAAGTAGCTTATGTAGAGGAATAAAAAATACAAATGAAAAGACAAGAATCTCTTTAATATAACCTGAGGTAAGTAATAAATATATACTTTAGCTAGAACTTATGAATTGAAGGATATTTACTGTAGTCAATATAGAAAACAAATATAATGTCTAGTTAACATGTTATTCTACAAGGGTAAAACATACCACTTGGATATTTCATGATTTTTACATACTGAATATGTAAAAGGTGCTATAATGCTCTGTTTTGTATTTCATAATTTGAAAATATAGATGATTATTATCAATGACACTATCTTTACCAACACGGAGAAAAGAATATATTTCCCTCTCTGTATTTATTGATTATATATTATATATATCACAGGTTAACTCAAGCCTTGTGAGTGAAACTGGGCAGATAGAACTATTCAGAAACTGTCAATGGCTATGCTAGCACAAAGTTACAAGTCATAATGACCAAGGATTTTGAGAATACTGACCTTGTTCACTCTAGATTATGTGCTCTCTCTTAGAAAATGCGTAATTGCAGTATAAAACAAAGTGAAGTCTGCAGGTTGAGCAGGAATCTATAATAGGGATTTGCTAACTGCCCTGGTAGACAGGTGTTCTTGGAAGCAAGTATCCAGCTAATATATATATATATATAGGTAATGATGCCAAGTCTGTAAATGGAGAGGATAATCTAAAAAGATCTATTTAATATAAAATATTAAAGAGATAGATCCATATAGAGAGCTCAATGTATAAATATCCAGAGCAATACGATATATAAAGGAAAACTCAATACATCATCTAAAGTAGTTATAAACTATAATTTATTTTGAGGGGTAATTTTTAACCATCTCTTCAGACTACGAAAGGTGTGTGTGGATGTGTGAGTATGAATGTAGATATTTCTATAAGCTATATGTCATATATATATATATATATATATATATATATATATATATGTGTGTGTGTGTGTGTGTGTGGATGTGTGCATGTATAAGTATATGTGTATGTGTATACGTGTGCATATCTTGACTTTGTGGTGACACGTCCTGTCCAGTCGCCACACTAAACTGATTAACATTCACCTCTCCGTCCTTTACTATATATATATATATATATATATATATATATATATATATATGAGAGTTTTGTAATTTGCTTGAATATTGTATATATAAGGTGTATGGGTAGGTATTAGAAGGCTATTACAATGCGTTTAGTATAATAAAGGAAGGTAATGAAGGTGCTGGGTATTACCTACTTATTATTCATTAATATTTCGAGATCAGAATCTCATCTTCAGTATGATAGGAGAGCTTGGTTTCAAGTTGTCTGCCGCTGGACCGTGCCTTTAAACTGTGCCTTTAGTGTGGCAATTGGACAGGACGTGTCACCACAAAGTCAAGATATGCCTTCATTTAAAGGCACAGTTTAAAGGCACGGTCCAGTGGCAGACAACTTGAAACCAAGCTCTCCTATCATACTGAAGATGAGATTCTGATCTCGAAATATTAATGAATAATAAGTAGGTAATACCCAGCACCTTCATTACCTTCCTTTATTATACTAAACGCATTGTGATAGCCTTCTAATACCTACCCATAGATCTTATATATCCAGGTGAAGAGAACCAACAGGTTTAGAATTCCGAGTTATCTGGCATTTACTTTTTTAAAAAAGTGCTCAAAACAACATATATCGTAGAGCATAATATAATTATAATTAAATTTGTTTTTTATTTAAAATTAATATAGTCTACATTGCAATATGATATTGTAAACTATATTTTAAACTATATTATGGCATGATATTGTAAAGTATATTAATTTTAAATAAAAAACAAATTTAATTATATATATATATATATATATATATATATATATATATATACTAGCAGTATAGCCCAGCATTGCTTGGGTGTAATGAAAGCTTTAAAACTAATCCATGGTCCTGGAGCTCAGACTCTTTGGATGGTGGCACGAAAGACTAAAATACAATAGTTGTTTCCAGTTAAAGCGAAACCGTAGACTGAAAGAAAAATGAATGGATGTAAGTCAAATTTTCATTTCTTGGTATCGATATCAAATAAGTTTTTTTGTCGTAAACTGAATTTTGAAGGCTAAATAAGTCATCTGAGTAAATGGTATCATGGCTGAGACTAAGAACTACAATTATACCTACTTAGAGCCAAACCCGAAGCAAAAACTAAAATAAAAGAGCTGAAAAAAATACAGACATACAGGCAGATAAACAGACAAACACACAAACATCTTGCCTTTTATATATATATATATATATATATATATATATATTATTGATTTTCTGCACTATTGTAAGAACTGCAACCTTGAAACTTCTGAATATCATTTCTTGTCTTTGTCTATGAGTGTATCAAATTTGATTAAAATCGAACCACTCCTTCTATAACCCGATTTTTTCAATTATTGATTTTCGATATTTATTGGGGGTACCTCGACACAAAACCTAGCTAAGAACACTCACAGACGCTTATAGTACAACTGTGTAAATTTTCAAGAAAATCGGTTCAGCCGTTTTGGAGTCTATAGGTAACAGAGACACACATACAGACAAAGTTCCATTTATAAATAAGTTTAGATATATTATTAGAAATTTATAATAATTGCTTGCTTATAAGAGGACATTTCACAAAGCATTTTGTATAGATGAAATATTGGCCCAACATGAGTTATATCTAATGATCATATTTTGTAGTGGGATTCTGAATGAGAAGAGAACATGTGAGATGTTTTTCCCAAAAATCCACCTGACCTAAGTTTATTGAAAATGTTAACTGTTACTGATGTTTTATTGATATATTTGCATATCTAAAGAAAGAGAATATAAAGAGTAGTAAACAATATCATGTTAGCAGACTTAATAAGAGACTAGTGAATGCCACTGAGACAAGTTAATACATCACAATAATGGTGTCGCTGATAGGATCTTTTTATCTCTAGAGAATCCTGATTTTGTTGAAGTAAGGCTAAGATAATTGGCTGCTAATGCAAAGAAACAAAAAGAAATGCAGAATTCACATGGAAAGAATAATAAAAACATTTTGAAAAAAAAAAAAAAAAAAAAAAAAAAAAGAGATAATGCTTACATAGAAACTGGGAGTAACAATTTCTGACCCCAGAAACAATATAACATTAACTATGGATTGATCAATTGATTTGTTTCTTGTGGATTATCAACTTTTGTGTATTTTGGATTGTAAGAATAATTCTTTTATTTTGTGAGTGAATACTGCATTAACAATTTTTTGAGAATAGCAATGATGTTTTCAGATACAAGTCTTACGATAGTTAATAATTGGGGAGAGAAAATACATTCATAACTTTCCCAAGAATATTTATGCATAAGTGAATGTATCAAACTTGATTGGAACTTGAAATCAGCTTTCCATTTTCTCATTTTAAGCCACTATTTATTACACCACCTGCACATTCATACCTCAACTATAGATCTTTCAATATCTAATATAATATCACAGGAAGAGCATCCGACTGAGACGGTTTACATCTGCTGAATTTAAATATTGAGAATAAAGCTCCAAATAACATGTGGATGAACACAAGAGCACATTGGTTTTTAATTAAAAAACAATTTTTATTGAAATGTGACCATAGACCATTAGAGATTATATTTAATCCAAGAAAACAATTTTCTAAAGTCATGACATTGTGAATACTAAGGTAAGCAATAAAACTGATATCCTTTTATGATGTCTACCTTGCGGCTAGTCCACACTTAAGCTCCGTCCTCTGAACGTCACATGAAGAAAAACTAACTTAGATAAAAGAAAAGTATTTATATACAATCCTGGATAAAAAGTTGTTAGTACAGTTATTAATAGCTCAAACAGGTATATATTCTCCATGAAATAATTATTGACCCTTCCTGACACAGTGTTTGTTGTCTTGGTTTTTAATGAGACTTCTAGAACAAGGCTTTAGAAGTTTTTTTCAGGGTAGTGAATCACATCAGGTCAGGCAAAGCAGTGGTCTTGTCTCTCTCCCTCTATGCCTGTATTCTCTTCTCTTTTGCTGTCAAAAATCTCCAGCCTATATTGAGTCCCACATTTAGCAGGGGCAGGGTATGACATGGTCTGGGAATGCTAGTATTCCCCAAACAATCAATCAGGGCTCTCCATGTCAATATCCAAGTATGAGGGAGTTCCTCCTCCCCACTTGGAATTCTACCTAAACCTTCCCCTCCTTTTGGTCACCTGATCAATGGAAATTCAATTTCACACATGGATGCACTGTCAAAGTAATGATTTTACAAGGGATCAAAAGAGAATATAGAAGGAAACTTCAGAGCAAATTTTTTTTATATTGAGTTTCGACAGAAAGAAAGGCTGCAAAAACTATAAAGGACCAAGTAGAATAATATCAATAATAAGAATTATGAGGTAATTGTTCTCAAGCAGAAAGACCATACTAGAAAATTAGACAAAAGATAATAATAGATTAATTCATAATGGCAATTTAACGGTACATTCAGAAACAGAGAAAACTTGTGATAAAAACATATGGCAAAATAAAGTGTGGAATAGTGATTACACAAAAAGATTAAAGTTAGGCACTTGTTGGTCAGGATACTGACATGATGTAGAAGAATATGTGAAAAATATAAAAAAATAAGTTTACATAAAATAAATGACGTCCTTGATCCAAAGTATTAACGTTTTGAAGTCGTATTCATATGCATCAATGGAGTAAGAATTCTATTAATATTAGTAAACATTTTGTGCATGATGGCCTGAAATAATTCACATTTCTGATAAAAGTTCTACTGTAAAAGAAATTTTAAGAGTCATATTCTCTAGATATCAAAAACGTAAGTATCTGACAATAAACCAGAATTTTGTGATGAGGAACTTGGATTATGGCTAAGCAAAGTAAGATTCATGCCTTAAATAACACACTTATTATAAATCTTATTTGAATGATAAAGTGGAAATAATGGTATAAACAGATGTGCTTAATAGCATGTTGTTGGGAGATAGAAAATAGAATTTTTTTTGACTGAGACTGTTTTTAAGCTACTTTATCCTACTACATGGGAGTAGATGAGAGAACATATCAGCCTTAATAGAAAAGCCAATTAGAGCTCTTTTATCTATGCTTTATTCTACAAATGAAAGAATGTGGTATAAAATGAATAAAGGGTGTGATCTGGAATGAGCAAATTTTATAATGCAAAAAGCAACAAAACAACCCTTATAGCAAAAAAATAGGAACATAGTAACTCATGGGAATCAAATAAGACCCTGAGGATCTTATAAGGAACAGAAGGATGTGTTTTTCATATGCATTGCCAGTTTTGAATTTGCAGGCATTAATGAAATATGGCCCTACAGAATAAAATAAATGAAGCTATGGTGATAGATGGTCAACAGTTCAAAAGGATTTTGAAATGTCTAATGAAGACGTAATAATAGAAAAATACCACGAGTACAAAATAGGACAAACAATATAAAGATCTACAAGAAAACGAAACACACCAAAACATGGATTTTGAATTCAGAGTTGTTTTCCATCTAGACTGGTTGTCAAACAAGGATAAATGGCCCAGTTTGCATTCTATTTAACCCATAGCTGCAGATAGAAGAAATTGATTTATACCTTTCCTAGTGGATATTTGTAAAAAAAAGAATGTAATGAACTCAACTGAAATTCAAACTCGGCTCACTGATTTCTTTTTCAGAGCCACTAACCACTACACCACCAGTGCATTCCAATTTAATTTAATATAGCATTAATCAATTTAATATTTCATTAAGAATTACTAATTAAGAATATAGGTAGCTCATTAAACTGGAGATGGAAAATAATTATATGGGATTATAATTTGATTATAATTGAATTAACAATCCAGACCAAAAGAAAAATGATAAAAATCAATAAGTATCTTCAGTATCAGTTACATAAATTAAAAAATATTTCTTTACAAAATTTTATGAAACATTTCACAGGACATTAACTTCATATGGGGTCAAAAATAATTTAAGAGAGGGATTTGTTGGTTATGCCACACTATATGTAACAGAATTATGAAAATGCTTCCTTTGCCTAGTCTTTGGATTTCTTAACATATTTCCTTTTGTTCTGTTGATAATCTGATTTAAGTCAGTTATAAAAGGTTGAATTGTTGATAAATCTATTTTTACTTAGTTACCTTCCTTGAAGGTTATGACGATGAGAAGATTTCTTGCTTTACTGCTACCAGAAGAATGGAAAAATTTAAATAATCTTGAACCAATATAGTTTAATACATTCTTAGGGATGATCTTGATTACTGAAAGTTTAGTTGAAATCAAGCCAGAAATGGCAGAGCTTTAGGTATATAGCTGGAAGACAATCGGTAAATTAGGCATATGTGTAATTATATGATCTTAATTACCTTCTTTTGATTGTCTCTCTAAGAAGTTAGCTTTGTAGATTATCAATAAAAGAATACAGAAAACTTAGGTGATTCATACTAAATGCCTGTTGTTTGTCTGTTAATACCAAATATATTACAATATGTAATTCATTCTCTATATTTCACAAATAGATAATAGGATTTTTACAAATCTTATTGACATACACCCGTACATTGAATTATGTACATGTGCGTATGTTAGAAGGAAGAGAAAAACTGTATGAAGAAAGAAGTGAAAAAGAGTGTAATTACATAATGATTTAATACTCATGTCTATACAAAGTGTATATCAAATGATAGTTCTACATAAAGAAGTGAACAATTTCTTTACATTTTGCATTTTTTTGCTTCATTCCTTTAAAATGAACAATAATTACCACAAATAAAACAGTCACAATTCTTTTACTAGATTCATTCAGTTTAAATTAAAACAGATTATCCAAGAATCACTGCAGAAACAGATTAAAAAAGGCACAATAAAGAGCAGCACAAAAAATTACAAAACAAGTGTAAAAAGGCACAGTAAGAAGCAGCACAATTACTTTTGCACAAAACAAATGGAAACCTAATGGTCTGATTTTGTGGCCGAAGATAGAATTTATTCAAGAGTTATTTTAAAAGCTTTGGGTTTAGAAATGTGTTGGAAATGTAATTTTAGGAAAATCTATGACAAAGTGAAAAATTTAATTCATGCAACACATTTGACCTTTAAGATTTCATTGGACAAAGTTATGTTTACATTGATGTGATGACACATAAAAAAGAGAGGGAATGTTGAAATTTTAATCAAAATTTCTTTTTTTTTTTAAATATGTGTTTGGTTATTAGCCAATTTAATTTAATTTAGCTTCTCCTTCATATTTCTATCACACTTTATTAAATATACCACATTGTGATAATAGATCTGCCAAGAAAGGTGAAATGATATAAGAATCTGAATGTAAATATAATGCTTACAGTTTTAATCTTTATTCTACTAAACAAACTGCTTAGAACAATCTAGTCCTTGTAATTAAAAGAAAGAAATGTAATTTAACTGCTAAAATTACTTTTTAGTAGATTTTCTTTTTTAGGAAACATTGAAAAAATGAGTTTAAAATCAATTTATCCCATGATTTAGTAGATCAGCAGGGTTCCATACTGGACCCATCATGGTATGTCTTAAAGCAAGAGAACTTATTTAGCTCTATCCATTGCCTATGTGGTCATATGGTACCAGCAACAAGAATTGGATTTATAACTTTCCCAAGAGCATTAGTTGTAGCCAGATTAAGGCCAACTCATGCAGTAACCTTAGCACCCAAATAGTGCTAACATCAACCCTCATTCTGTTAACAACTATACCTAGAGTCACTGCCTTTAATTTAGTAACATATTTCTATAGTTAAAATATCTACCTATTTATGATATAAAGTAACTAAATTAAGGAGAAATTTTGGAACTTCATACAATCTACATAATACCAAACATCCTTCTCCAGGTCAAATTAAAGCCAATCTAGCATCAAGGTTCTAGATGTGCTAGATGGCCTTTGACCTAACAAAAAAAAATTTGATCCACTCTTTTTAATCCTGCCATGTGTCTATTTGTGTGTAAGTTAATAAAATGAGTTTGAATTGCAGTCAAATTTGTTTCATTCACTTACACACAAATACCCTTGGAAAAGATATTAATCCATCTCTCCTTGCCAATTAGGCTATAAAACCTATTAACTCTAACAATATTTTACCCCCAAATGTCTAACATGCTAGCAACTTTAAATATTACTATTTACATTAATTTGTATTGATGATTAGTATTTACCTATGATTGGTAACCATTATTATTTTGAATTTATGATTAGATGAAGTGTTGTCAATAATTTTAGCTAGTTTTTCTTTCAGCAAAAGAAATATGATGAAAGAAATACCAGTAAAAATAATAATATCAATGCTTTATTTGATTACTTGTTTGATAGGGAACTTCTGCTTACAATCTTTAAATAGCATTTCTAAAAACAAGTGTTCAAAAGTCTCACTTCTTTTTCTTCTTCTTACAGAATGCCTTATTTTGTGCGGGTGGACTTTTGGTCACCAGTGAACCTTATGTTGCCTTTGAACACAAAATAGGATAGTACAGAATGCCCTAAGCCTAAATGATTATGCACAGGCCTATCTAATAATTGTACCAAACCAACAAAGAACAAAGTGATGACAAAGATATGTTTTGCTGTGCTTGATATTGAATAGTGTTTTACAACTGAGTTAAATTTCAAATCCAGCAAACATTAATGACCACAGTGTGAGAATCACCAATCTTTTGATCTTGTCATCTGATAAAGATTTTTTTATGGGTTGAATAGCAGGACAGATTGGGTTCTATAGCCTTGGTTGGTAACCAGTCTACTGAAGAAAGTAATGGCAACCTACTGTGGGCAAATCTTCTGCTTAGTCAGTCATGTTTTGAAAGAGGCATGATCACCCAAGCATGTATCACATATGGCAATTAACAGACTAACTGATTGTGCATCTAAACACCCTCCTCACTAGAATGGCCTGGGGGATCCAGTTGAGTGGCCGATGACCTGACCAGCAGTTAGTACTGTCTTTCATGACCTGATATAATAGATAACCAGTCTTTTAAAAAATGAAAAGGGCATGATTTTCTTGATTTAAAACCCCTAGAAAAAGTGTTAATGAACCAAACATTTTTCACCTGATTTTTTACTTGACTTGCTTTTACACAAGCCAATTAGGTTTTATTACAAATATGAATAAAAATTCTATGGTACACTATTTCTTTGGGTTTTCTAAGCTTTGCTGCATGATGATTTTATGACATGTCAAGCACTGCATCAGTAAGCTTAGACTGGCAAAAAACTATTAGAAGGCATGCAGGATTAAATCTCATAGTTATTGCTTACCTGACAAATTTGATAAATATTATCCCATAATAAAGGTGTACAGAAAGATAGTTATTTGATATATGAAACTTAGTCTGGTATAAGGTCAAAAAAGAGGCAAAAGATGAGAATTACTTTTACATCTACAGGATGTGCTTGTTACCTATTGCAGCATGATAGGTACCAATTTCCATTTACTAAATTAGCTTAGTTTGACAAGTCCACATTTATAATGGTTTGTAAAACTAGGTCACTTAACCATTACCCTACAGAAAGATATTTGAGTAATTGCATTTTTGTGTGTGTCCTCTTACAAGCATAACAGAAATGGAGGAGTTTATTTTTTTTGAGGAAATTTTCTGATCTCTCCTTGAGTTTATTAAACTAACCATACTTATTAATGTCACACTTTCTGACCATTAAGTGATTTTTTTTTATATCCACTCATTTAAACATTCAGCATTCAACATGCTCAAACATGCTCCATAAATATCAACTCTCAAAGTCTGTTTGTGGGACCTCCTGTGTTATCTGCAATAAGGTTGTCATATATTATGGCAGCGTATACATGGGTGTAGGTTGAACATTCAGAGCCGATATGTACTGGGTGGGTTTTGGTATGTTGAATGCTAAAAGGTTAGATTGACTCCATTTACTTCATTTTGAGAAAAATTCCAACTCCCTCAATTAAACACTTAAGAGTGTGTGTGCATAGAAATACTTATAAAATCATTTACTCTTATTGATAACAACACATTATGTAAGGGTGAGAAATTTTAGATTTTTTTTTAATAGTTTTTGTTATCGTTTTTTAAGAATTAAATAAAGAAATTGCATTATAAAAAGATATTTTTTTAGGTATTTCTTCTCCCTTAACCACTTGCAACTGGCTAACAAAGTACAGGGTGACCCCACAAAATTGACATCATTTTGTAATCTAATAACAAAGCCAATCTTCATTCAAATGATTTCAAATTTTAACAATGTATAAATTCTAAGTATGGACTTATCTCAATGAAAACCTATCTCAAAGATGGATCTGGCATGCAAGTAATAATGACAATAGCTACCACACTCATCTGATTTGAAACCTTGAGATTTTTTTCTATGGAACTATCTGAAAGAACAGATTTATATGCCCCTCTTCCTACAAGCCTAAAGAGACTTAAGCAGAGACTCATTGAAGCACTGGAGAATGTCAAGCAAGATGCTACACTATGTCTGGCAGGAGCTGGACTTCCAACTTGACGTGATATATGTCACAATGATATGTGATGTGCATATTGAAGCTTTGTGAAATGAGTTATAAAATCTACATCCTTTTGAATATCTTGTTTGAATTTTGGTAAATCATTTATTGCTCAACATGAAGCCTATTTAATTTTGTTTACCTGGGACATGTAGTCACACAGATATTCATATTTTAAATGATGTCAATTTTGCTGGGTACACTCTGTATATTGTAAAAGCTTAAAAGAAAAAATCCTGGTTGCCAAATGGTTAAACTAGTAACTTTTTTTTCAAACATACCTTTCCAATTTCATCTTTGAGTTTGTATTGATTCAGTTGTATAAAACCATCCGAATCTGTAACTGACACCCTACGCGTTTCCAAAGTGGGTTGATGTCTCAACCGAGGTGAAGATGTTGGTGACCCCACAGGAGAGTAACCAAACTGTCTGTATGAACCAGCTGTGTCAAGACTTCCATACATTTTTGTGTGCATGTTTCGAGCCAAGCAGTTTTGTCGGAGGCACTGTCTAGACTTAGTGTGACTCATGACTGGCCGAGAACCCTGCTGGTTATTTACAAGACTGTTACATGATGAACAGTTGCGCAAGGCTGCATTCCGCGTTGAGATATCGTTAATAACATTAGGCACATTCAGGTGACCTGAATTGTCAGCGAATGCAATGCTGTGTCTTCGATGTGAATCCGACTCTAACAAGTCCTCATTGAGGATTTCATGCTCTTCATTTTCACTAGTAGAACTGCGCCCTGAATCACTGTTAATGTTTGAAACCCTGCGTTGTAATGGTGGAGGCTGGAAAACATTAGGTACGCTATCTTCCATGACTGATGATTTGGAAGTCCTCAAATCAACACCATAATGGTGTTCTTGGTGTTGTCTTGAGAATTCTGATATGTGATCTTCCACTGGTTTACTGGCTACACAAGCATGAGCATAAGGGAAGTGATCCATTGCTGATTGTTCTCCAACTGTCTCATTGCAATCAGATGACATCCCTTTCTCTATCATGTCGTCTTCGTCTTGGCCACAATCAAAGTGGGAGTTCCTGAAATAAAGAAAGTGAAGTTCATTACCAAAGCAAAGTGAGTGAAAAAAATTATTCTTTTACTGCTATTTCTTTCATTATCTGTTACCATCTGTGTTCTAGATAAATAACTGTTATAATCTTTATGGTTTTTTAAAATATTGTCACTTATTTAGGTACATCAATAAGTGTATAGCTTAATGAGAAAAAAGCATCTTACATAATAAATTTGTTCACCATAACTTTCTAATATATATATATATATATTTTCTAAACATATACTGTTAAATATAAGAGACAATGAATGTCTATTATGTTTAATCATGAGCCGTTCTAAACATCGTATTTTGGCTTTAATTTCAGTTGAAAATAAGGACAAAAATTCTCCAACATTTGGATAATTTTTTAAGTTGGTTCTAAGCTTTTGGCTCACATGAACGATCTTCAGAAAAGTTGCAAGGACGTTAACACAAAAACATCCACCATCAGCAATGATTTTATCTTGTGTTGACATAAAACTCCGCTTTGTAATGGCAACAGTTACCAAAAATTACAAATGCAGTTTGCAAATTTGTAAATGTCACTGATGGTGGATGTTTTTGTGTTAACGTCCTTGTAACCTCTCTGAAGATGGCTCATGCAAACCAAAAGCTTAGAACCAACTTAATAAAAAATTATCCAAATGTTGGAAAGTTTTTGTCTTTATTTTCACCTGAAATTAAGGCCAAAATACAATGTTTACAATGGCTCATGATTAAACATAATAGGCATTCATTGTCTCTTATATTTAACAGTATATGTTTAGAAAATTATCTGCTGCCTTGATACACTAAATATATATATACTGTAATGGTTGTTACAATGTTTTTATAAATTCATAGTATCACTACACAAAAATTTTCATGTTTCGAAGCCAGCCCATTATGTTGTTGGCTTCATCTTCAGGTGATTTTTTAGAAATGAGAATTATCTAGTTGAAAAGCCAGTTTATTTGTGTTGGATTTGGGGTTTTTTTGGGTGTTAGAGGGGTTGGTTTGTATCAAGCACTCTTTATAAAAGTAAATGCATGAACAAAAGGTTAATAAACCTACGAGTTCAACAACTTAGTTACAATATATATATATATATATATACACACACATATCTATATTTGTGTATATATGTGCGACATTACTAATATGATGCTAAGTACCTTAACAATCAAAACTTTTGATAAGTTAATACTTTTTTAATCAATATTCAGTTTTAATAGAATTTCAAATACAGCATAAAGGATGTCTAAAAAAGTAAGGTTGAAACATTTACTAATTCAAAATATCTATTACTATGAAAATAAAACATTGTGCATATGTTCCAAACACTATTATACCATGTTTTCACATAATCACCACTGACATTGATGCATTTGTTACAAGTGTATGAGCAAATAAATGCTCTCTTCAAAGAACATGCCATCAAGTGACTGCAGCCACCCTTGTATCTATGCAACAATGGTGTTGTTTGTGGTGAACTGCTTTATAGATAAACATTGTTAGAGAAACCCAAACCAATGATAACTGAAGGAGCCAAGTCAGGACTTCATGGTGGCCATACTAAAATATCTTTCTGAAGTTACTCATTTATCAGATAGGTTATATATGAGCAGAAGTGTCATGTATCAAAATAAACACCCTTTTGAAAATGTCTTGTTTTTCTCAGTCTGTCTAGTGTTTCATCGTATCTGATTGCATTAACTGTCTGAACATGTATGAGGTTCATGAGCAGCACATATTTTGAACACCAGAACACAGTTGACATCAATTTCTTTGTTTCCAGTATAATGAATTTCTACTGAACTTTTTGCACTTTACATGGAATGATCTTATTACAACTCACATCTTCATGTGGTAGACATCTTTGTTGTATTGTCATGAGTGCATTTGCTCAATATTAAATCAGTTCTGTCTGTTCCAAGAAGGAACGCATACCCACTGTTGCTTTGTGTTTGCCACTTTCATAATGTCTTAATTCTGGTCTTAATTTATGCCTTTCTGTATCTTACTTTTCAGATATTCATTGCATTATAAAACCTTTTTATTCACATAACATAGTGCTAAAATAGGAAACCGTTTGTTAAAATGTTTTATTAATATCAACAATTGCTGCGAGCAAGCTGTTATATAGAAATCTATGAGCATGACTGCATGCAGTGTTTATAATAATCTGTGTATGTAAAAAAGGAACAGTGATTGTATGAGGGAATGGATAGAAACTGATATCAACATATAACACAATTAAAGCCAAGCTTATAAGATCTGAGTAGTTGTTCATGAATCAATAAATCCATAGCCTCTAATATGGTTATTAGCAGAATTTTTATCTGAAATTCCATAATTTGTTTTTTACTAAAGTTCACCAGATACAAAGCTTGAGAGCAATTCAATGTAGATGGCTATTCAATGCAGTATATGATATAAACTACTGGCCATAATTATTAGGCCAACCAAGTTGTTAAAAATAGTATGATGTATTTCATACTATTTTTAGTATTTATTGCTAAGTGGATAATTCTAAATGAAAATAGAATGGTTCTTTTGTTATTATTACTTTGCAAAATTTTACAAGGCAGCTAGGAAGCCTTTGCTTCGGCCAGCCAATAATAAGAAGAGACTAGCATGGGGAAGAGAGTGTAGAAACTGGACAGTTCATTTGATGCACAGGTTATTGTGCAGTATTAACAAAGAACAGTGGCTGGTAGTGTAAATGCAAAAGAAGTGGAAAGAAGTGAAGATTATGAGGATAAGAAGGATAGATAATAACTCTTAAGGTTAAGATTGTAGTATTTAGATGAGCATTCAGATAAAAGTCTGTTCTACAAAATAGCAGTTCTTTAGAAAAGGCTGTCTGAACAGAACTTTCTTTTTACAAATAGAATACAAAGGAAATGAGGATTGTTCATCTGTGGATATATAATAGTGTGTCCAAGTTGTAAAGGTTTGAAGAGATGAAACTAAAGAACGAAGGCCATGTGAATATTCACCATAAAAGTAGCAATAGACTTGCAATATTGCATTAGTTGGAAAATAGATTGCAGATTTGAAAATATCATACCCAATAAGACTAAGTAATTTTGAACTCTTTCAAGGCTGGTAAGTGAGGATTGAGCAGCTCCAGCCAATATATAACAGCAAAACTCTATTTTTAGTCTGATCTGGCTCTTGTAAAGGTAAAGCATGGCAGAAGGAGACAGATATTTTCTGGGGTGTTACAAGGAACTCACCATTTTTCCAGCATTTTTAGCAATGAATCAAATATATAAATTTCACTTAATGTCTGAAGTAAACTTGTGAACTTATAGATATTCACAGTATTTATACTATTTACATTGTTCAGACTATTGCCATTATCTTTACTGTCATATTTTTGACATTTGAGGTGTTGTACGCTCCAGTTTTCTTCTGGTGATATATGTTGGAATTTCAAACTGAACCCTTTATTTACCTGTCCACCAGAGTGGATTGTTCTTGTTCCATGTGCCATATCTTTTCTGGATATCTCAGTATCAGTTATTTCCCTTTAGTAACTTCAGACAGTAAGTTAAGTGCCAGACATAATACACGCTTTGGGTGATCATGTCTAAAAAAAGACATGACTGACTGTGCAGAAGTTTATCCCGCAGTAGGTTGCCATTGCTTTCGGTGGTAGAGTGGTTGCCAACCAAGACTATAGAACCCAATCTGTCCTATTATTTAACCTATAACTGGAGGGAAGAGATGGACTAATAACTTTCCCAAGGGTATTTACGCGTAAGTGAATGCAAGTAATTCAAATGGAATTCGAACTCAGCTAGTAACTTAACTCTCCAAATTTTTGTTCACTTCTGCTGTCGCCAAGTATTGAACTCACAACTCTTTTGGGTCAAGTCACTGGATTACTTACTTCAAACCAACACTTTTATCCACTGAGCTGTGTTTATGTAAATTTTATAAATAGTTACAATACCTCATCTCAGAAATATAGACAGACATTCCGAATATCAGACAACGTCTGATCCATGTCATTAATATTCAGCTACATTAATGAGTTTACAACAACACAGTTCTCTCTCTGCTGCAACACTGGAACATGACCTCTTATTAAGACCATCACCTCTCATATCTATGGCTTTAAGTCTTGTACCCTTTGGACTATCGAGGAAGTGCACTTGTCTGATCTTATGTCCATTGAGGACCAGCCAGCTAAACCTCCTCCTCACCATTGCTCAGCACCATGTTGATTGGCTCAGTCACTTCCTGAAGTGACCTGATGATCGACCAGTTCAACCAGCCATCTGCAAACTGGTGATGACCTTACAGCAGACTACATATCCACTGAAAGTATGTTGTCTGTCAAAACCTCCAACAGATTAATCTGGCACTGGAAGATTTTCTGATACTCTACCAAGGCTATGAGAGCTAGAGGGACAAGATGGCTCTCATGAGCTCAACATATTCAAGGAATGAAATTTAGTAGTAGCAACTGCATTAACTATAATAAAAATGAAGGAGATTCTGTTGAAAATAAAATTCCTTATTTTCTCTTTAGGTTTTGGGTTTATTAATTTATTTTAATAACTATAAGTATGTACAGGGTTTATGATTATGTGTGAGAATAAAGGAAAGGAGAATTTATGAGTCAAAATTTATAACTTGACATCAATATGTATGCAAGAGAGATAACTTCTGATTGCAAATAGAGACATAAAAGAAACTTGATGTATTAGTGAAGAGAAAGAGAGAATATGTGTGGGTGAGTTTTGCCTGAAAAAGTAATGATATTAAATCTTTTCAAGTGTTGACCACTTCAATTAAAAATTGTGTTAAACAAGAAGAGAAATCCCTTTCCTAAAAAATAATTTTGTAAAAAAAAAAAAAAAAAAAAAAAAAAAGTACTTGAAAATAATTTATTAGTGTTTTACATATAATTCTTTACTAATATCACATGTATATTTAAAGGCAACAAACAAAAATTCAAAGAATTAACAAAATTCAAGAATTAATTCCCAGCCCATTAATCAGGCGCTGTGGAAGAAAATTGACTTTGTAAATTAACTTATAGAAGATTATACATCCATTCATGGATGTCTGACCACATTCATGATTGTTTCAATGCAATAGACAATAAGAATGAAATTTGAAATTGATTTATTGAGCTGTTTTTATGGTTTATCAACCTTTCAGGGGTTATTTAATCCAGGAAATATTTCTTTTAGATTGTAAGAAGTTTTGGAAATAATAATGATTTGTTGGTACTAGTTCTACTAATTAACCCATAGCTGAGAGGAGAAGAGGTAGATTCTTACCTTTACCAAGGATATTTGCACATAAGTAAATGTAACTAACCTGACTGAAGTTGGATCTCCCTGCTTTCTAATTCCAAGCCATTACCCATTACACCACCGCCAAGCTTATAATGTCTGATATTTCGAAGCAGTCAATAATGTAGGCAATGACCAGACTTGATGTTGCTTAATTTTGGTGATTGTTTGAGAACTAGGATATAATCGTAAACCCTAAAATTAGAAACTTTCTACCAAAGCCAAACAAACTCTATAACATATGCCATTACAATCATTTAATAATTTCACTCCTGCATTATTATAGCATTGTTGCCTGGCTGAGATAACTTGTTTTTGGGAAAAAATAGAAAACTGAGAATAAATGACTATAAAGATGCTGATGGCAATTTCTCATGGCATCACCATTTTAGATTTGATAGGATAGTCTGCAGTATAAATTAAGTTAAACAACATTCTTAACACAATAAAAATCATTAAAAAAAAAAACAAGTTGCATTGTATGCTACTATATATCTCTGCTGATTTGAAAAAGCACTAAAAGTTACTTCATTTCTGTCAAAAGCAACTAGTGTTGCTCTCAACTTAGAAAAAATCTACTTAGATCAGTGTGACTTTATGAGATGCATAGCCATTAAGAACCTCCTGTTACAGAAAGTAAATAAACAGAAAAGACTATTAACCAAAAAAGCATAAGAACCAGACATTGAAAGAGTAAAAAAAAATATTGTTGACATATGAGTCTAAATTTATCATTTTGATAGTAAAAGGAGTGTGTATATGAAAAGAAAGCTAAGAGAAAGACTGAATGATGAATGTGTCTTTTTTTTTCTTTTTGCAGTTTGCTTCATCCTGTAGAAGGCCCAGGAGTCACTCAAGGTAGAGGGTTATGTTAAGGGGTAGTTTATATGGATAAGGAGGGTGTTGTATTGCTAAGGTGGATACAATACACAGAGAAAATGTGCTGTGGTATTATTCAGCACAATATCTGGTGTTAAATGGATATACATAGAAGAGTACAATAGTTACAAAAATAGACAAGACATAACTTACAACACAGAGAGGAGGGGGTTTAGATTGCAATAATTGCTGAAGTAATCAATCCAAATATTACTTGAATGACACTTGAATATTAAACCTCAAATGCTACTATTTTTTACTTAAATAGACCATTTCAGACCATGGGCCATTCCACCATTGAGAGTGCTGCAGAGGTGTTAGCCACTCTACAACAGAGGGGAAGATAATGGTTGATTGTAGACTTAATGATTGTAGTGATCAGGGAAACATACTTTTGAGTGTTTGTTCCATAGGAATGCAGTTCATGGGAAGAAGCTGTTTGAGTGGAACTTCTTGCCACCAGAATACGGAAAGAGTGTCGGTGGTTTGCTACTATGTAAGTAGCATGACAGGTCCTAGGCATGAAAGCCAAACCCGGAGGAACCAGGTGATGCAGTTTGTCCGAGCACTTTTTATGATAGCAGCAATAGAGCAGTGAGAGACTTGCTACATTAGTGTGTGAAAAATAATTGTTCTCTAACAAAGCCTTAGAGATGCTTTTGAATTCTATCAAGACTGGAAAGGGAGTTAACAGTACTCAATTTTCAGCTTGATTTGGCTCTTATAAAGGTAAAAGATAACATGTGAAGTCAAGTACTTACTAGAGCAGTATAGGGAGCAGATCATCATGACTTGGTATAGTTCTGGGTCTGATTGGCAGTGATGAAATTGGTTTTAGAGGCATTGAATGTAACCAACCAGTTTTTTTTTCCTACTGGGAAGTTAGTGTTAAATCAAAAGAGAAATAAACTGCCAATCTCTGGTTGTCAAGACTTTTGAAGGGTCACTCATATATCATCAGCATAGATCAGAGTATATTCTTAGATCATTTATATAAATCAGAAAGAGGGTTGGTCCAGGAAGTGAACCTGCATTGACTGACAGAGCCTTAGAGGATTGGCCGTTAATAACTACATTCAGAGATAACTACATTCAGTGGTTGTCCTAAATATCAACCTAGAATTATCCCCGATTCTAACAAAATTATTTAATATATGCATAACTGGAAAAAAATTACCTTTCAAGAAGGCAATGGACCAAAACACTCTTCTAAATTATGTCACAATTACTGGAGTCAAAAAAAAAAGAGAAAATTATGGAAATTATAACTTGGTTGCCTCAGTTTTCTGACTTCTCTTCCACTGAATCAGTAGGAGATGAATTGGATAAAAGAGTTCAAAGAGAATGCCCAATGGGTGAGAGTGAGCTTTTCAGTGATTGAAGAATACTTGGGAAAGCCTTCCATCTACTTTTTTTTTCAAAAACTATTGGAAAGAATGCCAAGAATTTGTGAAGCTGTAATTAAGGGAGGTGGTGGGTTTATTCATAAAAACAAAATATGATTGTATGATAATTTTTTATAGTTAAGTGCTTATTTTTTGTCAAAATAAGAGCAAATATACTTCAGTGACTAAAAGTTTATCTTTTACTTTAAAAAGGTAAAAAAATATCTCATTTTACTTTTTGCCTGTAGTGTATTTTTTAAAATACTGACAAGATCTGTCCAACTTTTTCTTTAGTTTTTTTTTAACTTCTGACTGAGTTGCTTTATACCAGAAATAATTTTCAAAAGTTTATATCCATCTGAGTATTTTTTATTGTCACTGCAGTAATTATCAACTGTGTGTTAATAGCTTTACATATTATTAGAACTGGGAGTGTTTAACAATTTCCAGGATTTATTAGCTTCATGGAATTTACAATTAAAGTGGAGTGTAAAAATGCTCATCTGATTAGCATTTTGATTAAATAATTGGCAAAAAATTGAATAGAATAACATAATACTTTTATTAATTTCTAATAATTCCTTTAATTTTCTAAATGAAATAATGGCATGTATGATAAAGGAAGAACATGTATTTAAAATGTTTCTCAATTAAATGTGTGACATGACACTGAATTAAAACAAAAAGAAGTAAAATATTGCTTTGTCATTAAATAAAGAGAACATATACCCAAATTTATAGGATATTTAAAAGTACTTATTACATAAGAAGATATCTTCATTATAAAATAATTGCTAAAAGCATTGTTATTTCATTTTTAAAACAAAACAAAAATAATTAAAAACAATTGGTAGGAGTTGAATCAATGAAATCAGAACCTCTTTTACCTTCAAAAACCAATTGTTCAACTGTAAAACTGAATAAAAATTTATTTGAGATTTCAAATGGAAATGGTAAACTCTGTTTCCTTATATGGAAGCATTCAACATTCATTGACCAAGCAACCAATCTGACATTCGGTTTAAATTTATAAAATCTTTCTTTTAAAACATTTTTTCAGGAAAATAAGTTCAGATATTTCTGAATGAGTTTGGCAGCAAGTATGCCATCCATATAAAAGTCTTGATCTGACAAGGCTATATTTATGAACAAGACTTGAGGTTTTAAGTTAATGCTTTAGTTTTGTAACAACTTGCAGTGTTGGGCAAAAACTACTCCTAATACAGCCTATTCCATGTTAAATTTCTTTGTTTTCTATACAATTTTTTTTTATAACTGATCCATACATTGAAGTATTTGGAGTGTTTATTATTGACATTCAGGGCATGTGTGTCACTGCTTTTATTCCAATTCCAGATCATAGATTCTGTTTTGGAAAGGTTTATCTTCAGTTCTATTTCTTGGAACACTTGATAGAAGATATTGATTTTTTTGTACAAAATCATTCTCATCCCAACTATGAATACTTAGTTCAATGGCATAGCTGCTGTCATCCTCTGTACATTGGCCTCAAGAAGAGGAACAAAAAACACTGTTTTTTTGCTAGTAGATTAATTTGAGATGTTGTATTTGAATGCTTAAATTATCAATGTCCATCTTTTAACACCTGTGCTTGTACAGGTGCAGAACATAATCTAGAAAGAAATTAAATATACTAAGTCTCTCATTTCCACCTTGCTGTACTCCTGATAAGGTTTTGAATGTTTCAGCATTGAGGTCCTCACCAGACATATATTACTTTTTAGATCAATATTGTTCTTCTATCTGTGGATTCAGAGCTTACAAAGCAGATTCTAATGGATGAAAAGCACAAACAAAATAGCCATTCTCATTTAAAAATGATCTTTTTATTAAAACAGTAAGTGTTAAAAGATTATTAATGGCCAATTCCAGCTGAATCCATTGTATTCACTTATGCGCAAATACCCTTGGGAAAGGTATTAATCCATCTCTTCCCTCCAGTTATGGGTTAAATAGCAGGACAGATTGGGTTCTATAGCCTTGGTCGGCAACCAGTCTACCACAGAAAGCAATGGCAACCTACTGCGGGATAATCTTCTGCCCAGTCAGTCATGTCTCTTTCGAGACATGATCGCCCAAGCGTGTATCACGTATGGCACTTAACTGACTGACTGACTAATGTTTTTGGAAAGATTCATAAATTACATCCTTCCTTCATTACAGCTATGGAAGGATTGGGCTCCCTAAGAGAAAGATAACTTTGAATTCGAAATCATGAAGAAAGCAATGGATAGAAGTTTTATCCATTGCTTTCTTCATGGCTGCTCTTAGAAAATATAGTAATGTTTTATCATAAAACATGACTATATTTTCTAAGAGCAGCCATGCCATTACATAATTTTCGGATAAAATAAAAAGAAGCTGCATGAGCCATGACAACATACGTCCTGAAAGAGGAAGAGTGGCTAGTGAACAAATAAAGTAAAATACTTATTTGCTTGCTTTTTCACACATGCTTGCACAGAAAGAGAGTTCACAATTTGGGTATTTATCTCCCTGAAACTGAAGTGATATTGACATCATAAGGCCATTTTTTAAAGTGGCTATCACACACATATGAGGGCATAGTGACAAAAATAAAATTGCTCTATATATTTCTCCTTTAGGACGCCTCAGACATTTTTAGAGGTTGACCCTTCCCTGCAAACGAGCTTTAGTTTTTTTGTTTTTTTTTTAACCACACGTGTGAATGACCGATTTAACTTAACTTAGAGGTAAAAAAAAATACTCCGAAAAACATTTTTATAGTGATTTTAGTTAGAAATATGATGAAGAAAGAAGGAAGTTTATAAAATGAGTTGAATTTTTTTTTCTTTTACGTTTGTTTTAAGTTCGAGCCACAACAAGCCAAAAGTAATACTGTCAACATGTTTTACGAAATGAGCCTGAGTAACAATCATCATTTCTAACTTGACATGACAACAAAAAACTCCGCCTGATTGTACATGTGGAAAATATCAAGCCAAATTATTTTAAGAGTAGTTAAGAACCTGCATTAACTGGTTAGGAAAGTTATGTTATCTTTTTTTAGTGTAAAATGCGCAAATAAAAGTTAAATCCAAAAAACGTTTATTTTATTTTATTTACATTGAGTTTTGATTTCCGTACTCATTATTACACACAATTGGGTGTGGTTGTTTTGACATTTTTTTTTTTGTAAAACTGACAAGGTAACAAAACCAATCTGCCCGTAATTTAAGAGAAAGATAACAAAAACTCACACAGTCACAGTTACAGAGATTTTTTTAACTTTAAATATGACAACCGACAAAAATACGACGAGTTAGATTTTTTTAGGAAATCGCGAAAAAATAATTAAAGTTGAAAAAAAGAGGCAAACAATAAAAAATTAAAAATGAAATGAATAAGTAAGTTACTATATTGTTTACTGAAAAATTTAATCATTAGCTTTCAATTAAAGTTAAAATAAAAGCTGCAAGAAACCTTTTGAATTTTTAAAATTTAATTTTGAAATTGAGTGGAGGTACCTACAAAAAACAAAAAAACTAACCTGTTTAGTTTAAGTAATCCCCTCACCTTTTAAAACATTTTCTGGATACGTTTTCTTCTAAGTTAAACACTGGAAGTAGCAAAAAACAAAAAAACAAAAAAAAAAAAAAACACTATTCGAATGTTGCAGTTATTTTTTTGCGCTTTTATAGTCGACGTCTCTGAATACTTGAACGTTGTAGTGGTGAACAAGTTCAAGTGGTATGGGCTGTGGTTTCTGGAGAACCCTCGTTATTTAATAGAGAACAGGAAATCGTCTCAATTTACACGTTGACGCGAAGAACTGATATTAAAATGATAAAATAAAAATAATCATTATTTTGCTCGTTTCTTTCGCAAGAAGTGAGTACATAAAAAAACAAATTGCGAAACATGTGAAACGGTTCAACAGTTTTTTTTTTTTGTTTTTGTTTTTTTAACGAGATAACCGAGGGTGAATGAAAAACTAAAAACACAGACGGAAAAGACATTTGGCAGTTATTTTATTTTATTATTAAAACCAGTACACCGGGTCTGAAAGTCTAATACATGGAATTCTTGTCTACCAAAGAACTTCTATTAACGACCACTAGGTGGCGTTACCAAACTGATATATCAAGAAAAAGATACAGAAGTTTTTTTCTTCCTCTATTTACCACCAAACTACCTGTAGTGTACTTTGAATGCAGGAAGAAGAGAAAATGGAGTGTCGCTTACCTAGTGATGGGGAAGAAGCAGCAACAGGCAATTTCTTTTATAGAAATATATTGTGGCAGTCAGGGGAAGAAATGAATTATAGAAAGGAAGAAAAGCTTGACCAAAAATAGGAGCTGTGAATTTTTTTCATTTTGCACATGAAAGGTTGCGAGAGAGGAAGAAGGAGATTTAAGAATCAGGAAGGATGGGAGAAATCCTGGGAGATTCTTTTTTTTTAATTTTTTGAATCACAAACTAATTTGGTAATATGGAGCCTGGAATAGTAATACTGAGTAGAGACATGATGCAGCAGAGAAGGTGATGTAGTTGCATGGATAAAGAAGGTGAAATTTGTTGCCAAACTTTAAAAAGTACCAGATCTTACTTGTTTCCTTCCACTTTTTCTGCAAGGGGATGCATTTGCTCTTTACCTTGAAATGAGTGATGAGGACCAGTTGGACAAAAACATGATAGAGACCAGATGAAGAAAGCCTTCATTGAAGGGTCTTTTGAAGCTTATGAAAAACTTAAGAGAGTGAAATGGACTGGGCAATTAGTGGATGTCTGTGCCAATAATATCAAAAGGTTGGCAGGGCTGGCAGGATATCTAGGGAGAGGAATGGATCAGACAGCAGCAAAATTAGCTTTAATGATGGGCTTCCTGCACAATATATTTGAGATGCTGCAACAAGTTCCTGGTATAGAAAAGATGGACTTTTGCAAAATGATACCAGCTGCAAGGCTCTTGGTCAGCAAAAGACTTTTGGAGCTCAGAACAGTAGCAGCAATTGCACAAAGTGTAGGACCAAACGAAAACAAAGGAATCATTGAGCGTTAGGTGCTATAGATGTTGGGAATTACATTTAATTATAGGCTGTAAGGAGCCATCAAGATTGAGAATAAGCTGCTACAATAGCAAGAGATTGGGGTATATTGCAATATATTGTTTTCAGGCTCAGAGAAATGAGCAATAATAGCTTCTGTGCCAATAGCTACCTTGTCAACAGAGTGAAGGTGCAGTACTAACCTCTACAAATCAGAGAAGTGTCAGTGGGTGATGTGATAGTGGCAGCTCTTGTTGATCCAGGCTTCACAACCACTTTACTTAAACCCAAGCATGTAAATGGATGGAGTGAAAATGGCACTGAAAAAGCAGTTGACAGAAGGGAAGTAAAATGTAAAGAAACACAACAGATGAAGATAAACGTATATAGAGCAAGGATAAAAATGGAAGCAGTTATTGTTGATTGCATCATTGACAAGATTGACATTGTTATCAGAATAGATATGATAAATAAGCTGAGAGGAGTGACTGTAAAAAACAATGGCAAAGTGAAATTTGGAGGGGTATACAGTGCCACAGCTGCCCAAGTTCCAAACTCTTGCAAGGTCTTTATAGCAGATTTTGATAGAAAGAAATGGACTGTAGAATGGAATTGGATAGGAGAATCTCCAGTATTAAAAAACAAGGTGAGGTACTATAAGAATTCCTTGAAAAAAGAAAAAAGGGTAGATTTTGAGAAAGATGGATTATGCAGGATGGATTCTTGTCATTGATGGATGAAGTGAAAGGTGAGTTACTGTTCATAGCAGTGGACAAAGCTACACAAAGAAAATTCAGGCCACCACTACAGTTTCAGGAGTTGAACTGTTACGCAGAGAGGCATACTTAAGTCGGCCTACCTGTAGTTACATGTCACAGAGAAAGTAGGGCAGTACCAGTTGGTGTGCTATCAGAGTAAAACTTACTGCCCGAGTTGGTTGGGTTTCAAACTCAATATGGCACCAAAAATATGGCAGTGGTCCTAAAAACTGTGCTGATAAATGACAATAAGATAAAAGAAGCCACTGGCTTGTTCATTGCCGACATCATGATAGATGTAACAAAGGTATCAATAGAAGAAGTGGTGGATCATCTTAAAGAATTTGAAGTGACAGCAAAGCCACCAGAACTCTTAGAAAGAGGGGCAGTACTGGGCCTTAAACTGAAGAGAGGAAAAGTTAGTGAACTGTTGTTCAAAAGGAGTAACATGGACCCACAGGTGACAGGAAAGATGAGTAGGTGGCAATTGTTCTCAGTCTGTGGAAAGCTGTTGTTGCACTGTTGCTGGATGGCTGTAACCAGCATGCAGCTATGTGAAAAGAAGAGCAAGTGGGATAGACTGTGCATGTAAAGTCAATGATGAAATTGTCACTGTAATGCAGGAGATTTTAGCTGAGGTAAAAAAAGAGGACCCCCATGACCAGGACTTGGCACATCCTTAAAATGAAAACAGGTAGAGTGAGGCATAATGCTAGTATTATTGCTACAGGTATAGTTACTGAGATTAGTAGACTGAAAATAGGAGTTGGGGATTTTTTTTCTTTTCAAATGAGAAAGGTTACAAGAGAGGAAGAAGTAGATTTAAGAGTAAGGAAGGATGAGAGATCCTGGGAAAAGCTTTTCTTTTTAACCACTCTACCATAGAAAAAATCTTTTCCCAGGATCTCTCCTCACACTGATGGGGGATTTTTCCATCCCCAGTTAATCTTATGTTAAGCACAACGCAGAAAGGACAATCTTACAAATGCTTATTATCAAAAGGCTTATCTAATAATTCTAATAAGCCAAAAACATTTTTACTGCTATTCAGCAAATACAAAAATCACGCAAGGTAGATGATTATTGAATGATGTTATTTTATGAATATAAGAGAAGGAAGTAAGAAGTGCAGATAATAAAGGTAAGTAGCATAGATAACAGTTGATCTAAGATTTAAAGAGATTAACTCTGTTGTGATAGGGCAAACATCTTATAAGGAGTATGCTGACAAAATAATGCTTCTTTGGAAAAAGTCATTTGAATGGAACTTCATTCTATCTAATGTAAGATAAATAAGATTTGAACTTGTGTTTATGGTTTTGTAGGTTTTATCAATAAAGGCATGAACTGATGGTATTAAAGAATATAGAAGTCAGAGAATTTTCCATCAAAATAGTGACAAAATAGTAGATATAGACTTATGATTTTTTCACCTGTGGGAAAGAGTTTGTCAGGTAGAAAATAAATCATCACCCACAAGGCTGCATAGATGTTTTTGAAATCAAATCTTGAGAGGATATATGGCAGAAATATTCCATTTTTGGTCTCATCTAACTTGTATAAATATAGAGACTGTCAGGATGAGTCAGATACTTTCTAATTTGGTACAAGCGGTCAACCAATTTTCCAGCATATTTAATGATGAGCTCTATATATGAATTCCATTGGCATGAACTCTTCTCAAATATACATCTATCACAATTTTTTATACTAACTTTGCAAACATGTTCATAAGAATATCTCTAAACACACATTCAGTCATGCTTTTTGCATTCATTCTATTTTGTTTACTCTATCACTAATAATTGGATGTGCGTTGTGGTGCAGTGAATATTGGCTCAAAACAAGAAATCAGAAAGCTGAGTTCTAATTCAAATTGAATTCATTGCATTCGCTCACATGCAAATACTGTTGGGAGAGGTATTAATCTGTTGCTTCTCCCTCCAGCTATAGGTTAAATAGCAGGACAGATTGAGTTCTATAATTTTGGTTGGCAATTAGTCTACTGCAGAAAGTAATAGCAAACTACCGCAGGAAAATCTTCTGCCCAGTTAGTTATGTCTTGAAAAAGACATGATCACTGAAACGTGTATCATGTATGGCACTCAACTGACTGACTGATCACTAATAATCTCAACACATAATAATAATTCTCTATACTTACATAATATAATAATAATATTTCTCTATCCGACATAAATGTTTAATTTATAAAAAACTAGCAGTATAGCCCGGCGTTGCTCGGGTGTAATGAAAGCTTTAAAACTAATCCATGGTCTTGGAGCTCAGACTCTTTGGACGTTGGCATGAAAGACTAAAAAGCAATAGTTGTTTCCAGTTAAAGTGAAACCGTAGACTGAAAGAAAAATGAATGAATGTAAGTCAAATTTTGATTTCCTGGTATCGATATCAAATAAGTTTTTTTCATCGTAAACTGAATTTTGAAGGCTAAATAAGTCCTCTGAGTAAATGGTATCATGGCTGAGACTAAGAACTACAATTATACCTACTTAGAGCCAAACCCGAAGCAAAAACTAAAATAAAAGGACTGAAAAAAATACAGACATACAGGCAGATAAACAGACAAACACACAAACATCTTGCCTTATATATATAAACATTATCGATTTTCTGCACTATTGTAAAAACTGCAACCTTGAAACTTCTGAATATCATTTCTTATGTCTTTGTCTATGAGTGTATCAAATTTGATTAAAATCAGACCACTCCTTCTATAACCTGATTTTTTCGATTATCAATTTTCAATATTTATTGGGGGTACCTCGACACAAAATCTAGCTAAGAACACTCACAGATGCTTATAGTACAACTGTGTAAATTTTCAAGAAAATCGCTTCAGCCATTTTGGAGTCTATAGGTAACGAACACACACACACACACACACACACACACACACACAGACATACACAAACACACAGAGACAAAGTTCCATTTATAAATAAGTTTAGATGAAGTAATTAACTCACAAGCAGATTAAGAATCAAAAGATTCCTAAACATATTTGCACATGTTCATTTTTCAAAAAAATGTGGTGAAACATTTTTAACATATTAAACAACAGGAGTGGCAAACAACTTAAGAGATATTAAAATAAGAACAATTTAATATGTATATGTAATATACATAAGAAATAAAAAAATTAGTCTTCACCTAGCATCTGATCTAGTGGAATAATGTTGAAAGTTTTGGTGGAAACATAAAAATTTGAATCTTGTCAAAAACTATTTGTTTTTAATTTCTACAGTTGTTCATGTATTCTAATTCACACAACCACAAATATAATAATCGAGATGAAATATGAATATGCTTTGCACCATTCAACTAGATAGCCAGTCTAGTTCTAATAAAACAATGTTTTGTTTTATGATTAGTGCTACTATTAGAAACAATACTATTCAGAATTTAAACTATGATGCTAAATTTCTCTCTTTTAATCCCAGATATGCAATCAGTACAGCTCAATAATCCAGTCAAAGGAGTTTACAGTGGAGTCTTCTATCAAAGGTAAAACTGTCGTTATTTCCACGGAAAACATTCTGACAAGCTACATTCCACTAACTGTAACCCTCACAGCTAAGTCTTGCTATGCCACCTACACTGAGGCAAACTGCCATCATTCTATTTGTATTCCATTAGTAAAAAGGAAGTATCACTTTAACAGCTTCTTCCCATAAACTGTTATTTTGTGGAGCTGTTGGTGAAGAGGAAGCTTTTGTCACTAATACAGTTTGATATGTTCAAGACAAGAGTTAACTGTTATCTCAGTCATAAACTGTGCCTCTACCTTTTACTCTGTCAGTAACACCCTATCTTGAGTGACTCTTGGGCCTTGTATCATATCGGATGAAAATAAGTAAAAAAAAATTTCAGATTCTTTATAACCTATTTGTACATACATTTCACACATTTTATATAACAAATATCCAACAAACAACACAAAAGTTAGTCATGCATTAATGACTTCATACTTTGTATATCTGACCATACTTTTCAAAAATATCTCTTCTTTATATTAAGCAAATTTGTTCAAATGTATTCACTACTAGCAGTAAGAATGCGGCATTGCACAAGATGGGAAGAGTAAGAATTCCCATGAGAAATTTAAGCATTGGAAGGGGAAATGTACCACTATGCAGAAGGAGGATAGTTGGCAGTATCTATTCATAGTGCTGATAGGTGCAACTTCAGCTGATGCTGTAGGGTAAAATGGAGCTGGGTAAATGGTGGAGGTTTGCTTCTGGGTTGTCTGCATGAAATGAATGTCCACTTGAATAAATTTGCAAGTGGTGTGTAAGTTTCAAAATAAATTGTATGAAAAATGTAGACATGTATGTTAATAGAAATCAGTGAAGATACACACACTGGCACACACACATCTTCAGTTATATATATATATATATAAAACCGAAAAGAAGTGGCTTGAAGGAAAATCTCAAATGGATTGTATTAATATTATTAAAAATTAAATATTAAAAGTCATCCAGCCAGAGTGCTCAATGTAATTAAATTTATTTATTTACAGAGTTAACACTTATTACAAATAAAAAATGTATATACATATGCTTCCAAAATTAAGCTGCTATCAATTAACCATCATAGTCAATCGCTTCTACCTCCCATTAGCATGGAACAGGCTTGCCTCCCTGAGAGCAAAACACTACGCCTCCTTGGCCTCACACACTCAGCAGACCTCAAGTGGAATGAATATATTGAATCCATTGCTAAATCCACTGCTATGAAAGTCGGTTCTCTGTGCAGGACCCGGAAGTTTTTCCCATCTGAATCCATCCTGCACATATATAAATCTACCATCCACTCGTGTATTGAATACTGCTGCCACATCTGGTCGAGTGCCCATGCTATTCTCCTCAGGGTTCTTGACAAAATACAACGAAAAATCTGTAATGTGATCGATACCAATTTGGTAGCCCGGCTGCAGTCACTCTCTCACTGGTGAGATGTGGCTTCCCTGTGTCTCTTCTATAAATACTTTCACAGCTTCTGCTCCGATGAACTTAGATCACTGGTGCCCCCTAGGTATGAATTTGCATGAGATACTAGATTAGTAACTAGGTCCCACTCTTTTACAGAGAAACAGATAAGATGTAATCGCAATTTCTACTCTAACAGCTTCTTTTCTTGCACTTCCCGCCTGTGGAATTCCCTTCCAAATACTTGCTTCCCTGACAGCTACAATCTCCAGAAATTTAAATGTAAGGTCAACAGACACCTCTTATCACACTAACTCACATCCATTCTCTCGAACACTCTTCCCATCTACTCAACCCTCATCCTCGGTATCCTCATCCGTCTCCTTCCGACATTTCCTATAACTAACCACTCTTTCTCATCACTTTCCCCTATGTAACCCCCTGCGCAATAGTGGCAGTGGAATGCTTTGATTGGGGTGAAATGATTATATATATATATATATATATACACACACACACTATTTATAACTCTATTATAACCATCAACATGAGTCCCTTCTATTTTTGTTCTGAAGAAGTTTGAATAAACCTCAAAATGCATTCTAAACATTTCAAACAATTATAGTCATTTCTCTCTGGTCAAAGGCTTCTTAGACTTTTTGCTTAAAGTTTTAATCCAGAATAATTCAGGATACTCAGCAGAAATTTTAAACTTTAAAACTTCAGGCTTGTGTTCTTTCACTTGTTAACCGTATTAAACAGCTGGATTACAATTTGCTAAAATTCTATTTAAATCTACCTGTAATTTTTTTATATGACCCACATCCGCAGATATTGAATACAGGAGATAACTCTTGTATTTTTTGAAAGAGTTATTCTCCATGTAAAAGTTACTGTGTTGAACATATTTTTAACAAAAAGAAAATACTTGAAAATAAGAAATTAAAACAAAATTAAACTGAAGAGACACATGCAACTTCTTTTTCTTTGTTATGTACAATAATAAATTTGCAAGGGTTGTGTAAGTTTTGAAACAAATCAAATGAAAATGTAGAAGTTTATGTTAACAGAAATTGGTGAGGTTACACACATGAATACACACGCACACTGACACACATCTTCAGTTTTATTTATAGAGATTATCATTTTTCAAATATTCTGCATTAACTCTGTTTAATACTTGATTATATTTTTTAAATAATTTTCTTTTGTATGTTATTTTTGCTTAAGATATTGCTTTCCTATAAATACTACATCCATTAATTTTAATAACTGTTAAAATTGAATTTATTCTTTCCAATATTGTTTCATTAAATACTTAATCTTTTTTTAGTTACAATTAGAACATCCTTTTCATTCATAAAGTATTATACTCAATTACTCTTATAGCATTGGCTCCTTAGGTTAATGAAGAGATGAATTTACATGAACCTCAGTATTTGTGGTCATATTAGTCCTTGTTTATAGTTGACAGGAAACATAGCAATCATACCGATGGTTATTCAATACTATCAATTTTTAGTTAACTGATACTTGTCAGCATGAATTATTGTAATCTTAAAATATAAAAACTATCTGTAGTTATATGCAAGGTTTTTAGTTTGCAAAGTGAATGTAGTGGAGAATCAATCTTGTGATATTTTTCTTTTATAATCGTGTCACCTCAAGCAAGGCATTTTACTGCCACTGTTGTGCAGGGATTTACATAGGAGGAAAGTTATGAGAAAGAGTGACAGGTTACAGGGGATGTCAGGAAGAGAGTAAGAGAAGGATGAGAATACTGATGAGAGTGGAGTGGACATAGAAAAATTTTTTTTTTTACTAATCACTGTAAACTTGAAGTAATCTAAAAGAACCCAATTTATGATGCTCATAAAGGTTATAAAAATAAAATGTCTTTTACTTTAATAGTAACCAGAACTGACTCAGAAATGCCAGCCTTCAAGGATGACACTTTTAGATAAGCTGGCTCTGACTACTGTCATGACTATTTTCCTAACGTCTTCAAGGCATGCCAGCAGTTAAACATAAAAAAAGCTAAACTTGGTAAGTAAACTCATGGAAATATATCAAACGATGCACTAACTACCTAAGCAGCAGTGTGTTGGAACATTCATATCTTTGTGTAAATGTTTTAATAACTAGTCCAATGAATTCTCATTTCCACACAACAAACAATGACTAAAACTATTTCTTTTACTTATTACTAATCATAATTTCAAAAATGAAAACTCTTACTGAAACACGCAAAAATTTTGTTGGAAAAATATAAATAAATTGTGCAGTTGAATATTATATACATATATATTCAAAGTTCATTATATTTTTACAAACCAACAAAACCCTTTCGACTATACACTAATATCAAATTAGAATACTTTAAAAAACATTACATATTCAATGTGTAGCAATTTCACATACAACTGTAGACATGCAACTATATACAGAGATAGGAACACTCTTTCATTTTTTGTAATCATTTCACCCCAAACAAGGCAGATCCACCATTGGTGTTCGGGGGGGGGGGGCTACAGTAAGAGAAAAAACATGATACAGGGAATGTCGAAAAAAGGATAAGAGATGGATGAGAATCAAGGAGATAGAAGATAGCAATTGACATTGTATTTAAACTTTTGAATTTTAGCTATCAGAGAAGCAAGCAAATGGAAGGGAGTTTTACAAACAGGAAGTGCAAGAAAAAGAACTGTTAGAGTAGAAGAGATGGTTACATTTAACTATTTCAACAGTAAAAGAGTGAAACCATGATTCCAGTCCAGTAGCACACGTAAATACATGTGGTTTGGATACCTTACCATATAAAAGCTTGTCAGAGCAGTTGCCATGAAAATACTTGTGGAAAAGACAGAGGGAAGCCACATCATGTTGGTGAGAAAGTGACTGAATGCAGGCTGTCAAGTCAGGATTAATTATATTGCAGATCTTCCTTTGGATTTTGTTGAGAACCTCAATATTAATGCACAGATATATGTATACTGACATTCTCATACATGTATATGTCCATGTATAAGAATAAAGACCTATAGATTATATAAATTTTGTTAGACTTTTCAAAATAACAATGAAATAAATGAAACATCAGCCACAGATCTCAGAGAAGATGGCAAATGTACTCTCATGTCGAATTTGGGGAGTGTTGAAGCAGGTTGGCTGAGACAAGACTCCGCTGATAGATGGTCTTCCCTATGAGGTATAATTGAGGCTATCACCTGTTTCTCTGTTGGCATTGATGTTCAATCATTGGTTGAAGAATGGGAATATACCCCAACACTTCACCAGAGATGTCATCAAGTTGCTACATAAGAGCAAAAATGGAAAAGATGAAAACCTTATATAGTACTTAATGCAAAGTTGAAGTTTTTGCAAAGATCTTAGCTAACCATTTGCAGCTTGTCCTGGTATACTTCTCTTTGGTAAACAATGCAATGATCAACTTCAGGATTCCTGGTCAGCTGGATGTAAAACAAAGCAAAAGTTATGACTAGGGCTGGTAAAGTTTATACTAATAAGAAAAATCAGTACAATATAGCCAGCATGTAGAATTATGAGAAAAAACAAATATTCATTAACATTGGTTCAGTTAAGAATGTACAATTGATCCTAGGTCAGACACTGGATAATGTACACTTGGATAGTAATGAGGATCAGAGTAAAGTACAAATTACTAATGAGATCCATATTAATAAATTTAATTTTTATGATATAAAAAATTGGAACATCAAAATTGGAGGAATCATGGAGTGTATAAAGAAGTGGAAGACAAAGGTCAAAAATGTATTTTTACTAGATGGTTATGTACCATAAAGTAAGTAGATAATAAAATTCAAAGGAAAACCAAGCTTGCGGCCAAAAGAATTGAAAAATGTTTAAATGAAATACAGAAAACTTCTACTTGTAAAAAGCAATCTCTCAGACTTATTTATAGCACAAAGAAGTGAACAATCCATGCTATAGATATTAAAGCTGCATTTTTGCAGTGGGGTCTGATCCAAAGAGAAGTGTATGTTCAACCAGCAGAGGAGGATAATGTGAAAAAAAAATCTGACTCTTGAATAAATATGTTTATGGATTGGTAGTTGCATCCTTGAAGTGGTTTGAAAAAGTAAAATACTCTTTTGTGAATATACTTGGTGGTAGTGTAGCTGAAGTGACTATTTTTCTGGCATGATTCACAAAATTTAAGAGGAGTTTTAGTTGTACATGAGGATGAATTTCTTTGGGTAGGAACAGAGTTCTTTAACTTTATCATTGTCCAATTGATAAAAATTTTCCATGTTGGAAAAGAGTCTTGTGATTCCTTCAAATATTTAAGTTTATGTTTATCATGGGATGGTGATTGTATCACTTTAAATCAGAGGTTTATGCCTGCACATTGGAACCAATAACTATAGATAGGCAAAGAATGAGTGATTTACTTTTTTCTTCCACAGATCAAAAATTGGGCAGTTGCTCTGGCTTGATACACAAACATGTCCTGATATTGGTTTTGATATAACTATCATTGAATCTCAAATTAAATGTAACACTGTTGAAGATTTTAAAAGAGTAAATAAGATAATACAAAAATTTCAAGCTGAAGAAGTTGCTCTAAATTATCAGGATCTAAAAGAACAAGTAGAATTTGTACTGTTTACTGATGCTTCTTTTGAGAATCTCCCCAATGGTGGAAGTCAAGGGAATTTTGTTTGTTAAATTTTTGAAGGAGACAGATGGTAGAATTAACCCCATCACTTGGCAGCCAAAGAAAATAAAATTGATGAGAAGTACATTAGCCAGTGAAACCCTGACTATGAGTGAGAGAGTTGATCATGTCATTTGTTTGGCCACCTTACACAATGAATTAGTTTTTAATGGCAATACTAAAAAAAGGTGTCCCAATTAAATGTTTGATAAGTAATAAACTTTTATATGAAGCTATCTACTCCAAAAGACAAGTAGCTGAAAGAAGGCCAAGTGTTGTAACCCTAAAAGGTTACTGTGTGAGTAATTACCAAAACAGGTTGGGAATAACAGTATATTAGCAAGACTCACATGCTGCATGAAGTAAATATACTGTCAGTAAACTGCTAGTCAGTATAATCCCTCTCCTCTATCCCAAGAGTGTTTACATATTTAAGAGGATAGGAACATCCCATTCCTGCATATAGGTAGCTAAATAAGGCTAAGAGAGGAGATCAATACCATAAAGATAATGTTAGGATGCAACAGAAAAAGTTATTGCAATTGATTGGATTCCTACAGTGAAAAAGATTGCAAACATTATGACAAAACACAGTGTTTGTAGACAATTTATATTATCCTATTTGAAAAGAGACTTTTGTATTATCAGCTTCTAACTATGTGGTGGCGAGGAGGATATGACATTAGAGTCATTTATAAAAGTGGGCACAGCTGCTTTGCCTCTATTAATAATTTGGTTGCTGATCCTTCAGAGTTCACAATATCCAATTTCTTTCTTTTTAACCTTGGTTTGGACAGCCTTGCATGTAGTTGCATTTGGCATTTTCCAGAAATCTCTTATAGTTATTTAAGGTGTTTCTGAAAAAAAGTAAGGGCCAGATTACAATGCTCCTTGTGATAGATATTGAAGTAAAGGCTCTAGTAAGCTGTGGCAGCAGTGCATTTGGGGGTGAACTAGGGCTTACTCTTTGGTTTTTGCTAGAATTTGCCATACTCCATTCCAGAAAGAAACTATTCAGAGATTAGGGCAGCAATTTTGGAAGCAGCATGTTTGAAGAAGGTTGAAAGAGGAGCTTCTGTCATCTAAGACCAAAAGCTGTCCCAGTCTGCTTTCACATAGCAAAACAACCGTTCTATGGAATGGTAAATCAGAGGATGTTTGGAACCAATCTGGACACTGGCTAGAGAATGACTGTGCAAATAGAGGGCAAAATTTTGCAAGGCATTTGTTAAGGCAGGGTGTTTTAAAATGTTTGAAGATGTTCACCTGCTGTCCTGTCACTCTGAAATGTTTGTATTGGAGCTTCCAGTGTGAATGCCAAGTATTACAACATGCTATTTCTAGATTTCTAGCAGAGTGAATTGCATTATGGTGTGCTTTTTCTCACAGATGGTGCCGAACAGACTCTACTGCACTGTGCAGTTGACAAAATCAAAAACAAACAATGCACCTACACAAAATGAAAAATGTAAAATGGCAACAACTTATCCATTGCGCCCCACACACACACACACAGTTATTAACAAAAGTTTAAGACCACCTTGTAATTTTACTATCTCAAAGTTAAAAACAACAAAGTAACATGTAATTTTTGAGAAACTGGCTAAAGTTTACCCACAAATTTGCATATGACAATGTCCTCTAATCATTTCAAGTAATATTGTCCAGTGGTCATTATTTTCTATGATTTCCTTTGCTTTTGATTATAGCTTGGATGTGGTGGGGCATGCTAAGAATCAAATTATTTCAGTAGTCAGTTGAGACTTCTTTTGTCCATGCTTTGCTACTTGGAGGTAGTTTTTCTGCAACTTTGTTTTTGATCATTTTTCCATAAATTTTCAATTGGATTCAGATCTGGGCTGTTCTTCAGCCAGTCCAATGTTATCATGTTGATCTTGTTCAAAAAATTCTAAATGACCTTTGACTGGTAGTGTCTGGAGAAGGTAGTGTTGTGCTGGGTCAGAACAGTTGCTGTGGTAAAACCTTATGTTTGGCAACAGGACTCTGCACCATGCCACACAAATAGGAGAACCCAGTCATGGTTGCTAGACATTTTCTGCAACATCAATCCATATATCTGAGCAGATAACTCCCCAGATTGCAACCCCCTTGATTATTCTGTGTGGTGTGCACTTGATCAACAAAACTACAGAGATGCAAAGATTTTGGCAGCATTCATTAACTTAAACAAGGAAACCATTCAGAAGAGTTACAGGAGATTCTGAAGTCATAGTGAGGCCATGTTTAAAGCCAATGTTGATTTCATAGAATAAATTTATTCTTTAGTATTTCAAGATATTATTGAGGAGTTTTGGTAAATATATCAGCTAAAATGTGATAGTATAATTTTCATTTCTGCATAATGTAGATGATATCTAAACTTATTTATAAATGGAACTTGGTCTCTGTGTGTGTGTCCGTTACCTATAGACTCCGAAATGGCTGAACCGATTTTCTTGAAAATTTACATAGTTGTACTATAAGCGTCTGCAAGTGTTCTTAGCTAGGTTTTGTGTTGAGGTACCCCTGATAAATATTGAAAATCGATAATCAAAAAAATCGGGTTATAGAAGGAGTGGTCTGATTTTAATCAAATTTGATACACTCATAGAAAAAGACATAAGAAACGATATTCAGAAGTTTCAAGGTTGCAGTTCTTACAGTAGTGCAAAAAATTTGATATTGATACTAGGAAATCAAAATTTGACTTATATCCATTCATTTTTCTTTCAGTCTATGGTTTTGCTTTAACTGGAAACAACTATTGCTTTTTAGTCTTTCATGCCAATGTCTAAAGAGTCTGAGCTCCAGGACCATGGATTAGTTTTAAAGCTATCATTACGCCGGGCTATACTGCTAGTTTTATATATATGTAAATGAAACAACATATATATCAAGAAAAATATTTGGGGGAAAATGTATAACAAAGTGGAAAAAGTTTTCTTGTGATGTGTGTTGTTTTTTAAGACTTCATCAGACTAAAAAAAAATTTTTAAACTTTAGATTCCCAGCATTCCTCATTTGTGTGCATGTGTAGTTGCACCAACATAATGAATTTAGTCTAATGAAATCCAAAAAGGACAAAATATGTCACAAGTAAACTCTTTCTACTTTGTCATCATATATTTAATGTCATCATATATTTATTTATATATTAGGGATAAAACTATCACAAGTTTTCATGTGATGTATTTTATCCTTAAGAACATCATCAGAATAAAGGTATTTTATATTGATGCAACTACACATGTGCATGAAATAAAGGGGACACTGAGAATTTTAAATATTTTATTAGGGTATATATGCATATTACATCTATATGTGCAAGTTTCATTAAATCATGATCTTTTTCTTTTGAGGACATAAATTGTATAAAAATTATCCAAATGTTTTGTTTATCTGAGTGCTTACAGCTATACTTTTAGTCATTTTCGAGGATAACTGTTATTTTACATGTAACAGAATGTATGTGGTATTATGTATCATGTAGTGTAGTAGTATATGTTATGTACCGAACATGGTACATAACATATATTACATAACTACATAACACAGGATGTGTATTGTGGTGTAGTGGATATCAACTCAGAACAACAATTTGGGAAGCTGAGTTCAAATTCCAGTTGAATTCCTTGCATTCACTTGGGAAAGGTATTAATCTGTCTCTTCCCTCCAGTTATGGATTAAATAACTGAATAGATTGGGTTCTATAGCTTTGGCTGGCAACCAGTCTACTGCAGAAAGCAATGACAACCTACTGTGGGATAATCTTTTGCTCAGTCAGTTTATGTCTCTTTCAAGACATGATTGCCCAAAGCGTGATTCACATATGGCACTTAACTGACTGACTGAACATGGTAGGCATGTTCCTAGTTGATATTATTGAGTGTTTCTCTTTGTTATTAATAAAACCTTCATTATTTTTAGACTTTTTTTTTGTATGTGGATGATGCTATGATATTTGTGTTGTCAACAAGTATGTTCTGGATGGGATTTGGTAGGTCTCCGTGTGTTTGTGTGTGTATATTTCATGACAAAATGACAAATAAGGTGTGATGGTTAAGTTTTTTATGGAATTTTTCATGTGATCTTATGATTTTTTTCTTTTGCAGACATAAATTATATAAAAATTGTCCAAATGTTTTGTTTAGTCAAGTGCTTTTAGCCATTTTCAAAAATTTTACGTGGAACAGAATGTAAGTGGTGTTATGTATAATGTGGAGTAGTAGTATATGTTATGTACCAAACACATTGTTGCTAGCGTGTTCGTAATTGATGTTATTGACTGTTGGGTTTTTCATTTTTATTAATGAAGCCTCCATTATTTTTAGTCTTTTTTTTGCATGTGGATGATGCTATGATATTTGTGTTGTCAACAAGTATGTTCCAGATAGAGTTTGGTTTAAATGAGATCGAATTAAGCTCCATTGAGAGAGATGCAGTGTGAGTCTTCAAGTCAGTTTCATAGTTCTATGGCCAATATAATTATTTACAAAATTAGGATAACCAATTTTTCTTTTTGTTTATATTTCCATAATTGTTATTATTAAATATTCTACATTGTGATAATAAAATAGAAAATAATAGAAAAACTGCTTCGAAAGGTGAACAGCTAGAATATATACCCAAAGCATATATTAAAAAAAATCATCTATATCTATATGCGAGCATATATTGTAAAAATGCTTATACACAATAGTTGCTTGTCATTACATATCTTTCTGTATTGTAAAATAGTCATTATAAATAATACTGGATAAATCAATGGAATCCAATGGAATTAAGAATACAGAAGACAACTGGAAAAATGCATTTACATATTTCACCAATTAACTTTTTCTAATGTCAGTGGATTATTGACAAAGCATGTCAAGATAATATTTTTTTCAAAACTATCTTATATATTTTCTACATGAGTCATTAAATTTGAAAAGAAAATAATGAGTTGATAAGATTTGAGATGTCCTGCAGTATATCCTATTAATGATTTCTCCCTGTATATCCTATTGATGAAAAACATGAAAATTCAATTTTGGGAAGGAAAAGATATACTTCTTTCTCAATGTTGACAGTCTTTTGACATTCTGTATTGTAAAATAGAAATAGTGTCACTTTTCACAAAAATAATACTGGATAAGCAATTTTAAGAAATGCCATTACTAAAAAAAAAAATTTTCATATCTAATTAAGGTTTTAATTTTTACAAAAAATAAATTAAAAGATTACATAATGAGAAATGGATGTTAATACTGGTTAAATGTAATTGTAATGAAATAACTTTATTCTCTTGTGTGCTTTTAATAGTTCAAATTTCTAATTTTTGATTCCTGATTTTGATCCGGGAAATAATAAATTGATCTTTCTCTGAGGCAAAGCACGAGACAATTTAGTTATCAAGAAAATGAGATTTCTAACTCACAGCCAATAGTGTATCATTGAAGTATTTACTTTCTATCTCTGAAGCTTAATTCTCCAGAATGGCAACAATGGTAAGGCTAGAATTAATAAATTTCTCATTAGGAATTGCCAAATGACTTGTGATTGTGTTGACATGCAAGTATCAAATTACTGTCACTGTGTAAATATTATACAAGAAACTGAAATAATATTAATAATCAGAACATCACATTTGGATTGGTTTATTTTACAGCATATCAACCTCAATGGGTTATTTAATGCCAACCATTTTATGATAAGTTTGCATAATATGTATTCTTCGGAAGAAATCAGTTTGTAGATCAGTTTTCATTGACATAATTCTATAAAGAGGGTTTTTGTCAAGAGTCAAATGTGTTGCTGGTAATCATTTTTTTTCTTCATCAAAAATGTATTGCTGGTATTTTCACTATAAAAATCTGTTTTTATACTTTCATAGTGTTTTGGAAATTAATACTGAGCATCAGCAAGAGACAACTGAAGTTCCTGGGACATGCAATGAGGAAGGAGGGCTTAGAGAACCTGATACTGACAGGCCAGATAGAAGGAAAAAGAGACAAAGGAAGGCAGCGGATAACATATTTGCAGGGCCTGATCAGGTGGATGACGGAACGGGAGTTGCCAGGAGTAACAGGAGCAAACATACTCAGAGCCACAAGGGATAGGGAGATGTGGAGAACCATGATCGCCTACGTCCTGAAGGGACAGGGCACATAGAAGAAGAAGAAGAAGTGTTTTGACTCCAGTTTGGGGTGGGGGTTCACTATTTGCCGATAACCGGAACTCTTACAGGTGCCACCACTCCGGGTCAGGGTGAACCTAATAACAACAGTAATTAAGGGGTGGTTCCATGCTTCTCAAAACCTCCCAATCCAGGCCTTGCTGACAGATGTAGTTTATTGTCATACCAAAGGCAAAGAAACATCAAAGAAAATGTTTTCTTTGGAGATTTCACATTTATACAGTTTGAAGTTAGTCATCTAAAAGTAATTTTTAAAAAAATTCAAATGAAAGTATACCTCTTCCTTTTTAAGTGTCATGTCTCTTCAAAACATAGGCAACAAGCACCCTGTATTTAATAGCTGGAAAATATATATTGTTATGATAATTCTTGAGAAAGATAGTAGATTAGTTTACTGCTGTCTTCTTTACAGGTTTGAATTTAATTATCTTTCTCTTAGACTTGTTGCCAATCAAGGTTAGAAAGCCCAGTCTATCCTAGTATTTAAAAAAATATACCATCAAGATAATACAAAATAAATTCTTTAGTCACCATTTAATTTCATTCTTTTATTCAGCCAAAAAGTGAACAATATGTTTGTTTCTCAAAAGAAAAATCTTGTGAGAACCTTTAAGTAAAATTACAAAAATATCAAGTGAGAAAGCAAAAAATATCAAAAATGTCTTTACTAGACAAGAATTGAAAATGGATGTCCAAAAATATTTTAATTGCTCAATATTCACACCAAAAATATCCAGATTTGTTTCTGAACCTTATTATTAAAACATTTTATCAATAACTGACTCCTATTCAGACCAGACGAGAAAAAAGTTTTTATTCCTGTCTTATGCTTTGAGATCTATAAAATGTCGTTTGCCATTTGTTATCAAAGATTTAGCTTGAATTATATATTTTTTTAATCAATTCACCCCAAGCAAGGCGAGAATGCCACTAAGGTGCAAAAAGCTACTGGGAGTGAAAGAGAATGAAAAATATTTAGAAGGAACCAGAAACCTAAACAGGAAACAAGGGTTAAACTTTTAATCTCATTCAAAAGACTGAGATAATGCGTGAAGAAAAAGAAAATCCTACTTAAATTTGTGATAATCTGAGATTTCAAACCAAGATAAAAATTAGTTATTTTTTTTACATTAAAGTTCACCCAATACAAGGACTGAGAATCACTCAATATAACAGATTATTGTTAAAATGATTAATGAGATGAATGAAAGAGGAGATAGTAAGAAGTAAATATTGTAAGGATTAGGAGGATAGATAAGAACTGACCCTTGAATTGAAGAGGTTAAAATTTAAAAATCTTCATTATCATTACTATTTTACAAAGAGGCATAGAAATTGTTTTAGCTTAACCAAAAGCCCTTCTTTACAAAAACTAAGTATTCACTTGCATCCCTTGTTTCTAGTGTTTTGTTTCTAAAGTTGAATATTTTTACAAGTGGCCTTTTTGACAAAACAGCTTTTAAATTTCCAAATGCTACTTTTTCTTTTGCCCAGTTAAATTCTACACTCTTTTCACAGTTTGCCACAATAATTAAGAATACAACATCAAATTTATTTTTTAGTTGCTTGTAGGCTTCAAAATAGCCTAATGTTTTTATCATCTATCCATCAAAGTGATTCAACTGGATAAAACTTTTCTTTAAACTTGGTTTTCCTAATTTCTTCCAAAAATTTCTGGATATCAAAATCACATCACTGTATCTAACTGTATGTCCAACAAAACATAATTGATTCAGATTTTTAATAATCCTTTTCCATTCCTTTTTTAAATAAAAAGATGTCCATACTTATTTCCCTTTGGTACAGATGAGGTTGAGATAATACATGAGTAAAAGCCAGGTTTTATTAACTAAATCATCATTTTTATTTTTGTTGTTGACTCCATAAGTTTAGATCTTTTATTATATGTGAATGATTATCATTTCTGTCTTTTTTGTATTTTGTGTCTTTGATATGTTTCCTGTATAAGTCATTGTGGTATTCATGTGAATGTTCATTATTATATGTATTGCTGCATTCAGGTTATAAAGAGTTTTTTCCCGTGTATATGTATATTCATGCATATTTGTTTCTAGATGTGTGTATATGGTGAAATGTAGAACGCACATGTTCACTGTTCTTTTTATCTTTACTTAACACCTACATATTTCTGACTTGATTTTGGCAGGAGTGTTAGTCATTGGTTGATTTTCACATGACGTCAGTTGACCAAATAAGATACGTTCGGGTTATAATCTAGGTTACCAGAAATATGGAAGAATAGAAAGAGGGAAAGGATGTATATCTTGAGAGGGAAAGTTTCTCTGTCACTCTATTAGTAAAGAGGAAAGGGTATATTTCAATACACTTTAACTACTATCTTCATTTTGTTGGACCATCTCTACATTTCTCTTTTTGGATTTACATATACACCTAATATGATTCATACTGAAACATTTTTCATGTCTTTTTTATATGCTGGACATTTTGCTTTTCTCTTTGATGATTATAACTATACTAAGTGCACATTCTTGTCATTTTTCTTGATTGTGTAGGTGTCCATTTCCTCTACCAGATCCATAATTTTTGTTCTATTAAATTTCTGAATCAATTATTGTTGATGAACAAATTTGATATACTGTTCTAATGACAACTTTCCCAATTGCAAATGCATGAGTCATTATTTAATTTCATCTGAATCAAATCCTTTTTGAATGATTGGTTTTTTAATCCCAGTTTCTGAATTTCAAAATATTTAGTGACCTGTTTCAAATGAAGAACATATTCAATAACTGGTTCACTTTTTGAGAAATTTTCATGAACTCAGCTCTCTCTGCATTAATTTTTCTTGAGTGCTATGTTCTTCACTATTAGTTGACTTATATCGTCTAATGCCATTTGCCATTTCTTCCAACTATCATGGATGTGCAATTGCTGATACTTTGATAATAACCTCACAGCCAGCAGTTACTAAAAAGAGATCAGTTATCTGGTTTTTCTCCTTTGACTGATTTTAAATCCTTCATTTTTTTCATTCTAGCTTCAGCTGCTAGACTCCTAAGCCATGCTTGTGCATACTCATAATTATCAAGTAATAATTGTTCACTTGGTTCTTTAGATATTGGTGACGACATTGTAGTATAGTGTAATGTTACTGACTAATAGGAAGTAGTAAGCACTCAACTGCCTTATAGTTAATAGCAGCAGTTATTTATACATTTGGTGACTTCCTATGTAAATGAGTCACTTCAGAAATATTTTAAAATTTCAAATGAAAGTAGCACTGAATGCTTGGTTGATGAATGTAAAACTGTTTCCTTGTAGGGAAATGGCTAATATTTCCATTAAGTTTATTCAATAAAAAACTTTATACTTTTAAAAGTTTTCATAAAGTCATGTATACTTTATAAAATGTTTCAAAGGTTTATAAGTAATTTGAATTTACTTAAATCTTCCAAAACTGAGCTCAGAAAGAGAAGAAATACTAAATAACTGTTGGAAACCTATGTTTTCATTTTAGCTATTATAGTGTTTTATTATATTTTTATGGTTACGTTATGAGTTATGTTCAAACAATATATGTAGTTCAATAATAACAGGAACCTTAATCTTTTCTAGATTCTACCTGCCAAATTCATGCATTTCTTTACAAATCTAACAACACCAGTTGGCTATGGAAGGGTATACACTATTGACTCAATCTGAACAACATGGCAACTTTCGTGTAGTAGTGACATGCTTCAAAATTATTGATTTATTTTATGATTTCTGATTAATAGATGATCAAATTTTGATACCATGACAACCAAACTTGACACTGATGATGAACTTCAAGCAGAATAAATAGACGAATTTGGTCCTGATAACGACTTGTACTGGCAGTAGGCCAAATACTTACACTGTCAACAGCAATACATACTTTAAACCAACTGACAATCAGAATGACTGTAACAGTGGTTCTAGAGATGGAATAGATAATTCTGACTATAATCCTTTAGTCAAAATGATTCTACCTTATAGCCTGAGAATAATTCTACCAAAATCAATATTGTAAAAGAACTGCACTTTCCACTTGTCTATTAGGCTAGGACTTGCTTTTTGGTAAAACATCATTTTGTTACCAACACACTGATTGGGATTTGTTTTGTGATTTTCTACATCATGCTTCTTGAAGTGAAATGTTAAATCTAGTATTTTTAAATAGAGAAAATAATTTAGATTTGAAATTTGATTAACTCCTCTATCAGCAAAGCAACAGGTACCAAACTAGTATATATAAAATAGAAAGGTCAACATGAGTCATTTTAAAACTGACACAATTTCAAAATAAATTCTGTATTAAAAATTATTGACTCAGTGAAATGGTAATGGTGAGAAACATTTGACATCCATTGACCAAACAGTTAAAATATATAATTTTTTTCTCTGAATCATTTTATTTAGGAAGTTGATGGGAATTTTCTTTCACACTTTTTCTTTTTGTTAGTGTGGATTGTTAAAATCTTGTTTATATTATTTTTTCTTTTAGTTGCATGTTTTACCTTTTTTAGTTGCTGCTACTATTGGAAACTTTCAAGGGATGTGATTTTCTTATTTGGTAAAATGCTTTGTGATTCTGTAGTGTCAATTTGGGAGATATGATGAAGAATTGGTTTCTTTAAGACCTAGAGTGTTCATTTGATCAAAGCTATTTTAAAGTATTGATATGAGAAAAAGGCTGAAAATAGATGATAGTTTAGACATTTTTGAATGAGTTGGATGCCATATATAAAATCCGTATGTTAGTCAAGATCTTACATGAGTTATATTTTAATTTTGTAGCAGTTTGTTGTGTTGGGAAAACAGCATATTCTGTGTTCAATACTAAATTGTTTATAACCATCCATAAAAATTGCTCTGGGTATTTCAAATGTTTAGAGTTTATCAATTTCATATTCTGAATTTTTATAATGTATTTAGAATATGTGCCATCATATTTCATTTCAAATTCAGTTCAGAGTTTCTACTTTGGAAAGGTGTATCTTCAGTCCAACTTGTTGATTTTTTGTTCAAGATCATTTTTATCCCCAACTATGAATACCTACGTCATTGGTATAGTCTCCTTTAGTATTAGTTCACTGGCTTCTGAAAGTAAAGAAGAATACAGTTTTTTCTATTAGTATATGGGTCTTGATCATTTAAACATTCCACATCAAATCCCATTTAGGTTGTGGCATGAAATGTTTAAATGGTCAAGACTGACTTCTTCACATTCTGTGCTTGTATATGTACAGAACATTGTCTTGAGGAAAACTCAACATAGAAAATAAAAACTGCATCTAAACGAAAGCTCAAGATCCTTTTGTTTACTAAAGTAGCATTTATAAACTCTTAAACATTTTCTGGGTAGATATCTACTTGGGTGTGTCACATTGCCTAATGCATGCCTCAGAAATAAGATCTTCAAAGATTGGAGTTTTTATCATGGAATAAATGTTAATGGTAATATTAACCATTTTAAAATATGGAAACACTAGCAGTATAGCTTTTAGATTTTATTTTATACTGTGACTAGCAGTATAGCCCGGCATTGCTCGGGTGTAATGAAAGCTTTAATACTAATCCATGGTCCTGGAGCTCAGACTCTTTGGATGTTGGCATGAAAGACTAAAAAGCAATAGATGTTTCCAGTTAAAGCAAAACCGTAGACTGAAAGAAAAATGAATGGATATAAGTCAAATTTTGATTTCCTGGTATTAATATAAAATTTTCTGCACTATTGTAAGAACTGCAACCTTGAAACTTCTGAATATCATTTCTTATGTTTTTGTCTATGAGTGTATCAAATTTGATTAAAATCGGACCACTCCTTCTATCACCCAATTTTTTCGATTATCAATTTTCGATATTTATCGGGGGTACCTCAACACAAAACCTAGCTAAGAACACTTGAAGATGCTTATAGTACAATTGTATAAATTTTCAAGAAAATTGGTTCCGCCGTTTCGGAGTCTATAGGTAACGGACACACACAGACAAAGTTCCATTTATAAATAAGTTTAGATAGATCTGGCATTCATTGACTGAGCATTCAGTGCTATTTTCACTTTAAATTTGAACTACGTTTTGCTTAAAACAATTTTTCAGGAAAATTGGTTTCTCAAGTCCACTCACTGTTATTGTTCTTTCTACTTTTGATGGATGCTTCTTTTCTAAATTTTTGTTTGAAGTTGTGTGGAATGTCAACATCTTGAGTATGTCATTATTTTCTCTTTGAGTTACATGTACTGTCTATTTTAGTTATTGCAGCTCTTTAAAAAAATGCGATGTAGTATCTGTTATTTGGTATAGTTCTTTCTTTGAAAATCTGTAGCACCAGTCTATGATGTTAAAAGAAAGATGGTACTAAGACCAACAGGTTTCATTCAATTGAAGCCATTTTTAATCATTGATCTGAGAAAGTGTTTGTATAAAGCTGACAGTTTAGATGTTTCAGAATAAGTTTGGAACTGTGCAAAATAGCCATATGAAAGTCTTGATCTAACAAGGCTATTTAAGGACCTTGTCATGGCCTCATGTTATTATCCTGTGTAACCTAAAATAGTATGATTGGGATTAATAATTCTGAGAGTTATTTTGGTGATATTTTTTTATGGTCATCCAAAGCGAATATTATTTCCTTTCTGCTATTGGTTGTGCAATGTCCACTTGTATTATATTTTGTAATTTCAAATTATTTTACGATTGTTCATTTGCAATCAGAAGTAGACTTAAACCCATTAATGTTGCAGCATTCTCTCATAAAATCAGCACACAGAAACGAAACCAGGAGGGAGACTCTTTCTGGCCCTTAGTGAAGAGAATGATTGTGTAGTATTCAATCACGCAGCAGCCAAAACCATCTTTCGACACAGCCATCAGCAGCCAGAACTAGCCCTTGATACAGTAGCCTACAGCCAAAGCAGCCACTGAAACCAGCATTCAGAATACAACTATCAGCAGCAGTCTCTACAACAACAGCCACTAGCTAGTGTTCATCATTTTTAGTCCTTGCTACTTGAGCCAGCTCTGACTGTCTTCATCTGCATCTTTGGCCAGACCATAAGTCTTATCTCATTGCACTGTAGTTTTCAGGGCAAAACTGATGACCAACTAAAGTATTTGAAATACTAAAACTTTTTTGTGTCATTTGTTCCTTGTAACTTTGATTTATCCATTAATAAAATTTGACATAATCTAATCTCCTTGTTCTCATTATCCTTGCCTTTGCTGTGTTATTGCCTCATTTTTAATGTTTGCAGGGAGTTGTCTACTATAGACTGGTATCCCTTCATGACAATCTGATGAGTTTTTAATGGTGAATTACAAATGTACAAAAACAGTGAGCCATCTTCCACTTTCTCTGAAGAATAGGTTTGAAGTTAGATTGAGTGTTGGGAATTGTTTTTCATGAAAGCTCAAACCAAAAATACATTTTCTGCTGTAAATCCATGGTTATGCTTCATAAAATGATGTCCTACTTAAATGATTCACGACTTTTATTCACACATTAATCTTCTTTTAAGCCTAAATTTATTCATATTTTTTGTAGACAGTTTAAAATAAAATAACATTGTTATCCAGCACCATTCGAATGCTGGTAGCTGCTGATATCATAAATAAGATTTGTTGACAAACTCTATTTGCGTGCTTCTCATTTAACACAAAAACTGAACAAAAACTGAAATATAAAAAAGAGGTACTCTTAAGATTAGAACAGAAGAGTAGGTTGAAAAATTCATTAAAAATGAATTTGATTTTGGAACAAAAAAAGGAGAGAGTGTAAGTTGGAAAAATAAAATAAAGAATGGGAAAGGTCTGGAATAAGTGGGTAAAGTGAAAAAATAAATCAAAATTTAAATAGTTCTCTAAGACATGAGAGTAAACTAATCAAAATTTAAATAGCTCTCTAAGACATGAGAGTAAACTAATTTGAATTTTAAATAATGCCTCTTGTAAAAAAAAGACATTTTTTAATAAGTGATTAAACAAGATCAAAGCATAATATCCATTTTATTTTTCTAAATAAAGAGAATATTGGGAATATAAATTCTTCTGAAAGTCTGTCATTGCATATAACATATCACTCAATAAATCCTGGGCTTAACTAATAAAACAACTGTTAGGCAAAATTTGACTTTATTCATCAATATAGTCTTCTTCTAGGGTGATACACTGATTCCAATGATTCTCTAACAATTTGAAAAATTTTTTTGTAGAACGATTTGTTTTTGGCCTCAAAATATGCCTCAATTTCAGATATCACTTCTTCATTGGAGCCAAATCTTTTTCTCTGGAGCATTCTTTTGAGGTTTGCAAACAGCCAGTAATCACTAGGGGCCAGATCTGGAGAATAGTGTGAATGCGAAAGCAATTTGAAGTGCAATTCATGTAGTTTTGCTATCATTGTGATTGACTTGTGACACAGTGCATTGTCTTGGTCAAAGATCAATTTTCTTCTTCATTTTTGGATATATTTTGGTGATTTCTTCCTTCAAACGCATCAATAATGCTATATAATATTCATTATTGATGATTCTTCCATTCTCAAGGTAATCGATGAACAAAATACCTTGCACATCCTGCTGCTGTCCTTTCCGGATTTGACTCCAAAGTGAAGTGGCAGATCCATGTTTCATCCAACATCACATGTTTATGAAAAAAACCCTTCTTGTTGTGTTAAAACAGTTGCAGACAACATTCTGAATCACTGACGTGTTGTCGTTTTTGATCAACTGTGAGCAAATGTGGCACCCACATTGAACACAGCTTTCTCATTGGCAAATGTTCATGCAAAATAGTGAATACACTGCCTTCTGATATATTCAACTTCTCTGCTATCTCACACAACTTCAATTTGGGATTGGCCAAAATGAGTTTGTGGAGTTTTTTTACTGTTTTACAAGACAACTACAGATTTGGGGCGACTTGAGCATTCAGCATCATTTGTGTCTGTACAACTGTGTTTAAAGTCAGCATACCACCTCTTAACCATTGTTTCCAATGGAGCAGAGTCCAAATAACACTTATCAAGCCATTGCTTTTCTTGAACAGTATTTTTTCCAACAGAAAGCAATGCTTTATCAACACATGAAATTCAGATTTTTTCATTGTTTTAAAAATTTGCAACAGTAGCTTCACTTAAATAACTGTAATTTGTAAACTAATAATCCGATTGGGCTTAAATTTTGTCATGTGTTATTTGAAGGTTAGTACTTCATAAAAACATATGGATTTTTTATTAATAGCGCCATCTATATGTCAGGCCCGGGACTTATTGAGTGATGTGTTAGAAGTCATATTGTCTAATTAGAAAGTATTGAACATAGTGTAAATATATTACCTAGTAACTGTTTTGTTCTGACCAGTCACTAATTTAATAGAAAGGCTACATGCTGTCTATATAAAACCACGTAGCATTGCTATGCTGCCATATTGTATAAAACCATTTGCAAAGAAACAGCATTTATCAAATGAAGAACTTGACTGCCAACAATACAATTATCAGATTCTTTTATTTTGTAGCTTTTAAAAGGTTTATCTTTTTACTATCCTTCCTAGCCTGTAAGATAGTTTATTTGATGTTTTCCTCTGTTGCTCTTACCTTCAATATGACTTGTGAGTGTCAAATGTTTAAAGCTTCCCCCCCCCAACAATGTGTTCTAGAAATTCCCGTAATTGTTTTCAGATTCTAAGTAAAAAAGTGTCCTTTTTATTCCCTTATTTTCCTTAAAATTTCATTGTTGTTCACATGTTCAGTCCATGATATTTCTAACATCCTTCTGTAGAACCACATTTCTGCTGCCTTAAGTCTCTTCTTCATCTATAAGAAGATTGTCCAGCATTCACTGCCACATATGAGTACTAATATTACATAACAGCTGATCACTTATCTTCATGTCTTATGAAATTTTTTTGTTTCTTAATACTTTGTTTAGCTTTTGGAGGGTAAATACTGTAAGCAAAATATCTGGTAACATGGATGCAACACCAGTTAACCCACTCTTAATTGGAAAATAGTAGGTAATCCAAATATGAAAAGGGAGGCATATTCATCAAAACTGTAACAGTTTTAATTCAATTTTGATTAACACGCAACTCATGTTTGAAGGTATAACCGGGATATAAGAGATCTGATATAAGAGAAACCCGAATATAAGAGAGATTTTATCTGATCCCAACTTAGATCCTGTGGTATTGTCTATAAAATAGACCAAACTCGGATATAAGAGAACTTTTATCCGGGGGCCGACAACTCTCTTATATCAGGGTTACACTGTATCAAGTAATTATAATAAATATTTTCATCAATATTAGATAAGTTTACATGAAGACTTTCATGAAAAATATCTAAATTATTAATATAATATAAACTGACAAAAAGGATGAGAAATTTTTTTTTATTATGTAGACACATAAGATTAAATAAAAGGATTGCATCTGAGTATGCACAAATATTGTTACAATTCTTGCAGTCATGTGGAAGCTGCGCTAGAATGCTAGTCGAGAAATGATCGTTTTCAGCTGTGTTGACGGGAGAGAAAGTCTGATGTCTGAAACTTTCTACGACTCCCAGAATAGACATCACTGAGGAAGCATTCAGGTGTGCAAAATATGCACAGGAAATAAGCTTAGAGGAAAATTCAAAGTATTATTTGTAATTTATCTGGGAAATTTCCAGAAATTATGGCCGTTTTTCTCATCTGGAATATAGTAAATAAACTAAGGAAAAGAAAAAAGCTTTTACTGTGAAGTTTCTAAGCCACGCAAAAATCACAAATGGCCCGCTGAGACAATTATACATGAACACATCTAAAATGAATGGAACGAATAATTAACACTTGTACTTAGGAATGTGGTAAACTTGAGATGTCCAAATTTACTCTTGTAGTGATAAAAGTTTCTAAAACTATATCTTCTTCACTATTATATACAATAAGTTTAATAGTAAAGAAGATATACAAGGTAATAGTTTAATTAATAACTATTAACCAGCTAGTACCTTGGTGTCAATGCATTTGTTTCTGAAAGCTCTTTGTGGAATACAGAGCTGCATCTGCATTTTCAATAGCCAGTTGTTTTTTGGAGGGTAGAGTTACAAGTTCTAAATAAATTCTTTCCTTCACTGTCCAGAATTAGAATTTTTTGGATTTTCTTTTTTTTGTCATAAACACTTTTTAGTTGTACTACCATTACATGACTAAAGGGATTCCAATTACCCTGCTATTTAGCTTCAGCTGAAAGGCAGAAGTGAATTTATGCTTAAAATTGTTTTATTTTTCTAACTTTCACTCTTGTAACCATTATACCACTCCTACACATACTTGGGGTCAATTAATGAATAAAGTATAATCTGAATTAGTATGAAGTAAATACTTTGTTCCTAAGAATTGTCAAATTTTTTTTTCTTTCTTACTTTTATTTAACTGGTTTACTTTCACTTTTAATACAAAAATAAAATCCATCGTCATGCTGAAGCTCAGCTTATCTGAAATCATTTTGACTCTATATTATATAAAGTGGAATTTAGACAAGATATTTGGGAAGAGAAAAAAAATATTTTCACAATTTTATTTTTTTGGTTTTGCTGCTTCTGTAACAAAAGTCATAAAGAAAGATTTAGCATTGCAATAGATTTTGGTTTGGGCACAATAGAAGATATGTCAATAATGCATGGCTGATGCAAGTCTCCTTGAGAGTAACACACTGCACCTCCTCGGTCTCACTTTTTCAACTGATGTAAAGTAGAATGAATATATCAGATCTATAGCTGCATCTACTGCTAAAAAGGTTAGGTGTCTGTGTCGAACCAGAAAGTTTTTCTTGTCAGAATCTATTTTTCACATTTATAAAACTATCATTCGTCCATGTATTGAATACTGTTTCCATATCTGGTTGAGAAGGAGCAGCAATGTAATTGGCCCTGACCTGGCATCGCAACTTCAGTCACTTTCTCAAAGATGTGACATGGCTTCCCTCTGACTTTTCTACAAGCATGTTCATGGCAACTGCTCTGATGAGCTTTTTCCCTGGTGATAAGTTCATGCAAATTTAAGCATGCTACTAGATTGGCATTTAGGTCCCACCCTTTTACTGTTGAAATAGGTAAATGTAACTACCACCTCTATTCCAACAGTTTCTTTCTTCACACTTCCTGCCTGTGGAACTCACTTCTATTTACTTGCTTCCCGGATACCTACAATCTCCAAAAAATTTAAATGTAATTTTAATTACTATCTCTTATCTTCTTGAATCCTGTTCATCTTTTATCCTTTCTTCAATACCTCCTATACCTAATCTTTTCTATCACTGTAACCCCCTGTGAACTAGTGGTGGTCTTGCCTTGCTTAGGGTGAAATGAATAAAAAAAAGTCTAAAGCCACCTTCCAGAAATATTTTAGATCTAAATCTAAACTTATTTATAAATGGAACTTTGTGAGTGTGTGTGTGTGTGTTACCTATAGACTCTGAAACTGCTGAACCGATTTTCTTGAAAATTTACACAGTTGTATTATAAGTGTCTGCAAGTGTTCTTAGCTTGGATTTGTGTCGAGGTACCCCAATAAATATCGGAAATTGATAATCAAAAAAATCGAGTTATAGAAGGAGTGGTCCGATTTTAATCAAATTTGATACACTCATAGACAAAAACATAAATGATATTCAGAAGTTTCAAGATTGCAGTTCTTACAATAATGCAGAAAATTTTATATTAATACCAGGAAATCAAAATTTGACTTATATCCATTCATTTTTCTTTCAGTCTACGGTTTCGCTTTAACTGGAAACAACTATTGCTTTTTAGTCTTTCGTGCCAACGTCCAAAGAGTCTGAGCTCCAGGACCATGGATTAGTTTTAAAGCTTTCATTACACCTGAGCAATGCCGGGCTATACTGCTAGTCACAGTATAAAATAAAATCTTATGCACCTTTTTCAAGGTTTTAAGTAATGAGCATATTTGGAATAGTTATATACAACTGTCATTTAACTATGTTGACTAAAATGACCCAATTTTCAGTAGTTTTCAAATCCTACTTAAGGGAAGGTTTTATGTACAAAATCTATTGAGTCAAAAATTTGTTCACAGAATTAAATGCAAATTTTAAATTAAGCTTTTTTCTTAGCCGTTCTCACTTCCTCATTAATATTTTATTTTCAGTCTGCTGATGTCTGCTGCAGTACTCTTGTTAATCATTAAGTGAATAAAATATTGTTTTAACACTCAAATGGCTTAGAAAGAAACAAGGATCAATCAAAACAAGCGCTCAAATCCAAATTCTTACTAAAGAAGATTAAAGAAGATCATGAAGATTAACCGCTAAAAAAATGTAAATATCCAGATATGGTGCGCAATATTCTCTAAGAATGAAAGAGGATAACTGGTGAGAATAAGGGTAGAAGGCCTTTATGACAGAAGCAGAATGATTTCCCAGGGTGAAGATAAGCTACTCATGTTAAATTGCAAAAGAAATAGAAGGTTAACAGCACCTGAACTGATGGCAGATTTAAACTCTTTCAGAGTAAACCCAGTATCTCTAACAGCTATAAAATGGAGGCTGATCTCAAGAGGCCATCATAGCTGAGATGCTGTCAAGAAGCTATTCCTATGATATGAGAATAAAAAGAAAAGGTTCCTGTCGACAAACAAACATAAAAATTGGAGTGTCAACAATGAATAGAAAAGGGTGCTATGGACCAATGGATCTAACAAGAATTTTTGTCCACAGAATACTTGGTGCAAGGGCAAGAAGTGTGGTGCCAACAAAGAATCACGGAGGTGGACTAGTGATGGTGTGGGGGTATTTTGGAGGAATGGGGACTGGAAATTTAATGCAAGTAAAGGGTATCATGCAGAAAGAAGAATATCATAATATCTTATAAAGGCACACTATTCCAACTAGTTTGAAACTAATAGAAAAAAACATTTCAACAAGATGATGACCCTAAACATAGCTCAAGGCTATTCCAAAGCTATTTAGAAGCAAAAAAGTGCAGGGTATTTTAGAAATAATTAAATGGCCTCCTAAAACACCAAATCTTTCACCTCTTGAATTAACATGGGATGAACTTGACAGAAGAGTGAAACCTTTCCATCTAAAAAATGAAGAAGAGATCTAAGTGTCATTGAAAAAAGAATGGAATCAATTATCAAACTTATATTTTGAGAAACTTTTGAAATGAATGTCAAAAATTTGTGCTGCAGTAATCAAGGCTAAAGGAGGATATTTTGACAAGAGCAAAAGTTAATCATAAAATGTTTTCTTTATTTTTGTCATAATAAAATTTCTAATAAAAAAAAATCATGCCTCACTTGTTTTCTAACCATGTATAATAATTTTCTCTTATTTAAAGTACAAAACAACAACATTTTATGCCAGTTTAAAAAATTACCAAAGGTGACCTCAAACTTTTGAACTGTATATGGAAATATCAAAACTTAGTTACCACCTCTGCATCATATTTATAAAAAATCCACAAAAAAAAAACTTTCATTAGTATTTCATAAAATGCAAATTAATGAAAAACTGATTTACAAAACACACACATGCATACATTTCTTTAAAATCTCCTAAATGGGTAAAAAATATAAGAAAAAGAAGTGGAAAATACAACTGGAATCTTTAAGAATATTTATTCACAGTAACTTTACTGTTTTCTCAGTTCTATAAATTTAAAAGGTTAAACTGAGATGAAACCTACTCTAAGATATGTCTCACATTTAATTTGAGTTAGAGAATTCTTTCTGTTTGATGCAAAAAAACAAATCGCTGTTTAAAATGCAATCTGATTGATTGACTAGGATCATGGGATCAGGCATAGCAATTTTTGCACCAAAAATTGATGAACATAAAAGTTAGTTGTCAAAAATTGTGAGTGTCATAGTTTAGGGAGCAGGGCTAATGATAAGAAAGTGCTAAATAGTTTACATATATATATATATTGTTATATCGGAAGAATGATATAAATAACAAGGTAAATTCCAAGTGGAAAGATATACACAACACATAAGGGGTAAACAAATAACAGAGTTTATTGTACGGAAAAGTAGATGTAACAGAAAGTTCATAAAATGGTAAGTCAAGATGGAAGGAGTAGAAGTTGAATCGTCTCGTACTTTCTTACTTCAATACTTCTTAGTTTTTTCAGCGAATCAACTGTCAGGGCTGATAGGATGTTTCATTATAACATTATATATATATATATATATATATATATATATATATACACACACACACACACACACATATATATAACTGGAGTAGATAGACTAAACTATTGCCCGGTTCACACTCCACCCACATCTATTAAACAGGTGAAGAGGCTCATCCCTTGTTCCCAGTTTAGAATGTGGTTTCTGGCTTTCTCTTTTCCAATCTTTTCACTCTTATGTAGCCCTTTGCGCATCAGTGGCATTACCGCCTTGCTTGGGGTGATATGATTAAATATATATATATATATATATATATATAAAAATAATTGTAACTAATGGAAGTATATTCTACAGTCAAATATTTACTTCAAAAAGTGCTCAATACAAAAGTAGAGCATAAATATATGGTAATTATTATTATTATTATTATTATTATTATAATTGCATACTGCAACTTGATTGCTATAAAGTTTTGGTGCTAAAATACCATCATCAGTCAGGAAAATGGTTTTAATTTATTTTGTAATATATAGATAAGAAAACTTTAAAATTCACTTAATTCTTCTCATTGGATGACCTTGTTTTTATGTCTTCAATTTTATTTATTTATTTTTAAAAATCTCCTTACCTATATATTACAAAACAAATTAAACCCATTTTACTGCCTGATGATGGTGTTTTAGCACCGAAACATTATAGCTATCAAGTTGCAGTATGCAATTATTATTATTATTATTATTATTATTATAATTACCATATATATTGTAATTTTGTTGTTACAATGGTTTATAAAAGTATTATATCACTACACAAAAATTTCTATATTTCAGAACAATACTGTTCTTCTTCAGGTGATATATATATATATATATATATATATATATATATATATATATGTGTATACAGATTTATACATTACATTCATTGATCTCACTAAAGCCTTTAATACTGTTTCAAGAGGTGCTCTTTGGGTTGTCCTTAGAAAGCAGTGTGTTCCCAAAAATATGCTCAATGTCATCATGCCTTCCCATCAGGAGATGATGACCTCAGTTAGATTTAGTGAAGTGGTGTCATTGTCTCTAATGAAACAAAACTTGTCTTGCACTTCTCTTATTTGCTTTGTATTTTTATGTCATGCTAGACACAGCATTTGAGAATGTTAAAAGTTTGAAATTTGAGTTTAGGCAAACATATTTAAAAGCATATACATTTCATAGCTCTAGATCATTCCCTTCTTAGTACAGCAAAGATGTTTTTCTGCAACCATTCATACGTATCTTAAAACTAACACTAAATATTAGATAAATTTTCTTTCAAATACCAACTGTTTAAAGTTGATGTAATCAGACATTCTTTTGTTCTTTCCTCAAAGAATCTTCCCATGCACACCAATTTCCTGACAAAATATAAGAAAGTGCCAGCATCTTGTACACTTAAGATATATAATTGGCAAAGCAGTTAGTCAAAAGTGGTAAGAGAGGAAGTATTTGTATTCTTGAAATTCTTTAAATTAATTTGTAGAAATATATGCAAAATAGCAAAATTTGAATAAGAGATACAAATTAGGATAAGTAGTGGCTTGTTCGGATGTGCATTGTGGTGCATTGGATATCAGCTTGGAACGAGAAATTGGGGAGCTGAGTTCAAAGTCCAGCTGAATTCATTGCATTCACTTACGCGCAAATACCCTTGGGAAAGGTATTAATCCGTCTCTTCCCTCCAGTTATGGGTTAAATAATAGGACAGATTGGGTTCTATAGCCTTGGTTGGCAACCGGTCTACCGCAGAAAGCAATGGCAACCTACTGTGGGATAATCTTCTGCCCAGTCAGTCATGTCTCTTTCAAGACATGATCGCCCAAGCATGTATCACATATGGCACTTAACTGACTGAGTGGCTTGTTCAACCAACAATACTTCAAAGCAAAAACTAAGATGATTGTACGAATTGTTTGTAACCTGCTCTTTGCAGATGATTGTCCATTTGAAGCCAACACCTTTAAGGATATGCAATGCATCATTAACATGTTTTCTCATGTATCTAAAGCTTTTGGTCTGACCAGCAGCATAAGAAAATGGAACTTGTCCGTCAACCTGTCTGTAACCATCCCTTAGCTGTTGAGGGGGGAAAGTCATGAAAACTGTTTCTGCTTTCAACTATCTTGGCTTCATTGTATTCGACAATGCTAAAATGAACAAAGAAATTGAGTACCAGATTGGAAAGGCTAGGTCTTTTTTTAGTAATCTTTATCAGAGGCTTTGGAATAGCCGCAATATTTCATTAGAGGTGAAAATTGATGTGTATATGTCAGTAGTACTGATATCACTAATCTAGGGTCCAGAATCTTGAACTCTGTACCGATGAAATATCAATCAACTTGATGCCTTTCATGTGCATTGCCTACATACAATCTAGAAAACTGGGTAGTCACATTAGAAACAGTGAAGTTCTGACTAAATGTAACATGACAGGTATTGAAGCCATCCTAATGAAAATCAAACTCAGGTGGGTAGGATATCTTTCACTTATCAGCAATAGAAAACTTCTAAAACAGCTTTTCTTTGCCCAGCTTTGAACAAGCAAGTTAGTTGGACAGCCACTATTGCATTACAAAGACAAACTCAAAGACAATCTGTAGCAATGCAACATCCTTTTCTCTTTCTGAGAAAACAAAGCATCAGAGTAATGTCATGTTGGAATGTACAGTGATGCCCCAAAGACTGCTTTTGTGTACATTGTTTTATATTATTTCTAAGAATAGCCAAATACTCCACTTTATCCATGATACACTGTACTCTCACTAGTTCTTCAAATCCTTAGAGCATAATACTCTCACCATTGTGCTTAATTTTTGAAAATTTTCTTTCTACCCTCATCGAATGACTTTAGGCAATATTAAATACAAAAACAGCACAGCTCTCTTTAAATATTTCTTTCAATTAAAGAATGGTTTTAACTCTCCTATCATCGTCCAGGATATCATAGCTATAGCCAAATCATACAATGGGAAAGGAAATAGACGTAATTTATGTCTTGTTGAAAAATTAATTATCTTAAAACACTTAAATGACCCTAACTTATTAGACAAGCAAAATAAATTGATGGTTACATGTAGGCATAAAAATAAATATCTACTTAAATATGTTGATGTAATATGTAGAAATATACTGAATATGATTAAAAAACAGCTATCAAATCTTAGCAGAAATATGAAAATTAAAAACAGGGTCAAACTGCAATTTAAGGTAAAGTCAGACAAAATGTGATGGAGGAACTGGGATAGATCAACAGATGAGATGGATCAATAACTGTGATGGAACAACAATGGTGATAGATCAGCAGATAATATGGATCAACAACCATGATGGACTAACAAATGAGGTGGATCAACAACTGGGATTGGGTAACAAATGAGATGGATCAACAACTGTGATGAAGCAACAAATGTGATTGGGTAAATCAATGAGATGAATCAACAACTGTGATTGGGTAACAAATGAGATAGATCAACAAATGAAATGAATCAACAACTGTGATGGAGCAACAAACTGTGATTGGGTAACAATTGAGAAGGATCAACAAATGAGGTTTATACTTCATAGATATAAGTATAGTGAATTTATACATTGTATATAAATGCTGATTTTTTTAAAATTTCAGTTTAGCACAAACATGCTTTTGAACCTCAACAACCATGTTATAGTGGGGTCAAACCATATTATATATTTAATAAGAGGCAGTAGCAGTGATCAAACATCAGAATTATATTTTGGAAAACTTAAAGAAACTTGAGCGATGATATATCAACTCTGTTGAACTGTGAGGCAAACATATTTAAAAGCATATACATTTCATAGCTCTAGATCATTCCCTTCTTAGTACAGCAAAGAAGTTTTTCTGCAACCATTCATACATATCTTAAAACTAACACTAAATATTAGATAAATTTTCTTTCAAATACCAACTGTTTAAAGTTGATGTAATCAGACATTCTTTTGTTCTTTCCTCAAAGAATCTTCCCATGCACACCAATTTCCTGACAAAATATAAGAAAGTGCCAGCATCTTGTACACTAAAGATATATAATTGGCAAAGCAGTCAGTCAAAAGTGGTAAGAGAGGAAGTATTTGTATTCTTGAAATTCTTTAAATTAATGTGTAGAAATATATGCAAAATTTGTATAAGGGATACAAATTTTCACAAGTTTTTACACAAACATTTACAGATAATGTTGGTTTTTGGAAAGATTTTTCATTCAGTCTTTGAATGAAAATACTTCTAGATTGGTTGCCATCTCAAAGTAAGAGAAACCAATCAGCCTTACTATTTAACCCATAGCTTCTGTGAGAAAAAGAATAATAGGTATTAAAGATACTGAAAAGAATAATTTTATATTTTTTTTAAAATTCCAGGTAGAATTATAAGAAATGTTAAAAAATTTCATGTTATATATTATGTGCTTTTTTTCTTCAATATTTTCATTATTAAAAAAATTAAAAATTAGTCTAATATGTGTATTTGACATCTAATACCTACAGAAAATAAAACATGTTGCTTACAGTTAATAAGTACATAACCACATGCACACATGTATTTGCATATTTTACAGAAAGTGTAAAAAAACATCTACTTTATAATTAAAATTATTTATTTAAAACCAAAATAAATTATGGAATGTATATTGCTTGTTTAGAAAGGATATAGAAAAATGTTTCTACCAATTTAGATAGACAATTTACAGATAAAAAAAAAATATTGAAATTTACTTATACAAATATATATCTGTCAATCATAACAGTAATCTATTTTTCTATGATTCCACATCCAGTTTTCTAATATTGTGGCTGTCTACTTATGTATAAAAGCATAAAAGTACATGGCTAGCAAAATTCTTTTGCACTAAACATGCAAACATATGTACTCATCTATATCAACACATTTAATCATATACTATTGTATAAATGCAACATACACATACACATGTATAAAACAAAAACTGACAAAAATACTTTTGCAGACAAAACTGCTCAATGATATGAGCTTCTGTCATGTCTTGCGTAAGCATACACTGTGCAGGGGTGCAAAAAATGTTCTCAGCCTAACCAAGAAGTCAGTCAGTTAAGTGCCATACGTGATACATGCTTGGGCGATCATGCCTCAAAAGAGGCATGACTGACTGGGCAGAAGATTATCCCGCAGTAGGTTGCCATTGCTTTCTGCGGTAGACTGGTTGCCAACCAAGGCTATAGAACCCAATCTGTCCTGCTATTTAACCCATAACTGGAAGGAAGAGACGGATTAATACCTTTCCCAAGGGTATTTGCGTGTAAGTGAATACAATGGATTCAACTGGAATTCGAACTCGGCTCCCCGGTTTCTTGTTCCGAGCCAATATCCACTGTACCACAACGCACATACTTAACCCAAAAAAGATTTTAGTGTTTGGTTATTTGTTCACATTTTTTAAGATAGTTTGGGCTGTGAACTTTTCAGCATACTTTTATGAAACAGGGGTTGTAGGTTTGAATCCTGCCAGAGAGAGAATATTTTTCTTTCTTTTTTTTAAGATTTCTCAATATTCTGTCCAGTTATACTTTTTAATAAATAAACAGTGTTTTTACTCAACTACAGCTATCAACTAAAAATAATGTTTAAGTAATAAAATCTGTTGAATTAATAAATAAAAAAATAATCACTTCTTTAGAATTTGCTTTGTTTATGTTAGGATACAAAACTGAGTAGACGTGAAATTTTTGAAAGTGGGAGAAAGATTTCTTGAATATTCAGACTGGTAGATGAAAATAAATAAATATACTGTTTAATAAATAAATAGAGCATCTACTCAAATACAAGTATTTCTTTAATAAGATTCCTTGAACATTCAGGCCGGTAAATGAAAAGAAATAAATATACTGTTTAATAAATAAATGGAGCATCTACGTAAATATGAATATCCACTAAAAATAATATTTAAGTAATAAAAATCTGTCAATTTAATAAATAAAAAGCTATCACTTCTTTAGAAATATATATATATATATATATACATATATATATATATATATATATATATATATATATATATTTAGTATATCGAGGCAGCAAGTAATTTTCTAGACATATGCTATTAAATATAAGAGACAATGAATGTCTATTATTTTTAATCATGAGCCGTTCTAAACGTCGTATTTTGGCTTTATTTTGCTTTTATTTTTTCAGTTGAAAATAAAGACAAAAATTCTCCAACATTTGGATAATTATTTATTGGTTTTCTTCTAAGCTTTCGGCTCACATGAGCCATCTTCAGAGAGGTAGTTTAAACTGAAATATTATAAAATCCACCATCACCGACGATTTTATTTTGTGTTGACATAAAACTCTACTTGGCAACGGCAATAGTTACCAAAAATAATAAATGCAGTTCTTAAGTTTGCGATGCGGTTTTATGACATCACACCGCGGGATAGCGCGAAATGACAACAAAACCATCTAGTCAAATGCAATGTAATATGTTATTTCCTGTTTTAAAGTTGATTTTATTGAGTGTTGGTTGTTTTGATTTGATGTACATGGCCTACAATATCTGCAGGTTCCTCTTACTGTGTGTATTTTGTTGACCAAAATCTGTCTGATATTACCTACATGTTTATGTTTTTCACAGAAATGTTGTTTAATAGTACTCTGATCAGAAAGATGACATGTAAGTCTACGGGAGAGCGTGGCTGTGGTAAAACCAATATATGTACTAGGATTTTGATTAGTATCAGAGATGCAATCTCTGAATAGGCATGTAAATTGGTACACTACATTGTTTTTTTGTAAAGAATTTAGTTTAGTGCCTGTTGGGTTATTATAGACTATGAGGTCAATTGTTTTAAACTTTTTATAATATATAATGAGTTTAATTTGATTATTACTTTCGACTGGTTTAACATTTCTACGTATTATGTTTTTGAGAGTTTTTTCATCTTGTTTATAATTATTATGTATTTGGTTGCAATAGTATAAGTTAATAGTGTTATGTTTATTTTGATGTAAACCATTATTATTAATAATATTATCATTATTGTTAGAGCTATTGTTAAGTTTGTTGAGATACATTTTAATTTGTTGATCAATAACAGAGTTAGGAAATCCATTATTGACTAGTGTTTGCTTAATATTGTGTAATTCTTTATAATGTTGGAGAATTTTTGTCTTTATTTTCAACTGAAATTAAAGCAAAAATACGACGTTTAGAACGGCTCATAATTAAACATAATAGACATTCATTGTCTCTTATATTTAATAGCATATATATATATATGTGTGTGTGGGGGTGTATATATATATATATATATATATATATATATATATGTTTGTTTGAGTGCATGTGTGTGAGAAAATATAGTTTTATGGTATACTATATTTATGGGTTAAAGTGCTAAATATCAGGAATAGAGCATATATAAATATAAAAGCACACATTGTAATCAACATTGAATGCCAATAGTCTTTTTGATATTTGAATGCAATCTTTAGTTGATCTGTGTTGACCTCAGTGTCTATATATATATATATATATATATATATATATATATATATATATATATATAAGTTGGTCTTGTCCCAGAGTTTAGCTTTCTGTATTCCCCTAAGAAAAATTGAGAATGTTGAGGTATTCAGTAATTTGAAATGCTTCTTTCTCAGTCATTTAAACATCTGCCTAACTCTGAGGAACAATTGCTTCGTCTGAAAGCTCAATTAAAAGACTTAGCAAATAGTTTTGTTAATTTCTCCATTTGATTCTCTCGGGTTTACCTGGCAATAGGACCACTTTCAAATGGCTAAGTTGTTAAAAACTAAGGCATATTTTATTACCAGACCTGACAAAGGTGCTGGAGTAGTAATATTATTCCAATTATGTCAATAAAATGTTATATATTTTAAATGATAGTAGTAAATTTCAGAAAGTAGGAGATGTCAATTGTGATGATACTTTAAAAAGTGAAATTTGATTACAGAAGAGATTGTTAGAACTTTGTAAATGGAAAATTTCTGGCTAAAGTACTTTATAATAATATTCATAGGTTCCCAAAGTCCTCGGATGTATGGGTTACTAAAAATTCATAAAGAGGCTGTCCTACTTAGGTGCATTTTGTCTCTACTGGGTTCTGCTCAGTATAGTTTGGCTCAGTGGCTTGTTGAAGTTCTTGATCCGGTTTTATCATTCTATTCAGATTTTCTTGAATTGTGTGCTTGACTCATTTCAGTTCACTGAGTATATATGTAAATTGAAACCTAATTCCAACACAGTATTTTGTGTCTTTTGATATATCAAGTCTGTTCACAAATGTTCCAATTGATGAAACAATTGATATTTGTGCTGACTTTTAGTATTGTGGCTCCACAAAGCCTCTATCTTTTCCTGAGAGTGTCCTTGTTGAGTTGATGAAGATGACTGTTATGTCTGTCTCCTTCAGCTTCAATAATTGTATGTATCAATAGATAGATGAAGTGGCTATGGGTAGTCCATTAGCTCATCTGATGGCTAACATTTTTTTGTTGGTTTTCATGAGAAACTGATTTTTGAAAATATTAATAAGCCTTATTGCTACTTCTGCTAAGTTCATGACATGTTTATATCGGTTTCTACAAGTAGTAAGGCAGAAGACTTCTTTTCATATTTGAATAATCTCCATCTTTTTTTGAAAATATAGTATGGAGGTAGAAGAGAAAAATTGGTTACCTTTCCTGGTAAGAACGAACAGCTTCAGGCTTTCTTACCAGTGTTTATTGTCAACCTACTTTCTCTGGGATTCATCTAACTTGGGACTCATTTGCTCCCAGAACCAGGAAAATTAATTTTATTAGTAGTCTTACTTATCGGGCTCTTATGTTATGTTCTGAGTGCAAACTTGACACTGAGTTAAAGAAAATTAAACAACTATTTTTGATAAATGACTACCCTGAATGTGTTATTACATCTACCATTGAATGAAAAATTGTTAAGTTTAATGAATTTAAGAAGTACAGGCCTTCTAAATGTTCTGTATATGTCTTGGATTGGTCCCATTAGTCAGACATATGCTAATAACATTTATTTTTCCATCAAAAAGTGATTTAGAGCCATAATGGTTTAGAATATTTTTTTTTAATAGAAGAGCTTTTCCCCCATGCCTTAAGGATGTCTTGTCTGCCCATCAACAAAATGTTGTTATATATCAATATAAGTGTCAATGTGAGATTGACTACATGGGCTAGACTATCTAGAGGTTGGAAGTTAGGATCGCACAGCATGTACTGGGTCTGGGCTATTAATGACCGTTTATTAAATTCTGTTGCTTGCAGGACTAATTATTCTCCTGAGTTTTTCTCAGGGCACGGACCAGACTCTATTTAGATATATTGGAGTTTGTGATTATTAATATGCAAAGATCTGCCCTGTGCACACAGAGAATTGAAGCATAAATTGGACTTGTTTAAGGAAGCTGTTACCTAACTGGGAAAAATAATTTTTTTTCCCTTCCCTTTCCCTTACTTAGTTCTTATCTTAAATTTAGCTGTTGATAATAATTTTTCTTATCAGCTACTTAGTTTTAATTTACTGATGATTGTTTCTGAAGAAGTGTTGAAAGGTACCTTAAAATTAAAAATTTAAATGTCATGCTACATTTGTATTTGGTTTAATTGATAAATTATGATCCTTTTTCTTAAAAGTATGATATATATATATATATATATATATATATATATATGTTGATAGGGGTTGCAGGTTCGAATCCTGCCAAAAAATATACTGTTTGATTAAAAAACAGAATATCTACTCAAATACGAGTATTGATTAAAAATAATGTTCCAACAAATAATTTATATATATATATATATATATATATATATATATATATATTGTGTTTTTGAAAACAAGCGTTTTTTAAAAGCTATCATGTGTGTACAATATATTGTGCACTTCACATGATGGTGTTTAAAGGATGATCTTTTTTTAAAAACAATGTTGCAGTAAACTATGTTTTTATTATGAACTTATAAAAATATTACCATATATATATATATATATGTATATATATATAAAATATTGTAGGCACAAAATTTTATAATGGCAAGAAATAAAGTCAATTTCATACTTACAGGCATGTAAACATGATGGAATAGTAATAGATGGAATAAAAGATAAGAAACACGAAAATGACCAACCAGTTTCAATTCCATTCTTCATCAGGGTCAACTGGGATTTTCTTTTTTTTAATTCAATTTTTCAACATTTAAAATATTAAAAGATGAAAATGAATCAAGACGGATTGGGGGAGGAATATGAGAAGGGTACGGGCAGCCACTAAATGGTAGTAATATGGAGGCCAATAGCACATTATCTCCGTTTACAGAGAGACGGGGTCCTGGTTTTAATATATATTGACTCTAACGCCTGTAAATTAAATGTAGAGTGTGAACCAGACAACACAGTGAACTGGTCCACACTAAAGCCATTTACACAATTTTTGTTCCATCTGTAAGTATGAAATGCCTGTAAGTATGAAATTGACTTTGTTTCTTGCCTATATATATATATATATATATATATATACACACACACATTCAGTGAATAGAACACAAGAAAATGTGTATATTAAATTTTAACCCAAAAATGTATATCAGATGCACAAAAAAATATGACACTATTGACTGGGTGTTAATCATTAAAGAGATTTTAGTATCAGAATGAAAAGGAATTTCATTTTGTTGTCCATTGATAAATATCATTTCAGTTTACAGACTTTATTAGCTGGTGACAAATACAAATACCTACAAAGTATTCTATAAAATTAAATGTGCATTGTGGTGCAGTGGATATCGACTTGGAACGCGACACCAGGGAGCCGAGTTCGAATTCTAGTTGCATTCACTTACGCGCAAATACCCTTGGGAAAGGTATTAATCCGTCTCTTCCTTTCAGTTATGGGTTAAATAACAAAACAGATTGGGTTCTATAGCCTTGGCTGGCAACCAGTCTACTACAGAAAGCAATGACAACCTACTGTGGAATAATCTTCTGCCCAGTCAGTCATGTCTCTTTTGAGACATGATCACCCAAAACGTGTATCACGTATGGCACTTAACTGACTGACCATTGGTTACATATGAATTTACTACCATCACTTGATGCAACTGATCCAATGGTTGTCTCTTCAAGACTCAGCCAATATTTCAAATGTGTCACAACAGAATAAACTACTCAAAAGTTATTAACATGCAAATAGCACTTCCTAGGAATGCTGTGCATCAATTCAGCTGAACTGAAATTTATTTTGAAAACATACAGTAAGCATATCCTCAATTAATCACAAGAAATCAATTTTTCCTTCTGACTTTAGGAATGTTTTGATGCTAATGTACCCGAATATTATGAAGTGTATATATATATATATATATATATATATATATATATATATATATATATATATATATATACTGTTAAATATAAGAGACAATGAATGTCTATTATGTTTAATCATGAGCCGTTCTAAATGTCATATTTTGACTTTAATTTCAGTTGAAAATAAAGACAAAAATTCTCTAACATTTGGATAATTTTTTATTAATTTGCTTCTAAGCTTTCGGCTCACATGAGCCATCTTCAGAGAGGTTATTTAGATGGTAATACAATATTTAACAGTATATGTTTAGAAAATTATTTGCTGCCTCGATACACTAAATATATATATTTGTCTATACTACTGAGATGAGGTAGTATTTACATTATTTGCATTGTTCAAAATATTGTCCTCATCTTTATTGCCATATATACGATGTGTTGGCTATTGTACGTTTCAGTACAATAGCCAACATGTGCTAAGAATTCTTAACCAAACCCTTCAAAATAAAGGGTTTGGTTAAAAATTTTTAGAACCTGAAGAAGGCTGCAGTGTACAATGGCTGAAACATCATAAACATGGCAATAAAAATGAGGATAATAGTCCAAACAATGTAAATAATTTTTGTATATATCACACATTGATTGTTGGTGTTAACAAAATAGTGCTTGATGTAATATAACAGAGCTATTGAGTATATACTGATAAATACAAATTTTTTTCCTCACTGATAGCACAACTTGAAGTTTTATGCACAATGCATTCTTCAGGTGCTGAGTAGGGACTGAGCAGCACACAACTTTTAATAAAAATATATATAATGAAAAGTTGGTGCATTCCATGTGTTATACAGGGATTACTGTTTAAAAAAATGTATTTAAAATAACCGGGATTTATATTAATTTAGATTAATTTCTATTCTACATAACCTTTCTTATTTAAATTTTTTTCTGTTTACTCATATTCTATCAAGCATAGATAACTTTTTTATATGAATATCTTGAAAGTTGGTTCTGATTAGTTTTTCCTAATTTTTTTTTATAGTTAGAGATACGTTTTATTTACAAAAGTTTTTAACACATTACTCTCTGTTTATTTTAAGCATAAAATTACTTTATCAGCCTTGGCAGATTTACAATTGAGATAGGAGTAAATGGTGGAACCTGATTTTTATGTTACCTTCCTTTGTGTGTGTGTGTATGTGTGTGTGTGTGTGTGTGTGTGTATATATATATATATATATATATATATATATAGGTGTGAGTTTGTGACCCTGGGTTTCATGCTCTTGTGATCATCAGACAAACTGATTAATTTTTTTAAAAAAAATTGGCTATAATCAGTTTGTCTGATGATCGCAAGAGTGTGAAACCCAGGGTCACAAACTCACACCTATCTATATGAATATGTCAGCTCTATCACTGATATTGAGCGCTTTCAAATAAGTACCACACATATATAATATATAAATAATATAATATATATAACAAATTGCATATATATATTTATATGCATACACATTTCACACACACACACACACACACATATATATATATATTCTGGAAGAATGGTGGGCTTTGAAAAAACAGTAGCTACTCTAGCATCTACACATCGTTCATTCAGTAATGAATTAGAACATTCTTAGCTACTGGCATATGTTTACATGGTATATCATGTACTAAAAGTGTGCCTTCTTCTACCGAGCACCCATAGCTCAGAGGTAGAATTGCTGAGTGATGTCAATTTGGTTGGGTTTCAATCCTGACTAAAAGCAATTGAATGTCTAACCATACTGATGAGCTGTAATAAAGCGAAACAGATCTGTCTGCAGATGACTATATATATGTCTTCTTTTTCTAAACATATATTGTTAAATATAACAGTGAATGTTTATTATGTTTAATCATGAGCCATTCTAAACATCATATTTTGGCTTTAAGTTCAGGTGAAAATAAAGACAAAAATTGTCCAACATTTGGATATTTTTTTTATTATGCTGGTTCTAAGCTTTCGGCTCACATGAGCCATCTTCAGAGAGGTTACAGGGATGTTAATATAAGATATTCACCATCAATGATGATATTATCTTGCGTTGACATAAAACATTGTTATGCGATGATAACAGCATAATAAAAAAATATCCAAATGTTGGACAATTTTTGTCTTTATTTTCAGCTGAAATTAAAGCCTAAATACAATGTTTAGAACAACTCAGAATTAAACATAATAGACATTCACTGTTTGTTATATTTAACAATATATATTTAGAAAATTATTTGCTACCTCAATAGACTAAATATATATGTGTGCATGTGTGTGTGTGTGTGTGTGTAAGCTTGACAATGGTTTTGTTCTACGATAATTTACAAATAGAAAAATCATATCTTCCTTGAAAATAAGCGTTTGAATTCCCAGGTTAAAAGATTTGACCACTGGTATCAGGGTAGACATGCACCATTTTTTTTTCAGCCACAAGGTACACATTTAGAGACAGTAAATATATTGGAGAGAGATAGATATACCCACATAATTAACTAAAAAATTAGATTAATGATTCTGTGTGTGGTTGTATAATCTTTATTTGGGTCAAAGTTTGTTGCTTGGTCCTAGAGAAAAGTTAGGGTTTTGAAAACTGATTTTGCAGACAGATTTTCTTCACTTGGAAAATTGGTGCAATACAGTATTCTTACTCTTGAATCTGTTTTTGTTTGCTTTTGTGTAATACTAAGCTGATCTGATTGAATCTGTGTATACACATTAATGTTCAGATAATTATTTCATCACAAGCTCTATAACCCACTATAGTCATTGGGGTACTACATGTACTGCAGCCATAGCACCAGTGGCATATCTAGGGTAAGGTAACTTGATACAGCCTCTCTTCAAGGTGGTTTTGAATTCAGTTTTCCTTCTCCTAGAGTAGTTATCCCATCAAGGCAAGTGAGCCCAGTCATCCCTGCTATTTAACTGATAGCTTTGGTGAATAGAGACGGATTCATACCTAATAAATTCATTTTCTAACAGTATTTGCGAGAAAATCAATGTAACAAATTCAACAGGTTGCTCTGTGCTGCTAGCTGTCACACTAACTGCACCTCCAGTAATTGTTTTAATTTGCTTTAAATATATTGTTAGTAGCACGTGTATAACAAAAGCCTGATTACATTGACATTGTTTTGATTAGGAAAAATGCATGCTTGGACTGATTATTTGATTATTATTCAAGAAAATAACATTTGTAAAAATGTCCTGTCATAACGTCAAATCTAAGTTAGAAAAACCAGTATCGTCACCATAAGTATTTATTTATTTACTCTTTACTAAGCTTATATTAGTTTGACATAAAGCCACAAATGTGAAGCACCATATGACACTCAAACTTATTTATATAATAGTAATGGTTTTCTACACCAGTTCAATAGCCACTTTACCAACTTAGGTTTATTCTAACACAGTGCTAGAAATTTAGGAAACCCAATGAAAATTCAAGGCACACTAGTAGTAATGGTTTGCAAGACCTGAACACTACAATCTTAACCTCTTCAAGCCGAGAGTCAGTTGTTAACTATCCTCTTTATCCTCATGATCTTCACTTCCTATATTTCTAATTCATAATTTACCTTAGTTCCCATAACCCTTTTTAAATACCTTCACTCATTTTTGATTTGTAAGTTTTAAAGTGAATATTTAAAAATTAAAAAAAAGCTTTCATTTTAGCTTTAATTGAAAGCTAAATAATTAAATTTACTATTTCCAGTAAGCAAAATACTCTGGTGTATTTCAAACAGAAATTAAATTAATTGAAATATTAACTTTTTTAGAGTTTTCAAAAGTTATCATTTTTTTGTTCATTTTTGACAGATTGACATGTTTATAAATAAAGGTTAATTCTTGGTTTTAAAAATCATGCAAAAATAAAATATACATTTGTGACACCTTATTTTTGGAAAAATTAACAAATCTAAAGTTAAATTAATCTGATTTGAAACAAGTATTGCTTGTTTATAACATGAGATTTAGAATAAAAGTATTTTTTAATCACAGAAATTTTATCTTTCTGACATGTGAAGTGCTTGATGACAGCTAAATATATTGACAAGCTAGTATGGTTAACCAAAATTGACATAAATTTATAAAATCTAAGCGAACATTTCATAAGGGGAAACAATATGTGACCTTTTAACGATATGTCAGTTATGACATCCTATACTAAACAAAAGATTTCTACCCACAAAGAAATTTTTTTTAATTATTTGAAAAATCTTCGTGCATGAAGATTTGCATTAAGCTTTTCAATTTTTGATTAGTAAATACTAGCATCATAGCCTGGCGTTGCCCGTGCAACTCAGAACATTTTAGTAGTAGGACTTGTTTATATAAAAAAATAATTATATAAAAAATTGTTGTTTAAAAATTGTTAAAAAATTCCATTAAAAAAATCTATTTTTTTTTGTTTTGCGTAAAAGTGATTTGATGTTTTGTGTGACATTCTAAACAACATTGTTTTGGTTTCAAAATTATGGGGGAAAATATTTACATTTTTTGTTGACTAAATGAATTTAACATAAAAATAAAAATTATTTATTTTGTTTTACTGAAATTAGAAATATAAAAAGCTATTACGCTCTCAGTTCAGACATTTTCAAAGAATATTTAAAAATGTAAAAATATAAAAACTATTACGCTCTCAGTTCAGAAATTTTCGAAGAATATTTAAAAATGTAGACATTTAATTTTAGAAGAAAAAGTTACATTAAATGCCACATGAATTACAAACAGTTGATTTCCTGCATGAAATATTTAGAAAAAAAAAAGCTTTATTTTTTTTTTAAATTTTATTTTCTGAAGTATGAAATATTAAATCTGAAAAAAAAAAAACTTAAATAATTAAATTAACCATTAGGAATTTTTTTTTTTTTACATATTTTGTTTTTGTTTAAACAAACACTTTTTTTTTTAATATTTCTTTTGTTTCAAAATTACAGGGAAAAATATTCACATTTTTTTGTTGATTAAATGAATTTTTAAAATGTTGGAATAAAAATTAAATATAAAGGCTCATTTTTTTAATTTATTATTTAATAAACAAATATTTTAGTTGTGTTTGACATGTGTGATTTGATTTTTGTGACATAATTCAGCAACCATCTTAGATCTTAGATGTTTTACGGAGCAAATGTAAACAATCGGTTCCATTGGCCAAAAAGTGCTGAACTTAAGCTCAAAAAGTATGTGTCGACCTGGCTTCCCTGTAGATATGTGTCCCTAGAAAGTTTGAATGAAGTAGCTTAAAAAATGTACGCATGCATAGGGAACAGTCACACACAGACTCACAGATTGGCTTTTATATATATAGATATTTACTTAATAACTTAATAATCTAATAGAGACAGTGATTAGAAGAAATTTAAAAAGATTTTTGAAACTTTAAAAATTATTATAGTTAAAAAATAAAAATGAAAACAATTCTTGTAAAAATTCATTATTCATAGAAAATCTATTTCTTCAGACTATCATATCCTTTTTATTTAAAAGTGATTAAAAACTTAGCTAAATAAAAAAAATATGGCATAATTTTATTGCACTTTTTATTTTTCACTATTCAGAGCATATTTTGGGAAAAATGTCAATGGTTAAAAAAAAAGTGGTGATTTACATTCCCCAAACAGTTCTGTATTCAACTAATTTAAAACAAAGTTTGTAGACAGTAGTCAATTTCTAGAAATTTCAGGAAATTAATTGCAGGGAGGTAAAAAAATATATATTTTTACCAAGATTTTATAAAAATAATAATAATGATTTCAAATACAAGTCCTGAAAGTTTCATTTAAAATCCGACCATTATTTGATTTTTGCAAGAATTTTCAAATTAATCTGTTTTTCATCGAAAAAATAAGTTTTATCTACATTTGTTTATCATAAACTCTGGTAAAAATCTGGTCACCTGCTGACAAAAAACAAAACAAAACAAAACAAAACAAAACAAAAAACAAGATTTTTATTTTTTAATGTGTTAGAAAGGTTTAAAAATAATTAAAAATACTTTGATCTTTCCTCTTAATAACATAAACATTTAGACGATAAAACCTTGTCTTATTTAATTTGAAGTTTGCTTGGGCCTTTTAACCTCATGCTATGCTGTTGTTACCTACTTTTGATAGCAACCCTCTACTCTCTTTGAGTACTAAATTTTAGTACAAAAAAAGGTACATTGTTAACCATTATTACCATATAACATGGCACTAAACACGTATGGAATATAAGTCATCTGCAGATCACTTAAACTGTTAAACTAGAATGTGGATAATGGTTTTTATTTTCTACTCACTACCTATAATTTCACACAAATGCATCAATCTACGCATGATGAGTGTATTTTATTATTATGCATTGATACATCAATAAATGCTAAAATAATTTTTTTAAAAAGTATACGCACCACAAATACATACAATGCTGTTTCAGATATTCCTACAATTACTACTGATCATGCCTAAGAAAAATAGACACGAAAAAGCACATAGTGAGTGAGTGTTTCATGCAGTCGATCAGTCACCTATGAGAGAGACTTCAAGCTTGTTATGCAGAAAAAATAGACGTGCATGATTTAACATGGCACAAGAAGTAAAAGGTGTAAGAAGTTTGATGAGGTAAAAGAAAAAAAAATAAAAGTACACTAATAATAGTACCAGAATAAACAAAAGAAAAAAAACAGGTAAATTTCTCTAAACAGGGTTATTAACAATGAGTTGGAAAAAAAAAATCGTTTTTGTGTAAGCAATAAATGAAAGGTATCACAATCGTATGCATTTTCTAAATCGAAAATGAATGAAAACCAGAAGCTAAACTAAAAGCGACAGTTTCAATTCCAAGTGAGTTCTTGTTGGAATAATAAAAGCCTGAAAAAGGAAGCTCGAGATTTTCTACCTGCTTAAACTCTAGTAGAATCTGCTGAAGCAATGTGGCCTTTTAGTTTCTAGGATGATATTTTATTTATTTAAATAATACGTTATCGGGTCTATGTGTATGGGGTGGTAGATAGAAGGAAGAGGTACAAAAACGGATTTCTCTTGGTAAATAAAATAAGAAAAAAATATGCTTCAAGTTTCCTGCAGAAAAATGTATACTTTCTTCTGTAGACAGGTGTAAACTACTTAGTCTATCTTTATTTCAATTTTTTATTTAATTCTGACAAGTTTTACATTATCTTTCAATCAAGTCTGTTTATGGATAAAAAATGTACTTATGGATGTATTTATTTTTTTTCTCTCGTTCTCACTCATTGATAATTTATTCATCTCTATCATTTCTTTTTTGTATTTTTTTTTACTTACCTAACCTAACCTATCATATTCTGTTATATTTTCCCCTATGATCTATCTGTCTAAATGTGTTAATATAGTTTTAAAAGGTTTGTGTATACAAACAAATTTAGTTAATAACTACTATAAAGTCTGGTACAAGGTCACAAACGTGGGGTACTCGGTGAGGTTAAAACTCACTATTTATAACTAATGAATGAACAATTTTTACTTGTGTGTGTGTAGTCACTGTAAATGTTTGTATGCATGTGTATTTGTTTCTCAGATAATGTGAAGATAGCCATAGAATATGTTGCTTTGAAAATAAAACAGTTAAATGAAATAGAATGATACACCGAGGATAGTTTGATTAGAAAAATCAATAATTATTATTGATATTCAGTCATGTTGTATGCAGAAAGATTGACAGAGAGAAAGAGAGGGTATACATGTATGTGCATGTGTAGTGCAAATTTGGTGGTTGATGAATATCATCAGCTGAGAACCAAGATACTTAAAGCTGTTAAATAGGAAAGGAATATATATATATATATATATATATATGAGAGAGAGAATTGGAAAGATATGTTTGCTGATTATATATAAAGATATGTATATAGAGAAACAAACAAAAATAATGGAAAACATGAAAAAAGGTATATAAACTAAGAATAGAGAATTGGAAAGATATGTCAGTGTGTGTGAGTGTGTGTGTGAGTGTGTGTGTGAGTAGAAAGATAAAATCAAAGAAAATGAAGAATGAATAAAATGTATAATGAGTCAAATGGGGGTAGATAGAATGAACAGAAACAAAAAACTAAGAATGAAAATACAAAATATCTAAAGACAATCATAATAATATTTACACATGTGGGTAGTGAAATGACCCTCTTTTTTAGTAATACAATCATGTTTTCATAATACATCTACATAAACACATACGCATCATATATATACAGCATTGAGTTGTGATAGTTTTGAGTGCCAAGATTGTTGTTTTTTTTCAGTGGTTTTACTGTTTAAAGATATTTTGGCAAGTATGTTTTTTATTGTAGAGTGCTTGATATTGAGGTGGAGATAGAGCTTTGATAGTTTTAGTACAAAAAAAAAAAAAACCCAAAACAGCCCTGATGAGTGAAGACATCATAACAATGTCTTCACAAAACTTCAAAGTTGGCATGAACCTGTTCAGTTAAAGTAACTAATTCTTTGCACTAAACTATACACACACACAAAAGAAGAAAAAGAGTCACATGTGTATAAAAAAAACGTATATGCCTGTTGTACAAAAAATTATATATATATATATATATATATATATATATATAAATCTATAAGTAGGGAGATTTCATACAGAGAGAAAGACAAAAATATCTATCTATCTATCTATCTATATGAACAGATAACCACAAGGCTAATTATCTTAAAATCACCTATTAATTTTAAACATACACTGATTACTCTTACTCTGACAGCTATATGCATGTGTACATATATACATACATACAAACATACATACATACACACATGAAATTTATCACTTCATTGTGTGTGTGTGTGTGTATGCTCCTTTATATCAGCACACACATACACTTAGGTTCAATGTTTGCTTATAACAATGAAGACAGATTAACAAAAAACTATACCTGAAAAATATGAAAACGAATACATACATACACACATGAAATTTATCACTTCATTGTGTGTGTGTGTGTGTGTATGCTCCTTTATATCAGCACACACATACACTTAGGTTCAATGTTTGCTTATAACAATGAAGACAGATTAACAAAAAACTATACCTGAAAAATATGAAAACGAATAAGAATCTCAAAATTTCAGAGTCAGAAATCTTATATATTAAAATGGACAGAAAGATAAATATTGTTAAAAAAGAAAAAAAAATGACAGATACAAAGATGTTAAAACACATACAGTTTTAAGAGGAATTCCTTTATCCTTTTCATTTTGAGTTGAGTTTATCAGGAGATAGGCAAAATATTTCCCTCTTCCATCATGACTAGCACCTGACGCAGACTAGTGTGTAAATTCATCGACCGGCAGCTGATATTTGTGAGTGCTGAGGTCTTTGAGAGCCAACCAAAGACACAGTCAAGTCAGCAGCAGGCTCACATTCATTTGCTCCTGGTATTGCCTTTTATACTAACACAAGTAAAATGTACTCAAAATTGGAAAATGAGAGACAAAGAAAATAATGTTTTGATTTATTATGCATAAATTTAAAAAATAAAGACATTTTTAAAATAGTATTAAGATATTTTATATTTTTTTGTTAAATTTTCTTCTAATTTTTCCTTTTTTTAAATTTACACATTTTTAATTTGTTAATGTAGGTTTTTTTCAAGCGATGCTTGCATTAAATACTTTCATATATATTTTCAAATTTAAAATAACATGTATAATATTTTTTTCTAATTTTAAAATTACAAAAATTGGATGCTAAGTTATTCAGGATGGTGTATTTTACAGTTCCTTGTTGTTAAAAAAAAGAATAAAAGTGTAATTTTTCTGGACAGAAAAGAAAATCTGAATTTATGGAAGAAGACAAAAATGAAATATTTCTCTTGAAATTGTAATTATTAACCAGCCTATGAAACTATACTAACAGAATTATTTTGTGACAATTCTGCCATAGAATAGTTTATATTCAAAACATATTACTGTATAGTGTGCCTTAAAATTATGGCCTCCTTAGGCAATATAGAGTATTTTAGATAAAGTAAATTTATTAAGAACTACAAATAACAGCAAATTTTTGGAGATCCATAATTACTCACATTCTGGGACAAGACACAAAAGAAGAAAATCCTTCAACCAATTTTACTCATATTACTTCTAATTCTTCAAATGTTTAGTCATTTTTATTATATTGTACTCATTGAATAACCATACCAGTAATATCTTGTACACATTAGAGACCAAGTGACAACTAGCGAGTCACTTCAATATGGAAACACATTCCTCAGAATTCTAGCAGATTTTATTGATGTTGGAGAGTTCTGGAACTTATTAAGATTTTCAATTCTTTTAATTTTTTGCAAAGATTTTCTTGGTCATTCAAAACATGTCATCATTACTATAATTGCCATTGTTATTATCATTATTCAAACTTTTTACCTCTAGAACATTTGATGTAACTTTCTATCAACAAAAAAAAAATGTAAATAATAACTTATAATCATTAAAAAAAATTTCGTTCTTGATATTTCATAAAATCTATTCTCTTTTGTACATTTAATAGTCAATAAAAATCATAATTTGATAAAGCAAATAAACAAATTTATAGATTTCAATTATAGTTGAGCTGTGGAATAAAGAAAAGCAAGAGTTTTTGGGCATATTAAATTTTTTATCTTCTAAATTAGCAATGTGTGAATTGTGTTATGGATATAGGTGCCAAAAATAAAATCAGCGAGTGGGATTCAAATTCCAAGGTAGTTCACTGCATTCACTTTTGCACTAATGCCCTTGGGAAAGCTATGAATCTTCTGTATTTTCCCCACTTCAGCTATAGCAAGCTAGACTGGACTCTCTAATTTTACATAGCAACCAGTCTAAGAGAAAGAAACCTGAATTTCATAACTGTGGATAAAGTAAGGAAACTGCTTCACTATTTTTCCCCATGGATGAATGACAATTTAATTAATAAAGAAAGGAATCTGTGACGAGTCATGATAACCTGCATCCCAAAGGGAGTTGGAATTTTGTAAAACCTAGCAAGCAATAAGCCTAGTCAGATTTAATTTTAATTATAAAATAATAATAAATGATAAAATAAATAATAATAAAAATATATCTTCATAAAACTTCTATAATAAAAAAAATGATCAACTCTACTTTTTTTTAGATACCTTTTGGTATATAATTAATTTTTGACTAGTTTTTTTACCTTCTTATATTTGTTGTATTTTGTATGAATACTTTTGAATATTATCAGCTGACTGATCTTTGTAGTTTAACTAGTAAGGAAGTGTCCATATCAAGTAGGCTCTTAAGGATATATTAATTTTTTCAAATGCATACAACCTACTTAATAGTTGTAGAATATAAAAAATGACCTTAGATTTCTAATAAAATGTACCAAAAATAAAATGGAAAAAAAAAGTAATATATTTCTTAATTCTATGTACAAACTAGCAATAAATAAAATAAAACATAAAAGTTAGGCAAAAATTAAACATGATAATATTTCATCACTGCAATACAGACAACATTTAAACATAGTTAATGAACCAAAGATTTACAGGTCTTTTTTTGTCATTGTTTAAATCAATTCACCCCAAGCAAGGTGATAATGTCACTAAGACGCAAGGGTTTACTGGGAGTAAAAGGATAAATTTCTACACCTGTTCAAAAGATGACAATTGACATTACATTTAAATTTTTCAAGACTGTAGTTGACAGTAAAGCAAGAAGCTGGAAAAGAATTCTACAAGAGAAGTATGAGAAAATAAACTATTAGCATAAATCTCACAATTACAAGTAGCAATTAATTGACAATCAATTATGCATGAAGCTGGGGTACCAAAGAGGAAAGTTTATTGGAACAATTACCAGGAAACTATTTATAGAAAAAATCACAGTTGCTCTAATAGAGGTTAGCATCAGCTATGCTGATGGAAGGCAAAAATGGTTCTTTAATTCTATTCTTCTGAATAGATAGCAGTTTAAATGCATTGAAATTAACAACATATCTAAAAGACCATCTCCCAAAGTGATTACAATAAATAACCTCTTTCGTATTTATTTCACTCATCATGTCAGTTATTTCCAAATTTACTTTAATCCAACATTTAGAAGTATAACTGAACTATAATCACTTTATCCACTTCTTAACTGTATATAAGTGTTGTTCTTATTCTTTGTATTGATATGTACCAACTAATACAAAAATCTAAAGTACCGTACACCTTTCTATAGATAAATCTATAAAGTCATAAGTCATTTTGAGTATCTTGAGAAAACACCTTGATCAGATGGTGATTTAAGTGCAGCTTAGATATGGTACAAGGCCAAAAGTATGGGGCACCCATGGAGGATCAAACTCACTATTCGGTTGTAACTGATTTAGCAAGACAAGCCTGTTAACCATTGCACACACCTTCATTAGATGAATTTTTTTTTTTTTTTTTTTAATCATTTCACCCCGAGCAAGGCAGAAACGCCACTGATGTGCAGGGGGTTACATAAGTGTAGAAAGATTAATTAGAAAAGAGTGAGGAGTACAAGCTAGTTAGAAAGGAACAATAGAAAACTGAGAAAGCAGGTGCAATGACAGGTACATGGGCGGAGAGAAAGGGAAGCTTATACAGGGGAGGGGAGAGAGAGCTAGAGGCCAGTGGTTAGTAGGTGAGTATTAACTTTGCTTTTAAATTTCTGGAGGTCGTAGCCGTCAGGAAAGCAAGAATACGGGAGTGAGTTCCACAGGCGGGAAGTGCGAGAGAGGAAGCTGCAGGAGTAGAATTGTCGTCTGCGTTTGGCTAACCTGACTGTGAATGGGTGGGACCCAGTTGCCAGTCTGGTTGAACGGGTAAACACCTGTTGAGGAGGCATCAGTGACTTAAGCTCATCCGAGCAGAAGCCATGAAAGTATTTATAGAAGAGACAGAGGGAGGCCACATTTCGACGATGGGAAAGTGGCTGCAGACGAGTCGCCAGATCAGTACCTATCACATTACAGACTCTCCTTTGGAGCTTGTCAAGAACACTGAGGAGAACGGCAGGGGCACCTGACCATAAATGGCAGCAGTACTCCATGCACGGACGGATGGTTGACTTGTATATATGCAGGATGGATTCAGGTGGAAAAAACATCCTGGATCGACATAGTGACCCAATCTTCTTAGCAGTAGATTTTGCTATGGATTCAATATAGTGCTTCCATTTGAGGTCTGAGGACAGGGTAAGTCCGAGGAGGCGTAGTGTATTACTCTCCGGGAGAATCATCTGGTCCATGCTTATGGGAGGCAGAAGAGGTTGCCTGTAATGGTTGACAGACAACAGCTTGGTCTTAGAGGAATTAAAGTTGACAAGCCACTTCTTGCCCCAGTTCACCACAGAGTGTAGATCCCGCTCAAGGTCAGCAGCGAGATTATGTCTGTCCGCCACGACAGGTTTCTTACTGGAGCGGGAGTATATTGTAGTGTCATCTGCGTAGATGCCTACTTGGGACCTGATCTCATCTGGGAGGTCGTTGATGAAAATAAGGAAGAGCGTTGGGCCCAGGATAGAGCCTTGTGGGACACCAGCATTCGTGCTGTAGGACGAAGAGGCACGCCCATTCAGAACGACCTTCATTTTGCGGTTATTTAAGAAAGATTGGATTAGGTCAAGCAGGCGACCGGTAATACCATAACCGCGTAGTTTGCATAGGAGGCCAGGGTGCCAAACCCTGTCGAAAGCCTTGGAGATATCCAGAGCAACCGCGCGAGCCTCGTCAGACTCATCAAGGGCCTGTAGCATGTACTCCGTTACAGTAGTTAGCAGGTCGGCTGTGGACCTGTCAAATCGGAATCCATATTGCCTGTCGGAGAACAGCTTGTGGGCGGTGAGATGATGAACTATTTCAGCATTTATTATAGCCTCGAACACTTTCCCGAATATTGGTAGGAGACTGATAGGGCGATAGTTGGATGGGTCCGAGGGTTCACCACAATTCTTAAAGACAGGAACGACTGAGGAGAATTTCCAGCATGCAGGAAAGCAGGAAGCAGAAAGGCAGTAGTTAAACAGTTTAGAGAGGACAGGGGAAAGTTCAGGGGCACACCTCTTAAGGACTATCACCGGGATTCCATCGTCTCCACACGCCTTATGGGGGTCGAGTTTTGAAATTACTCTGGATACTATTGTCGGGGTAATATACACGTCATGCAGTTTGGCCTCAGTTCTAATAGGGAAGTCGGGTGGGTGCACTCCGGACGAGTCGAGTGTGGAGTTGGATGAGAATCTGCGGGCAAAGCACTCAGCGACATTAGAATCCATTAATAAATAAACATACATAGAAAGTGATTAGTAATTTTGAATGTAAACCAAATAAACTTATAGCCTTTTTATGACTTTTGTTCCTTGATATTTTTTAATTTTTTTGTTTAGTCATTCCACCCCAAGCAAAGCAATAAATCCACTAAGACACAAGGTGTTACTAAGTGTCAAGAAATCTGAGAAAAATCATTATTAAAGAAAGCAGACATAAAAGAACAAGAAAAAAAATTAGTTGTTTTTAATTTCATACTAGCAGTATAGCCTGGCATTGCTCGGGTGTAATGAAAGCTTTAAAACTAATCCATAGTCCTGGAGCTCAGACTCAGCCTAAAAAATATTTGTGTGAAGTTTGGTGAAAATAGGATAAAAATTGTGGATTTGTATAAAGGACATACAGACAAACAGACACACACAAACATCTTACCTTTTACATATATATATATATATATATATTATCGATTTTCTGCACTATTGTAAGAACTGCAACCTTGAAATTTCTGAATATCGTTTCTTATGTCTTTGTCTATGAGTGCATCAAATTTGATTAAAATCGAACCACTTCTTCTATAACCCGATTTTTTCGATTATCGATTTTCGATATTTATTGGGGGTACCTTGACACAAAACCTAGCTAAGAACACTCGCAGATGCTTATAGTACAACTGTGTAAATTTTCAAGAAAATTGGTTCAGCCATTTTGGAGTCTATAGGTAATGGACACACACACAGAGACACATACACATACAGACAAAGTTCCATTTATAAATAAGTTTAGATTTAGATTAATATTTTATCTTACTCTATAATTTAATTTCTATTATATTATATTGAATACTTTCCTTGGCTTGTAGATATGTTTGCTCAGTGTGGCTAGTCTGTGCTGTTATTATTTGTTGGGTATATATCAGAGTGTGTTGTAGATATCAGCTCGAAATAAGAAATAAGAGAATCAAGTTTAAATTCCAATTGAATTTGTTTCATTCTCTTGCACACAAATAATCTTAGAAAAGATATTAATCCATCTCTTCACCATCCAGCTATGGGTTGAATAGCAAGACAGATTGAATTCTATAGCCTTGGTTGGAAACCAGTCTACTGCAAAAAGTAATGGCAATCTACTATAAGAAAATCTTCTACCTAGTTAGTCATGTCTAGAAAGAGACATGATCACCCAAACGTGTATCAGATATGTCAATTAACTGACAGATATATCAGGAAAAAATAGTGCTTTTAATAATAATAATAAATATTTTACATTATTTTTTTAATCTAACACTATTATTACTATAAATATTATTTCTTATTTATTTATTTTTTAATCATTTCACCCCAAACAAGGCAATAATGCTTTTAGGATGCAGAGGATTACAGGGAGTGAAAGGGAATGAGAAGTATTTAGTGGGAAGAATTGATAAAAAAGACAATTAATAAAAAGGGTTCAGGAAGACAAAAGATGGCAACTGACGTTGCATTTAAATTTTTGGAGATTGTAAACGGCAGGGAAGTGAGAAATTGAAAGGGAATTCAACAGGTGAGAATTGTGAGAAAAGAAACTATTAAGATAGGAGAGATGGTTGCATCCTGCTAGTTGAACAGTAAATGGTGAGATCTAGTTGACAATCTCATAGCATACTTACATTCATGCAGTTGAGGCACTAAAATGAAAATATTTGTAGAAAAGACAGAGAAAAGCCATGTAGTAGACCTAGCAACTGATTCCCATATAATCATTGCACTTTATATCAGTGGAAAACATGAATCCAAGGAAGCAGAAAGTGTTGCTATCCTAGGGTTTAGCATCAGCCATGCTGATGGCAAGCAGAAAAAGTTCTCTGCAGTGATTAAATGAAAACAGATTTGTTGAGGAGACATTAAAATTAACAAGCCATTTCTTGCCCCATTAGATGTCCTTTTCAAGAGAAGTTGCCAGATTTACTTTGTCAGATCCATTGGACTTGCTACTAAGACATTAATACCTGGTTGGTAACTGAATACTATTTTACTGTAATTGTTATTTTATGCTATAAAAAAGTGGGGATGCTGGTTCAATCCCTGCTGAAATGTACATTTTCCTTAAAAAGACTTTCAATGGTCTACGCTGGATAATGCCAATTTCACTGCTTGATGCTGCTGCTTTAGCACCGAAACTTAATAGATATCAAGTAGCAGCATGCAATTATAATAATAATAATAATTACTATCTATCTATCAATATATATATATATATATATATATATGAAGGGAATAAGATCAGGTTAAAGGCAGGTTAACATCTTGACGGTCAAGGAGGGAAAAGAAACAAGGGAAAAGGGTAGGATGAAGGAGGAAAAAAGGAAAAAAAGAGAAAAAGTTGGTTAGTATATATAAATCTCCACTTTGATAAGCCAAAAGAAGCACACATGTAAATTTTTATATCTTCCCACATACATACACAGCAAACCAAAGTTTTTGTTATTTAAATGTAAATCATCTGCACAACCAACAGCAACTTTGCCTGATGATGAGAATCTATCTCGAAACATAGAAATTTCTGTGTCGCAATGTACAATTAATTTATAACTGTATATATATATATATATATATATATATATAGCATAAGAATGCTAGAAAATTAATAAAATATGTCTGTCATATTCAACAAAATGTGTTTAAAAAAAGATTGCTACCCATATATAGTCATTTGCAGACAGATCTGTTTCGATGTATCACAGCTCATCAGTACAGTTAGACATCCAATTGCTTCTAGCCAGGATTGAAACCCGACCGTATATCCTGGCTAGAAGCAATCTCATGCCTAACTGTACTGATGAGAGGTGATACAGTGAAACAAATCTGTCTGCGAATGACACTATATATATATATATATATATATATATATATAGAGAGAGAGAGAGAGAGAGAGAGATATTGTTATGTGAATTAATAGATATACATATGGGAATTCACACATGTATAAAAATATTAATAAAACAGTGCTCCATGTACTATAAACAGAGCTATAAATTACATATATTAATAAATATACATATCCTATATTGATGGCACAACTCAAACTTTTAGCCATTACACAATCATTAGATGCATATTACAAACTGATCATTTAAGAGATCTGAATTTAAGTTCACTTGATGTTCATACCTGTTAAATGGTCAGTTCGTAATATGCACCTGATGATTGCATAATGCAATTTGTGCAAGTTGTGCCATTGATATATATATATATTTGTTGGCCTATAAATATATGGAAGTATGTCCTAAAATGATAAGAAAAATATTTTTATGCAAAAAAAATTTATTCAACAAAATCCCCTTTTTGTCAGTTCAGTGATGAATATTAAATTACAGATCAAACATTAGACAAAGAAAATTTCTGATTAAAACTCAGCTATGTCAGACTATTGAAATGTTGCATATAAATTTTATGAAATATTCCCTTAACTTGAATTTTTAAAACTCAGTTCCGTCTCTAGATACACTAAAAATTGATAACTTCTTTGACAAATTTATCATTCATCAATGTATGAGACAATGCTGAGAAGTTCTCTGCTCTACCAAAAGGGTTTCCAAAAATATCTATCTGTAACTTGGTCAAATTTCAGGAAATGGGTCAGGGTGATAAATTTTCAGCATCACTTTGTATGCAGTTATCATTGCCTAATGAATGATTAAGGAAAAAGTTTGTGAGTTTTGGAGCAGTCTTTAATTATTTCAACACTGATATGAAAACTTCTGATATATTATTCATTATCAGCTTGGATAGAAAAAAAAGGTTACATTATCAAATATAGATGCAAATTATATAAGATTTCATAAAATTTGCAGCTACATATTCTTATTGATATCTTATAGAAAGATTGATACAAAGTTCCTTCCTAGCACATTTTGCACAAATATGAAGAAAATTCAAATCAAAACTTTTGGAATGTTGTTTAATGTTTATTGTTTTAAGTCATAGCTTTTTTTTTTTTTTTGTTAGATTGGTGCCCTATGAGCAAATATAAAAGATAAAAACGAATTAGGAATAAATCAATAAATTGGATTTTTATTTTTAGACATAAAGAAGAGGATAAAAAAGTCATTCATTCCAAAAAATTTGTTGCACTCAGTGAGGATCGAACTTACTGCCCAATTGCTAGCGAGACAAGCGTGCTAACCATTATTGCACCACGTCGAGGTAAGCAAAATGGCAATTTTCAGAGGAAAATTTTCAGTGGATAAAGAAAGAATACAGATTAATCAAATAAATAAAAAAAAACGTTACCACTAAGAAATAGAGATCATAAAAAAATGTATGAAAAATATATCTTGTTTTTAAGTTTTTTAAAAAATAGATAAAATAAAAAATAATAACAAACGGAAAATAATGTTCTTGTTAATTATTTTTTCTTGTTAGAAAATATACTAATGAGTTGCATTGTTTTTTAAATTATATTTTTGTTGTTGTTGTTCATCCAAAAGCCACGCACCTCAAATGAAGATGTAAACAAACTGGTTTTATTATTGTGGTTCTTGGCTGATTTTTAAAGAAATGGCAACGTGAGTAGCAGCAGCAGCGTCAATAGGAGATGCAGTGAAGAAAAAAGAATCTCATTTGTGGGGTGTATGGAGTGTGTGTAGTTGGAGATATTGATGCGAATGTGAGGGTGGGGATCCAGGGTCAGAGGAAATTTAAATGAGGGCAGGAATGTATTTGGAAAATGATACAAAATAAAAGAACATCTGAGTATTAATTAATTATTAATTAATTCAAACAAAAATAATACTGGCAGTACAAACTTTAAGAAAAAACATTGAAGCCTAATCACAACATTATAATTTTTTTATAAATATTAAAAACAAATTGATATTCCACTCCTCCTGTAATTTAAGGTAAAAAAACAAATAAAATAAAAATCATTATAACACTGCAGTCTGCACTTAGCTTATTTCTTTCTTTTTCTATTTAAAAATCAAGTTTCAAAATAATTAATAGTTTGGTTTGGTTTGGTTTTGAGGCATTTTTTTCACGTCAAAGGAAAACTGCTATATTTTTTTAACGACTTTTACCTTTTACGTGGCAGCAAAAAGAAGTTAATAAATATAACTAAATAGTTAAAAAAAATAACTATTTCATTTATAGTAATTAACTTAAGTTAAAAGTAAAAGAAAAAACCATAAGTACTTCTTGAGGTTTGAATTTACTTTTTTGTAGTAACTCAACAACAACTAATCAGTATGAAACTTTTGTTTTGGAGCAAGATTTGTTGACTTAGTTAATTAAAAAAAAAAGTACATTTACTTTAAAACAGAGAAAGAGGGAAATTATCCAAACCGTTTTAAAAATCCTACATGTTTGTGGATAAACACGAGGAGATTCCTTTCATCCAAAAAGAACTCTTTTTTTTAGTTTTTTGTTTGCAACCAGAGTGGATCAGTCAGTTTGTACTGTCTAGTAGTGGTTCTGGTAATCCTTAAAGTACGCCAAAAATTATAATGGTAGTACATGGGTTATGAAGGCAAGATGTATACTAGAACTCTGGAATCCTTCCATCGTCCTGGTGTCGATGGTGGTGGTGTTTTCACAAGCGATCATAATTGATTCATCTCTCTCTCTCTCTCTCTCTCTCTCTCTCTCTCTCTGCTTTTCTTTCAACTAACAACAGTTTACTATTTTACTTCAATGCCTACTCTACCGTTGTCGTCAAGGCTGTCACAAATGACAAACACAGTGTTGGTACTTGATCGTGTTAGTTCTCTGGTGGTTGTGTTTTAAAAAGATGGTGGAAAAGCAGAGATGGAGGGAAAAGAAAAGTCTGTGCGCTTTTTGGATGTAGAGTCTAGACTAGAGTGTGCGGAAGTGAAACACGCCGTCATGTTTTCTTTCATTCTTTCTTTTTAATTTAAATTCTGTTTTAATTTTTAATTTTTTTCATATTTGTTTTTCTAAAAGGTTTGCTGTTAGGAGGCATTGTTATCAGAAGCCGGTGTGTGAGTAAGCTGACAGAAATGGAAAAAATCGGGATGGGGAGTTCAGGGAATCACAAGTTGAGTTGCTGTTTTAGGAGAAGTACACACTTACTCACGCCGACACATGTACCAATAATAAAAATATATTTGTTTACTCTACACACACACACACATTTCTGATGTAGTTAGCGAACTAGTTTTTTAAAAAGTTATGTAGGTTCAATCGTCATTTAGTATAAAATTATTCTCTTAATAAAAAATTTATATTATCATGAATTTATGAAATGTGGCATAATGTAGTTTTTACAACCCATTTTCTACTTAAGTATTTAATTTAAATTTAATAAATTATTTACTTTAGTGCTTGGTAAACAAAAAAAGCTGCATGTTTTTTTTTTTATTGTGTAGTGTAAGTACACATAAACAGTTTTTATTATTTGAGAGTTTTATCTTCACTAAAAGTGCTAAAAGACAATTTATGGCCTTGAGTCTGTGAGTCAAGGCTAGTTTGGGTGTCTCGGCGTGGAGGAGCGATTAGAACTCGTTTTGTCTTGCAGACTTTATGTACTGTAGTGTAGTGAGTGTGTAAAACTATTACGATCTTTACACTGTAAAGTGAGTTAGATCGTGATAGATAACACAAAGAAAGTCTACAAGACAAAATAAGTTCCAAACGCTCCTTCACACCGAGGTACCCAAACTAGCTTTTGACTGGCTCATTAAGGATATATTGTGCTTCGCACTTAGTGAAGATCGAACTTTTTGAGAGGGTGAGAGAAAATGATAAACTAAAAACAACAATCATAGAGGAATATTAAAAAATAAAAAGGCAGTGACGATGGAGAGAATTGAGTGAGAGCATAGTTCACTACTCTCTTTCTTTTCTTCTTCCTCCCTTTGTGCGGGCTCGAAACACAAGATGGGAGGCGTATGAACGTGTGTAACAGTGCAGATCATATATCAACTGGTTCAGGGTTACGACGTGTGATCAATATACCATCCAATCGAAATTAGCACTATCAAAGAAACACGAGAAACATGATGAGAGTCATGCATATTTATTTACAAAGGCTTTTGAAAAGTACTTACTTAGCCTGACCGACTTCTCAAAAAGTTTGACAAAACAAAATGACCTTTTGCGAGTGGTGGGGATTCTTACTTGTACCAATAACTTTTCAGCACCTCTACGGTATTTACATACAGGTTATGAATTAGACACTTAGAATCATTCCCCATTAAAAATAAAAAACCCTAAAAAAAAAAGACACAAGTACTCAAGTATCTGAATAAATTGACCGGAAAGTTAAAAAAAAGTATGATGTTCAAGGTCAGTTCTCTAAATGTGTGAATAATGAAGAACTAATTAACTAAGACATAAAAGTTGAAATGCTGCCTGAGAGAAAGCTGTCTTTCAACATGTAGGTATATCAAAATATCTGGATCCTAATGATGAATAAAAGTCTTTATTTTACACAACAAATATTCATTTTTCAATATCATCTCTTTCCTTGCCAAGACATTTAATTTAGTAGCGAATATTAATCATACAGAACAAACGTAATGCAGTGAAACTTTCAGATCAAACTTCAGCTATTAACTCCATGTCTGGCTAGGAACTTATTGAGCTACCTTTATATATATATATATATATATATATATATAAATATATATTGTGTATTTAGGCAGCAAATTTTCTTTTAGACATGTCAGATTAAATAAAATTGCAAACATTGTGTCTGCTTATTTTTAATAAAATCCATTGATACTCATGATAATCTTTCACATATCATAATTGAAAGCTGTCAGAAATGATCTGTAACATTGACAGATGTTATTATCATTCACTTCTCAAGGTACTCTAGTACTTTCAATCTCTTTCCAAGATCATCTTCAGGGGTGTGAGTTATGGTAACAAAAATAACCGCAAAACTGTGTTGCTAAAAATTACTGTAAATTTTTTTCTGCTTCAAATATGACGGTTGACAAATTGCTAGCGTTCATTAGAACGTGAAAATTATCCAAAATGGAATTTTTTTTATATGTTGTAATGTCATGGTCATGCATGTGTTAAAGCATGAAAAAGTGTTCTTTTTAAAAAAAATTTAGAACATTACTACAGTATTCATTGCTGATTCTATTAATTGACAGCTTAAGTGTTTTAATAAATATTGCCTCGAGAATCTGTAGTTTGCTTTGGTTGTTTTCTTGGTGTAGGATAGTTGTGTTATCAATCATTATTTTTTTATATTGTGAGTATAGACAGGAATGTTGTTGTAGATGTCTTTCATATATATATATATATAATATACTTTTATATATATATATTTATTAATATATATGATTTATTTAAAATAATATAATAATAACAATATGGTTAACACCATCAGTTGACAAGACAAGAAGCGTAAAAAAAAATAGCTACTTTGTAGTGATATTATAACATACTTATGTTATAAATTTTAAATAAATATTATTTGCACTAATTTGTATTAAGCAGTTTTTAAGAATAGTGTTTTTGGAGTACGGAATTTTGTTTCCATCCATACCAACCCTATACTTGTGTGTACACTCTCACACCCTGATTGAGCACTCTAGAAGAAAGGTAAACTTTGAAAAACAGTAGCCACTCTAGCGTGTACACATCGCTCATTCAGTAAAATAAATTGGAGCACTCTAGCTATTGTGCGCGTAATATGATATGCGCTAAAAAGACTGCTTTCTTTCACCGAATGCCTCGTAGCCCAGGGGTAGTCACCAACTGATGCCAATTTGGTCGGGTTTCGAGCCTAGGTTATGTAGCAATCGGAGTCTAACCGTACTGATGAGCTGTGATACAGCGAAACAGATCTGTCTGCGGATGACAATATATATATATATATATACACACACACAAAAGTAAAAGATATACTGGTTAGACCAGTGCAGTAGATGGTTATTAAGGAACATTTCATTCTTTTATATATATAAGAATTAACGGCCTTATTTTTTAATACAACACACCATTTTTCCGTACATTTGTTGCATGGTCCCAATTGTACTTGCTGACTATTTCCCTGCCCTGTATTTTTTCCTACTTTATCATTTATGTCTCTCGTTTTTTTTTTAAATTCAGGATTCTCTGAAACCATCCAAGCTGTTAAGGGATATAATTGTCATGCACTATTTGTTTTATTATCAACGCACACACACACACACACACACACACACACACACATATGTATATATAACTAGTTGGTATCTTTTTTATAGACTTCAGTTTATCACTTTTCCATTATGTGGAACTATTTTACATGCAAATGTGCCTTATATATATATCATCATTATCATCATTTAATGTCCTTTTCCATGATAGCATGGATTAGAAAGGGTTTTCTTGATGGCTCTGTAATTGCACTATCAATATTGGAGTGAGTTTTACAGCTGCATGCCATTACTAACATCAACCAATTTAGGAGACTGGGAACTCAGTGCTTTTATCAAGATACCATCTCTAAGAATACCTACCAAGGTTGGAGAGTTCAGCCTACTCTATTCTATAGAGTAGGTGTAAAGGTTTTTTTCGGAGATTTCCTTCTAGACAAGTTGCTGTCCAAAACTAAAGACTCTTACACAGGCTAAATTTAATTTTCTTCTTAAATGGGCCCATTTTGGTGGTTAACTTTTGTAGTAGATTGTAGTTTGTTCATGTTCTAAAGCATAATTTATATATATATATATATATATATATATATACACACACACACACACACACAAACACACACAGAAAGATGTTGGAGATTTGAGAAAACTATTTAGTTGCCCATAATGATTACCATATGTGTGAAATATAATGATAATAATAAACTCTTTGCTTGGTTATAAGTTCAGAATTTGTACCATTTTGACACCCTTAGGTCATAACTGTAAACAGTACACAAACCAAATCACTGTATCCTCTACTCCAAACTTATCCGATTATCTGTATATAGACATTTCACAATAAGTATTTTTAATAAAGGGGCAAAAGTTTAGAAAACTCATATTGAATATGCTTTTTAACTTCCTGGGACCTTTCTATACTACCTTATATAATAGAAACCTTAAAATTATTTTTGTTTAGTGTCTTTAATCCTTTTTCATAAAAAAGGAATATTTAATTTCTCTTCAGAATTTGCATCAGATAATACTCTTAAAACCCAAGGCATGAAAGGGGTTACTTCCTTTCAAAGTAACTTCTCGCCTGGTAAGGATTGGCATAGGCAACAGGTATCACCTGTCATTCAGTGACTGTTAGCACCAATGGTGTAAAGGGGACACATTTTTCCGAAATTTGTTTCTTGATGGAAAAAGAATGACATGAGCAACAGGTGTCTCTAGACCATTACCCTGTGACTGTATACAACAAAGAAAAAGTTACCCTAGGAACATGGAATGTAAGGATGCTGAACAACTGTGGTCAACCTGGGAGTGTCAAGCAGAAAATAAGCAGATTGAACATTAAAATTCTGGGCATATGTGAAACTAGATGGCCAAACAATGCAGACTTTAGCAGCGACAACCACAGGATCATATATGCAGGAGGTAAAAATAATGAAAAAAGAATCGGCTTAATAATAGATGAAGAAATGAAGAATTGCGTTCTGTTATACTGCCAGTTCTCTGAAAGAGTACTCCTGGTCTAACTGAAAAGGAGACCATTCAACATAGCAATTACATTAGTCTATACACCAACAACACAAACCACTGAGGAAGAAATAGAATCTTTCTACTCCACTCTTGACAATGCCAAGGCTGAGTGTAAAACTCAAGAAATTAGAATCATCATGGGAAACTAGAATGCCAAAGTAGGCAAGGAGAGGGAAGAGGAGACAACTGGCAACTTTGGATTAGGAATCCACAACCACCAGGGTGAAAGATGGGTCCAGTACTGTAAGGCAAGAACACCCATGACGCTTATGGACATGGAGAAGCTCAAGAGGCGACATGAAAAACCAAATTAATTATATAACCATGAACAAAAGATTCAGCAACACAGTGGTTTAATGCAAACCCTATCCAAGTGCCAACTGTGAAAGTGACTACCTCCTAGTCATCTGCAAACTAAGGGTGAAACTATGCAGACTAAAGAAACCTCAGACAACACCCAGACTGCAATACAACAATATTCTCTTGAATGACCTCAGCCTGCAGAAAAAATACACTGACGGTGTGAGAAACAAATATGAAGAACAAATGGGAAATGGAAATTTGAAATGGGACGCACTTAAAAAAGCACTAGTGACATCAGCAAACAACATTGTCCAAGAGGAAATCAGATGCAGAAGAAAAAAACGAATGGAGGACTGAAGAGATTCTTGACATGATGCAAAGGAGACAGAAAACTATGCCAAGACATGGAACTAAATACAAGAAACTACAAAAGGAAATAAGGACCAAGTGCAGACAGGCTAAAGAGGAATGGCTCAACAACAAATGTGCCAAAGTAGAGAGATTGAGCAAGACTAATAAAGGAAACATGCATAAAGAAATAAGGGAACTGACAGGAACATGCTCCTCAACAGGATATATAAAATCCAAGGATAGAACGATCATATTAAAGAAAGAGGAAATGCTCCAGCGATGAGAAGAATATATAAAAGATTTCTTCCACAACAAGAGAGAGCAAACAATAGGAAACAAAGATGCTGATGGACTGGAAATATCAAAATCTGAAGTGAAAGCTGCAATGGCCAAACTGAATAGAAAAAAAGCAGCTGGACCAGACGGCATTATAATAGAGATGCTGACAGCCTTAGAATATTTTGGTACAGAGAAATTTACAGAAGTAATAAATGAAATCTACAACAGTGGTGTAATACCAGATGACCTAAGCAAATCAATTTTTATAGCTCTGCTTAAGGAGCCAGTTGCAATCGAATACAAACTCCACCAAACAATCAGTTTGATGAGTCACATAACCAAATTCACTGTCCGAATCCTGATGACAAGAACAGTGCAGTTTTGTAAAGGACGCTGGAACAAGGAATGCAGTAATTATGCTTAGCATGCTATCAGAAAGAGCAATACAAATGAAAAAGATGTTTACCTGTGTTTTGTAGACTATGCCAAGGTGTTTGACAAAGTACCCCACAAAGAATTGATAGAAATGCTCAGCAACCTTGACAGATTTGGCAAAGACATCAAAGAAATCAAGAACCTCTGCTGGCAGCAAATTGCTTGCATACAGACAGAAAACAAATTCAGCAGATATACAAAGACAGAAAAGGTGGGTAAGACAAGAATGTGTCTTTTCACTGGATCTATTCAACTTGTACAGTAAGACTATTCTGAGGACCCTAGAAGTTATGACAGGGTTCATCATCAGTGGTCACAATCTGAACAACATAAGATATGCAGATGATACAGGACTGATAGCTAACATGGAAAAAAAACTATAAGACCTCCTAAAAATAGTAGATGAAGAAAGTTGAAAGAAAGGACTACAAATAATCTAAAAGAAAACCGAAAACAGAGGATGCCAAAATGCCAATTACACATTGAGGAAACTAAAATCAAGCAAGTACAAAAATTTAAGTACTTGGGAAGTGTTTTAACGGAAGACAGAAAGTGCAACACTGAGATCTAAAAGCAAATTGGCATAGCCAAGGACGCATTCCAGAAGCTGAGCAGAGTATTAAGAGACAGGAAAATTTTGCTAGAAACAAAGAACAGAGTGCTGGATTGCTATGTGATGTCTGTTTTTCAATATGGCAGTGAATGCTGGATAATATTATCAAAGATGAAGGAAAAACTTGACACAACTGAAATGTTGTTCTACAGAAGGATGCTGCAGATATCATGGATCGAGCATGTGAGCAATGATGAGGTTTTAGAAAGGATGGAAATGAAAAGGAAATTTATATTGAGCATCAGGAAAAGACAACTGAAGTTTCTGCGATGCAATGAGGAAGGAAGGCTTGGAGAATCTGATACTCACAGGTCAGATAGAGAGAAAGAGAGACGGGGAAAGCAGTGGATAACATATTTGAAGGGCCTGAGCAGGTGGATGGCAGAGCAAGGTTTTGGTGAGGTAACAGAAAGCGTGCTAAGAGGTACCAGGGATAGGGGGAAATGAAAGGCCATGATTGCCTACGTCCTGAAGGGACAAGGCACATAAAAGAAGAAAAATAATATTAATATTGTGCTTGTAGAATAATGGTTACCAGTGCAGAAAGTGAATTCTATAGACTGAGTTCAATTTCAAATTTGTTTTTTTTTTTTAATTCACACTATCGCTATTGGGAAAGACATGAATTCATATCTTCTCTTCTCAACTATGGATTAAATACCAGGGTAGAGTGTTCTCTCTTAGTCTTGGTTTGCAGCCAGTATTGGTGATCAGCTACCTCAACTGCTCAAGTAGAGTAAAAGTTTTTACACTTTCAATAGAACAGTGGAATATAACAAATTTTTCAACAATATATTCCTTCTGTTAAAAAAGTATCCAAGAAATGTATGCAACTATCTTGTACTGATCAACATTTTCTTCAAGCAAGATAATTTCAATTCACTTTTCTTTTTAATGGAACAGCTGAAGTCATATTAAAAAGGAAGAACATTGATCTTTAAGATATACTCTTGAAAATGAAAAATGAAATTATCTCACAAAAATATGTTAGCTGCTTGTAAATATATCTCCTCTCCATATACATGCATATAAATAAATCATTTAGTAGCTCTATGGAAAGCAAAGTTTATAAAAATATGAAGTATTTGATGGATCTGTAAAATTAATGATATCATTGTTTGTTATCATTGAATTTTTCTGATGTTAGAAATGTTTTTTCATGTCAATATTTTTCTTATATTATCTGATTCAGCAACCATGCTTCTTTTTTTTTTAAATTCAAATAGTTTATATTGTCTGAATTATTTGCATCAGACAGGAGTGTTCCCTGGAGGCAAATAAATTTTCTACAAAAATAAACATGATTTCACTTTCCATGTTTCTTCTAGTGAAATTGTGCACAGATTTTTCTATATTTTTTATATGATTTGTTTGCAAGTTTTAGTTAGGCATTTTCACAAGTGTCAAAATGGAAATATCAGTTGATGTGGAAATATATCTTTGGTAGAATTTTCTTTTTTTATAATTCACTGCAGAAATACAGACTCAGAACCAATGGAGGAGGGGATGATTGCTAGCATGAATAAGAAGAAACGAGAGAAAGAAAGAATATAGGGGAGCTGATTGCTGACATTGTTAAGAAGTAACAAGAGAGAGAGAGAGAGAGAGAGAGAGGGTCATTACTGGTATAGATGAAAAGAAAAAAAAGGAAAGAGAGAGTGTGGCTGAGTGTTGGTGTAGATATGAAAGAATAAGGAAAAGAGGGGAAAAGATGATTGAAGGGAAGGAACAAGGGTGAGAAATCAATTATTAGTGTAGAGATGAAAGAACAAGAGAGAGAGAGAGTGTGTGTGTGTGTGTGTGTGAGAAAGAGAAGCTAATTATTGGTATGTTGGTGAATGGAGAGAGAAGAGTAGAATTAGAAAATATAAAGATTTAAAAAATTGGTGTACATTCAAATGATTTCATCTAAAACTCAAGAGTCTTCATAATGTATCAATAGCTCTTCATTTTAGAAAGTATCACTTTCTGGTTGTTTTAACTGAATGATTTCTTTCAGTAAAATATTAATAAAGCCAACTACAAATATATATTTAAACACACACATATATATACAAATATATATATATATATATATATATATATATAGAGAGAGAGAGAGAGAGAGAGAGAGAGAAATATATAAATTGATACAAATCAAAATTCATTTTAGTTGCCATAATTTTCATCATAGCACTATTGAAATTAAATCAACTTGCTCTGTCAGCAAAAATGTCAAATTTTAAATATTGAAAAGAAGCAATTGAAACATCCCTTGCAAGTAACTTACAATGTCTTGTGCCATTTTGTTGTTTGTAAATTTTAAAAATTTATTTTTTTTTATTTTTATTTTTTATTTACTTCTTGGATCTGTTTCTGATGTCATTATTTCCCATTGCTTCTTAATTCTTTATTTACTTTTCTCTATTATTATTAAACTTTAAACTTTTTACATCATCCCCTCCCCCAACTTTAAATTAGAATGTGTTTTTGTACTGTTCCTTATCAAACTGAATATTATGTTACGAGTGAATTAAGTTTTACTAAATTTTCTTTTAGTTGGTAGTTGACATCAGAACTTATACTAAGTCGTAACTTAATATGAGTTTCATATTTTATGTGTTTCCCTCATTTTTTTAAACAGATAAATAGGAGTGGATAGGCTCACTTATCATCCAGTCTGCACTCTTTCCATGTCTAATTGAATAGTAGTAGAGGTTCATCCCATGTTTCCTGTCCTGGAAATAGTTCACTGGTTCTCATCTTTTAACAAGGCTATACTGATTTAACAGTCTTAACTTTTTGGTGGCTTTGACATTCCATTGTGAAGATACTGGGTTGGCAGTTTTCTGGCTGCTGCTTCCAACTTATCATTAGGAGCCCAAACTCTTTGTTGGCTCTTACAATGGCTGCCTTAATCAACAGTCATACTTTTTGTAGTGCAATGTTGCGCATGGGTAGATATCTCTGCATGTATTTCTGTAGTAAGGACGGTCAGCCATGTCCGGTACAAGGCCAATTCACAAACATAGCCAACACTACCCACAACTTAGGATTTATTGGAAGATCATCAGAATTGTTAGAATTATCAGAAGGTGGAAGGTTGGAATGTGGAAGAATAAAATATTTTGTTTGTATGTTTAAAGTAGAATTTTATAAACAGAACAGAATAACATCAATTGTAGGAGTTAAATGTTCAGTGAGAAAATGTACATAGTTAATCAATTTGTAAGAGTTAAATGATCCAAGAGAAATAGTAATAAAAAGTTAAGTGTTCAGAATTCTAGTTGTAAGTAGCAAATGTGTTTAATAGTCTGCGCTCCTTTCCCTTTTTTATGACTGGCGAGAAAGTGAAAAAGAAGGTAAAGCAATAAAGGAAAATGGTACTTATCAAAGTTAATATTTAGGAGTCAATTGAAGTATCTTGTTGTTGTAGTTGTAATCATCTTCTTCTTTGTTGACTGCAAGAATGTTGAGGATGGCAAAGAAGAGGTAAAGGAAAATAGCACACAAGAAGGAAGGAGAACGAATGTGTGACAGGACTTTATGTCCGGGTCACTGGCTTGAAGTTTCTTTTGTAACATTTTAGTGTGTCATCTCTGCTCCCATCTGACTGACTGCTTTGACTTTCTTTCTGTTTTTTTTAGCCAAAGACAATTTTAATGTAGGCTTGTTAACTTTTCTCTCAGTTTTGCAAATCACTTCCTTTCATTGGTTAGAAAATTAATTCAATATTTGATCACAAAATCTGGCTTAGACTTTTCTTTCAGTACAGAGTCAACCATTTTCCTATTGGTCAAAATCAGGATTTCACATATAATTGTGAAGTTTTTGTAAAGGTGAAGAAGAGAAGAGTTACTTTTAATTTCATGTTCACTATATTTCCAGTGGACATCATTGAAGCTGCATTATGCTCAGTTCTCAGCCACTCTTTCGCTCGTTTGTACTGCCATCAACAACAGATAGTAAAAGTTATTACGATCTTTCTTTTTCACAAAACAAATCTCATGAAAAAGACAACAAACAGAAATAAGATTAAACCAGTAAACAAAAAATCTATCTACCCACCTCAATCTTTCTTTCTCTAATATTCATGGCATCCATTCCAGCTTCTGTCGCATAGAATCTTTTCTGTTGGAAAAGGCACCAAATATCTTAGCTCTTTATGAAACCAACTTAAATTCTTTCATTACTACAAATGAATTCTGCTCCAGGTGGCTATCTTCTGCTCTGCCAAAAGGATTCCAACATTCACATTCATAGCCTTGAGGCGTTCATCCAGGATATTCTTCTGATGACTGGAGAATTGTCTTTTGAGGACCCAAACAACTCTTTCATGTGCTTTTGTTTTTCACCACTAAATTATGTGAGCTATCTCTTTTTCTCTACTGTTCGCCCTGTTCCCAGGATTGTAGTATATTAGATATAATATTTGACAGTATAGAAAATTCTCTCTGTCCATCTGCAAACATCTTTGTCTTCAGTGACTTTAATGTGCACCACGACATGTGACTCTAATCGTACTGATATTACTGGTATCCAGACATTAAATTTTTCCATTGCTCAATCCCTTGCACATATTGTGGACTTCTCTACTCATTTCCTAGCAAAACCGACCAACAATCTCCTCTACTTACCTTCTTTCTTTACTCTTGCCAAAGTTTGCTACACTGCCCTCTTGGTAACTCTGATCACTCTGTGGTGTCTATTGATATTCCATTTCAATCATCCATGAAACAGGAATCCTCTATTCAGTAGACCTCTTTTTGTTACCAACATGCTGACTGAGACTCACTCCATGATTTTCTTTGTGATGTCCCTTGGAATAACATCTTCAAAACCTAATTGAAAATTGAGCCACTGAAGTTTCTTCTTGGGACAAAGCTGGCATGGATGCTTTAATTCCTCTCTTGGAAATACCAAGCGATTCACACCAACATGCTTGGCCACTGCAGCACACAGAAACCACTATTTTTGACTATATCAGCATAACAGCTCTTGTCAAAACAGGTGCTTATTTGTTGGCACTCATAATAAATGTAAACAGGTCTACAAAGGAGTTAAGTCCCTCTTAGCTGAGAGAATGAAGCACTGCATATCATCTAACCACTTTGGCTCTTGCAATTATTTGCAGTTACATAATAAGGCATAAAATAAGTGTAATGTCTCTATTCCTCTCCAGTTGAAACAATCTGAAGTGTTATCATCCTCTGCCGATAAACCTGAATAATTTGCATGTAAATTCTTCTTAAACTCTAGTCTTGACTCATCTGGAGTATCCCTGCTAAACTTCCCTCTTAGAACCTTCCATGGTTTTTGCTATCATCTCTAACCTAGATCCCCACAAAGTATGTAAGTAGGTAGAGGGCTACAGAGTAAGAGGCACAGTTTATGCAAATATATGGATAAGATAACAGTTAACCCTAGATTTGAACAGATTGAGATTATAGTGATTGGGAAGTATCCTCTTGGAAGTTGGTTCAACAGAGCTGCAATTCATAAGAAAAAAACTGCTTGATTAGAAATTGCTTCTCAACATTGGAATACTAAAGAAATGTAGGTGATTCATCTTAATGTGCATAGCATGGTGGGTCTTAGCTGTAAAAGAAATGATGAAAGTAAGGAATGTTGTTCTGAACACTTTCCATAGAAATAGTGATAAAACAATGAGAGGCTTGCAATGTATTGTCTGTGAGAAAGGGTTTGTAGGATGGAAAATAATTTGTCACTTACAAAGGCACAAAGATGTTTTTAGATTCTATTAAAATGTAAAAATGAGGCTCCTGACCAATTATAATGGCAGTACTCTATTTTTAGCCTGATCTGGTTCTTGTAAAGGTAGAGGTACCTACTGGAGTGGTACTGGGAACTGACCACCCTTCCTACATCTTTAAAGATGAATCATATGTACCAGTTCCACTTGTGATCTTGGTTGAATTTCAACAGTTGTTCAATGCATGGGGGAATATCTATTCATCATGATTGGTGTGAGTTGAGGGTCCAACCAGTGATGATACAATATAACTAGTCTAAATTTTGTGACATTAAATGTAACCAGCCAGTTCTTCCCACCACTGAGTTGTTAGAGCCAGATCAGAGGAAAGATCAGCTGACAATCTCTGGTCATCTACAGTTTAGGAAATGCACCCATATGCCATTGTATCATCAGCATAGATATTCACAAATGATTGGAGTAAACAGATCATTTATGTAAAATAAAAATAAAATTAGTCTAAGAGGTGGTCCCGAGGGAACACTGACATTGCTTGCGAGTGTCCTGGAGGACTATCTATTAGGAAGGACTTTACAACTGAGAAAACTCTTCCAGTGACTCCATAGCTAGAGAGCTTGTTCAGGAATTCTTTTATGCCACACCTTGATAAAGGCCTTTGAAATATCTAATGCTTCAGTCCTTGAGATGTAACTGTTGTCTTGTGCTTTATTAATTCTTTGACTAATGATAGTTAAAACAGCAATGGTGAACCAACTTGGAAAATCCACTTATAATAATTTCCCTTTTTCTTCTTTTTTTGATTAATTTTCATTGTTAGCTATACTGAGTTGTTAATAAGAAATACCAATTCAAAAATGAAATAAAATAATTATTTTTCCCTATATCAATATTTTTTTTTTTGTTATTTTGCAGAACTTCTTTAATTTGTGTGCACATTTATGTGCAGAATCTTTTTGCAAAAAATAAAAGTTTATTTAAGTGGCTTTGTTTTTAAAACAAGCAGTTTTGAAGTTTATATGGAGAAATATCAATGTTTATTTGTTCCAAAAATTGTAAAATGAGCTTTTGTTGATGCAAACAGCTAGTAGTGTGCGTGTGTGTGTGGGGGGGGGGGGGGTAATAAAAATCATCAATTAGAAGGGCATGAATGAAAAAAGTTTGAGAACCAGTGGTCTATGAGAGGGATGAATGTTTAACCAAGTTCCTGAAAACCAGGCATATGCTTGACACCTTCTACAGACTTGGGAAGGATTTCTCCTTTAAAAGGCAGTTAAATAATTTTGCTAAGATTGCAGATAATTCTGGTTTGATATCGTTAAAGTCAGCCACTGGGATTTTGTTTGGGCCTGTGACTTTCTTAGGGTCAAGACTTTCGATAAGTCTTGAAACTTCCTGGACTGTAATAAAAAATAATACTGAGACTGAGCTCAGTGATTCAAAGGAAGTTGGGAAGGGGATGGCCTATGTCTTCTAAAATTGAATTAAAGACAAAGAGATTCACCTATCTGATGAGGAAGAGATGACCTCAAGGCCATTTATAATAGTGAGTACAAACACTTTTCCTCTATTCAGAATTTGGTTGGCAATCTTCCAGAATTTTCAGGATCGAATTTTGTTTTCAACCTTGGCTTGGACTGCTTGTGATTAGCTACACTTTGCATTTTACAGAACTTTCTTGCAGCAATTGTGGGTAGTTTTGAATACAATAAGTGTCCAACTACACTGCTTTTTATGATAGATATTGAAGTAGTGGTTATGGTAAATTATGTCTAGTGCATTTAAGGGTGAACCAAAACTAGCTGTTTAGTTTTTGCTGGAATTTTTTTCAGCTATAAAACTCTCCATTCCAGAAAAGATCCATTCTAAGATGTGGGCAACAGTTTTAGAGGTAAAATGTTTGAAGAAGGTTGAGAGAGGAGCTTCTACCATATAAGATCTGAAGATGTTCCCGCTTGCTTTCATGTAGTGAAAAATAGTTCTAGAGAATGGCAAATCAGGGGCTGCCTTTAGTTTGACATCAATTAGGACTCTGACTAGAGAATGGTCTGACATGTCCTAGTGGGGTAAACTTTTTGTGAAGCATTTTCAGGGGAAGATGTGTGGAAGAGATCAATAATGTTCAGCTGATGTCCTATCAAGTCAAGAATGTGGATGGATTCTTGATAATTTTGAAAACACATCTTCAGCAGATTATAAATAGTAGATATTATAGTGTAATATCTGTTATGCATCTGTTGCTAAATTTTAACATTCTCATTTCTTTTTCAGATGACTTGCAAACATTAACAAACAGCTTTCAATCTGAGGATATGTTTTACTAACTACAGTGACTTATGAATAATGAGCTTATTAGAAGTGGCCAGCTAAAAAGCATAACAAGAGGGGTTTCTGTTCTTATAGAGGTACCGAAAGTGATTCAAACCAAGTTAACATAGTCTGTGATGGTGCTGGAGATCAGAAGCAAAGAAGGCCATATCATGCCATATGACACATGGTTTTATCTGAAGGGCTTCAGGCCCAATGTCACAACCAACATCAAAGTGATTAAGAAGAAGGTTAAATCCTCCGTCAAGAGGATTTTGATAATGTAAATAGTCTCTCATAAGTATAAGGGTGTATAAATATGTCCAGCCTTGATATCTTATTATTAACTGAATTTCAATTTGAGATTTTCATTGTAAAGTTTTTTTTTATATTTCTGATATATTCACCATTGAACTAAGTGCATTGACATGAAAAAGGTTATTTGAAAAATTGATTTACCTACGTAAATAAAATAAATGTTTTGAATTTTATATTGCATTTAAACAATTCAGTCATATACTGAAAAAAAATTTGGGTTAAACTGTAAGAACAAAATTTAGCACTTGTATTGTCAATATTTTAAGTCAAGGAAAATGGAGACACTATGATTTTTTCCCACTTTATGACTCATCTCAATTTCTCAAAATTCTTCACTGTTGTCTGATGAAATGCAAATGCTTCTTGACAGATTTATGCAGTTAGTTTTGTTTATAAACATTTTCTCAGTAAAATATCACGCATACAAGCATGTGTATAAACTGACGTCCATAAGAATCTAATTGAGATATGTGTATAACTTAATTTAAAGGTAAATAGTTTGGTACAAGATCAAAATTAGTTTCTTAAAACCATGCTATTGAAATACTCATAAATAAATAAATAAAAGTGTTTGACCAATTCTCTGGAGAAGATAATAAGTGTATCCTTTAAACTTTCTCTTTGTAAAGGGTAGACCAAGAATATATCATCTGAAGTAATGGCATTACTAATTATTAATATTAGCTTTAGTAGTTGTCAGAGAATCACTAAAATAAATGTGTGCATGTATAACCAAAACCCAAAACTTAAATCAAGAAAAACAGTAAATGTAAGAAATGATTTTAAGTTGGCAAAGTTCAAGAACCATCAAAGATAAATCATTATTTTAGCTAATCTTTGCTGCTGACAACTGTCAGGAAGTATGATGTCTGCCAACTCCATTTCCTGTATTTAGTTATGGGTAGTGGCACCATCATTGGTGCCAGCACAATTATGTATTTTAAGCTAAAAAAAACTTACTAAAGAAAAGTATATAAGTTCATATTCCAAGGTATTGAAATATATGAAGGGTATTTTTATTTGCCTTAATAGAATGAAAATAAGCATTTAATAATTATAGTGTAATATTAGTTTATTTAATTCTTGTTTTAGTTTAGATCTCTAAGTTTCATGGTTGGCATATACTTTGGATAGAGATAAACACAGCCTGATTACCATGCCTTATATGTGCTTATATATGGGAGAATATGATATATAATCTTTTATATATCAGAACAGTATATCACAGCAGTCAGGAATTTACTCTGTAACCTGTACTAAATGCCACAAAAATACATGGGAGAAACCTCAAGGAATTTAAATAAAAGATTATATGAACACAAAAGAGATCTTTCACAAAACAACACATTAAATGCATTAGCCACTCAGTATAATGAGTCTGATCATACTTTTAATTTAAAATATGCTACTTTAATTAAAAGAGAAATCAATTCACTAAAATAAAAATCTATAGAAAGTGCTTTGATTGCTAGATTATGCATGGTAAATTTGTTTCTAGGTACTTACAACATTTCACCTTTCTTGGCAGATCTTCTATTATAACAATATGGGTTACTTAACATAAGTGATAAAAGCAACAGCATAAGGAAACTGAATGAAATCAACTAGATTGCACGTCCAGATATTTCTAATAAGAAGAAAATATTAAATTTAAATTGAGAAATTTCAGTCTGACCACATCTTCTAATCATATATAATTTCACCAACAAAAACATTACTTTAGTTTGATGATATACTTCTAGAGGATGAAATGCATTATACAGAATTTTTTCAACATTGTCATTCATTTTCTTAATGCTTGTATACATACAGATTACCAGTTACAAATTATTGGTTCTTTTGAAGCCCATGAACTTAAGTTATAAAACTATTAAGATCTTATAGAAGAATACAAGCAACATAGTTGGGTTACAAATAAATACCTCATTTCGAAGTATTATGATAGTATTTTATTGCTAACAAGGGATACTCCAAAAATAATGCCTCCTATTTACACCATGTTACTTGTAAAATTTTCGACCATGTAGTGTGTTTTTTTCAAGACACATTATTTACTACCTAACTATGCTTATATCTGCTGCTTATTTTCCACTAGCAGTATAGCCTGGCGTTGCTTGGGTGTAATGGAAGCTTTAAAACTAATCCATGGTCCTGGAGCTCAGACTCTTTGGAGGTTGACACGAAAGACTAAAAAACAATAGTTGTTTCCAGTTAAAGCGAAACCGTAGACTGAAAGAAAAATGAATGGATGTAAGACAATTTTTGATTTCCTGGTATCGATATCAAATTTTCTGCACTATTGTAAGAACTGCAACCTTGAAACTTCTGAATATCATTTCTTATGGCTTTGTCTATGAGTGTATCAAATTTGATTAAAATTGGACCACTCCTTCTATAACCCGATTTTTTCGATTATCGATTTTCAATATTTATCGGGGGTACCTCAACACAAAACCTAGCTAAAAACACTCGCAGACGCTTATAGTATAACTGTGTAAATTTTCAAGAAAATCGGTTCAGCCGTTTCGGATTCTATAGGTAACGGACACACAGACACACAAACACACACACACACACAGACAAAGTTCCATTTATAAATAAGTTTAGATAAGTTTTCAGCAAGCATTGATATTTGTAAGGTCAGATAGTCACTATCTATGAGAAAAAGAATACCATGATGCAATTCACTCTGCCAGTAATTTGGAAATAGCATACTGTACTGTTTGGCATTTTAAGCCGAAACTTCAATATGAACATTTCAGAGTGTTTGGGTGCAAATCTGAGTGCAGTGCAGAGGATTCAGAAAAAGTTGGATGACATATTTAGTCAACATCATTGGTGTTTGAAGAGATTATAGCGGGTTATACATTCTTTTCCAGTTTATAGTGGAGAGTCCGTTCTAGTGAAGGATAGTTGTATATTCTTGCAGGTTAACGGAATTTGGCCTCATTGTAGATAGCCCACTATAAGTTATAAAATGATTCTAAATCAAGAAAAGCAATTTGAGTTGAAAAATAACATTTTATATATACACATATCAATTAAAGGTTTTTCCAATTAAAGTAATACTTAAAGTATAGGTCCAACGGACGTTAAAATGTTCATGGCAATAAAATGCTGAAAAGAGAATTAATACTTAGGAATGTGGGAGCGTTGTGAGTAAGGAATGTCTTTGATGTATTCGCTTCTTAGGTCAGTAAGTAGTTTTGAGATAGCGAAAGATAAGAGGAGAGGGAAGGGAGGCTAGGATAGTAAGCCACTTGACTTAGGTCAAGGGGATACTGATTACACTCCTTTCTCTCGAGTCTGAGTCATGTGGGTCTGTCTGTCTGGTGATGCTTTCTGCATTGGCTTTTTATTTCGACTTTTTGGATCGCAGGTGATCATTTGGGAATTCATATCTGTATTTGATTCTGGGTTTCTCATTGGCCAATAAATAAAATTCACGTAGGTTCGCAAACTGGAAATTTAATCTTTAATTAATTTTTAGTTTTCAACCGGAACATCTGTGCGAACCCGGATGCACACCGACGACATTTGGTCATTTGCTTTTTGGTTGTGAGGGTGCAAACAACTGGTCCATCACTTTTGCTTGGTCAATATCACCACAAGATCACCAGTGACAACATTACGCCTCCATTGATCATCCCACAAAGCCTCAAACTCAACATGGAAGCCTATATCAAGTGCCTTGAGAAGATAGTGCTTCTCTCAGTCAAAAGGGTGGCTGCTGAAAGACCCTGTCTGGCAACAGACCAACAAAACTCCTTGTAATACCAAAGAGGAACTGAAGGCAAGGATTATGGCAGCATTCACCAACTTAAACAAGGAGGCCATCAAGAAGAGGTGCAAGAGATTCCAAAGTCATCTGGAGGCTGTGGTTAAAGCTAATGGTGATTATATTAAATAAATTTACTCATTAGCATATCAAAACATTTTTGTTTAATTTTGGTAAATATACCTGTTAAAATGAGATGTCAGTGTTTTTTTCATTTATGTGTAATTTCGGAGACAATTTATCCACCTCACCTTTAGTATATATATATATATATATATATATATATATTAATGGTGATGAGTAAAAATATGTTGATCTGCAGAGCTTAAGATTTCCAAAATGCAACAGACTTGGTGACTTTCAAGCTAAACACCCACTCAATATTCTAAAAAGCTCATGTGTGGGTGGCAATGTCAAAAATTGTCTGGCAATGAGATGTCTGTGTTTTTTTTTTATTCATTTAGAAGACGTTTTGCCCATCACACCTATAAGTATGTTGAGTAGTTTTTATAATACTAGTCATAATGTTTAGATAAGCTACCATGGATTGTTTGTGCATGATTTGTATTTTTATATATGTATATGTATGACAAGGAACAGAAAGAGAAGAAGGAATAGAGAAAAATAATAGATAGAAAAAGGAAAGAAAATGTCAAGAACCAGAGAAATGATTGCTTTACAGTATTCAAATTCAGTACATATTCATTTTGAGGCTATATAAAATTTGTTAAATATCTACCAAAAATATATACTGTTATAAAATGGATAAAATCCTATAACATATACCGGGTGCAACATGTAAATCGTTGCCATTTTATATTTTTAATTTTGCAGAGGCTTGTTGTTTGTTTTTGATTTTGTTGACTTCAAAGTATAGTAGGGTCAGTTTGGCACTGTTTGTGAAAAAAGAGCACCATGATGCAATTTACTCAACCAGAAATTTTGAAACGGCTTGCTGCACTGTTTGGCATTTGCACCAGAGGCACCAACACAAATATTTCAGAGTGTTTGGGTGTCAGTCTGAGGACAGTGCAGAGGGTTCAGAAAGAGTTGGATGATATATCCAGTTAACATCATGGTGCTTGGTGTGATCACTAGTGATGTAGACATTATGCCTCTATTCATCTTTCCACAGGGCCTCAGACTTAACACTGAGACCAAAATCAAGTGTTTTGAGGAGGTAGATCTGCCCTGGGTCAAGAGGGTGGCTGCTGGAAGATCCTAGCAGTAGGACTCTGCAGCATGCCACACAAACAGGAGAACCTTGTCATGGCTTTCAAACAATTTCTGCTACCATACCACCCATTGCATCTGGCTACCTAATTCCTCAAACTTGCAACCCCTTGATTATTATGTGTGGAACGCAGTTGAGTGAGAGACCAAAAAAACTTCTTGTAAAACCAAAGATGAACTGAAGGCAAGGATTATGGCAGCATTCACCAACTTAAACAAGGAGGTCATCCAGAAGAGTTGCAGAAGATTCCAATATCATCTGGAAGGTGTGGTTGAAGCCATAGGTGATTTTATTGAATAAATGTACTCTAGTATTTCAAGATATTTTTGTGTTTATGGGAAATATATCTGTTAAAATGAGATGTCAGTGTTAATTTCATTTCATCTACTTTAGATGACAATTCATCCATCGCATACTGTATATTATACTAGTTGTTTTTATTTTATTAAGAAGCTGATGGCAATATTCAAGAACATGTAAACTTCTTGCATTTAATTTTGAAGTTCAAAACTTTATATTGTTCCTTATTTTCTTGTTCATATTCAATATTTCTTTAATATTAAACTAAATGTAAAATTAAGGTAGCGGATCAATTGTTATAGATCATTTTGTTTCAATAGTATAGATAAAAGAAATTTTAATGTCCAAGTGGGTGTTGAAAAATATTATCTGGTAAAAAAAGGGATTATAAAAAGCAAACGATTGGTTCAGATTTGAGAAAGTGGGTTTGGCTAGAAACTTTTCTATACTGCATTGTAAATATATTTTAATGTAAAAATTTGTCATTATGTTTATTTTTTGGTGATATAAAAGGAAATAAAAATTTAAATATATGTAAAAAAAAATTTAAATTTAAAAATTTAAAATATATGAAAATATTGTATTTTATGTCTGGGTAGTACTAGTAGAAAAACAATAAATATATTTTGTCTTTAAAGAAATAATAGTCCAAAATTATTAATAACTGATAATAGTTCATTTAAGAAATTAAAATAATATTGTTGCTGAATATCACAAGTTTTATTAACCTTTGCATATTTAATGGAACATCAAAAAAATAGTTGTTTAGTTTTCACTTCTTGCCTTAAACTCAAATAAATAAAATAAGTAAAATCTAAATTGTATTTTAAACACTCACACACATTCTGTATTTCATAAAACTTTTAAAAACATTAAAATCTTCAAAGTGTTTATTTAGTAAATGAGCTGGTTTAAATTATAAAAATGATTTTAATCACAGGAGAATTATTTCCACCTCCGAGAAAAATTGTAAGTTTTTATAAAACAATTATTGATTTACTAAGTTCTGTGATTGTTTTCTATTTAAGACATTGTTACTTCTCACATAATATATGATGAAGTATTTGAATCAAATCAATGTTATTGATAAACAAGATTCCTATTTATTATTGGCTCTTGTCAGAATTGATTGATTAACCCAAATGTATGCATATACAATCACTTCTGTGTTAACTATTGCAATATGCCAGTAATGAGATATTTTGTTAAGATATTTAGCAGTAGAACAATGTAGGGAGAAGTAGATTCATATCTTTCCCAAGAGTATGTCATGGGAATCACCTGTTTTGTTAAAGGTGAAGTGTGTATGTTTTTCTGTAAATATTTAATGGCTCTTGTAACATTTGTACCACAAACAATATTTGACAGACTCATGTGAGTCCGGGTAAAAATAACTCCACAAAATTTAAAACAAACTACAATTAATGCATGTATTAAGACAAACAAAATACATAAATGTGCACACAACTGAAAATAAAGGAAAATACATTAAAATTTAGCTATTAACAATGTGCTTGTTTGTGGGTGTAGATACAAGTATGTGAGGATATAGGCATGTGTGTGAGAATTCAGTCATCAGTGGACTGGGGAATGATATGCCCCAGTGGCAACATTCTTTACCTACATGTTACTACATCTGGAAGCAAGAGGAAGAAAAAAAGCCTTCTTACAGACTTAAACTGCTCCACCCAATGGGAACATTTATCGAAGCCAAGTGGTGCAACCCACAAGTGTTACTGTAGAGTGAGCATAAGTAGTATCAGCTGAAATTTGAAATTGGTTTATCAGTTTTGTTTCATATATTAATAACTATTAGGCTAATCCACTACCTTCTGAAAGTGGTCATTGTTTACTAAAAAGAATGAAATCCATTTGATAAATTTGTATTTTTAAAGATTTTATTATTCTTTCAGTCTAATTTAGATATAATTAAATTTTTTCTTTTCATTTAATTTGATTGCTTGAATCAATTTTAAACAAACAGTCATTTAAGAGAAATCAAGAAAAAAAGAATGGTAGACAGTATCCTGAAAAAGATCTGTGGTAAGATATAAGAAATAAATAAGGAATAGTGATGACAGATAAGGAGATTAAAGGAACAGTGTAGAGTTTTTTGCTTAATAAGGAAAGGGTTGGAGAATAACCACATATATAAAATAGGGAATAATGTATGTTTCTCTACATTGCCATGAGGTTTGGTATCATTTTTTGACTGAAAAGAAATTTGTTAATATAGTCGTCAACTGACTCGCGTTTTCCTGGTTTGTAATAGCTAGAAAAAATAAATCATTTCCTCTAATCATACAAATAGAATACTCAAAGAAGAACAAAGAAAATGGGAAATGAAAAGAGAAAGGCCAAAAAAAAACAAAAAAACAAGGAGATAAAAAGAAAAGGGCAAGTAAAATAATAAATGAAAAGAGAAAGACAAAACAGGAAGAAAAAGAAAAGATCAAAGAATATAGGAAATAAAAATAGACAAAGAAAATTAGAAGAAAAAAGTGAAAAGAGAATAGAAAATAAAAAGAGAAATTCAAAAAGAAAATAAGAAGAAAAAAGAAAAGTGCAAAAAAATAGGAAATTAAAAGAGAAAGGCAAAGAAAATGGGAAACGAATAATGAAAGGCATAGAAAATAGAGTAAAGAAAATCAGACATAAAATAAAAAAGATGAAAATAAGAAATGAAAAAAGAAATGCAAAGAAAAGGAAAATGTCATACTAAATAGGATAGGGAAAGGGAAAGAAAATACAAAAAAAAAAAATTGGCAAAGAAAAGAGAAAATGAAAAGGAAAGGCAAAAAATATAGGAAATGAAAAAATAATGCATAGAAAATAAAAAGCAAATAATGAGAGCAAAGAAAACAGGAAGAAAAAATAGACAAAGAAAATAGAAATACAAAAGAAAAGGACAATAAAAATGGGAAATGAAAAAAAGAAAGGTGAAGAATATAGGAAATAAACAGAGAAGGACAAAGAAAAAAAAAAGAAATAAAGGAAAGGTCAGAGAAAATAGTAAATGAAAATAGAAAGGCAAAGAAAATAGGAAATAAATTGAGAAAGACTAAATAAATAGAAAATTAAAAGAGAAATGGAAAGAATATTGAAAGGAAAAAGAAAAAAACAAAGTAAATTGAAAATGAAAAGTGAAGTAAAGAAAATAGGAAGTGAAAAGAGAAAGGCAAAGAAACAGTAAATAAAAAAGAAAGAAAAAAGAAGTGAAGCACTACACAAATTGTTTTGCTTCTTAGTATGAACAATGGCTTATTGATGCAACATACAGCATAACATTTATAAATATGTAGTGTATCAATAAATCTGTAACCAAACAATAACAAAATTTTATTTCACACATTTATTTTCCAACATAATGCCTTTGTTTATTCACTTAACCCAGTGTTTAATCATTTTGATCAAACATACTGTGAAAATTTGAGATCAAAATTCAGCTGATGACTGTGTCAGGCTATAAACATTGGTCTGCTTTTATATCTGGTAATATCTCTTTAAGCTACTGCACAATGTATAATTCCTAAAACTAGACTTTATATGAAGACATATGAAAACATAAAAGCATAGATTCACAAAGATATGTAGACTACCCAGCATTTTCCTAGTTATCTTCAAAGTTAAAGCCACAGATAATAATTATATCTGCTGAGCAGCCTGTGTATTGATGTATTAACTTCAAGGTGGACTTTGTATTCATCTAATTAATTCATTATAATAATTAATGATAGGAGATATGAAAAGTCTTTTTCTCCAATCCTTGTTTTGAGTTTAGGTTTAATACAATTCTATTTCTTTATGAACAAATAGCAGCATATTTAATCTTTGATTAAAACTAAATGAGATTTCTGAATTACTATAATGTGAATAAAATAAGAGCTTTGAAACCTAATCAGGATCTCAAAGTGTTCTTTCTCTGTATGTAGAAATGAAAATTGTGTTTACAAAATTTAAGCAAAATACATGCATATATCTGTTAACTGCTGACTCATTAAATAAGTATGGTCATCGCTGATAAATTTGGTTGATGTTTTTAGTTCTTGTGAGAGTGACAATTGCTCTTGAAGCCCCTAAGTGACTTGCAAAGCTTATTGCAAATGTGAAAAACTAAGTTGTTCTGTACAGGGCTTGACCTGTTTTGTAAAGTCTGTCTAGCTTGCTCATTGTCTTTTTTTGGGTATTTTATTTTACTAATCATTATCAGGTGACAAATATGCTCTCTACTTTTATACTCTAAAATGATGCTGTCTGATAAGAGGTCATACTTATAACAGCTTTTTACTCTTTTTCCCTTCATTTATCTTTACAGAAGGCATTGTGGCAATAGAGATAACAAAAAAGGATATCATTTACATAACTAATTGTGACTTTCTCTTTCTTTCATTTGTTTAGTTTAACTCCATTAATAGAAATGTTTCAAAAATTATTCTCAAAATCTATTCTCTTAATCTAAGGCATACACAGCTGGAAACATCACAATGTTATAAATGAATTCTAAAGGTTTTTCTTTCTTTCTTAGACATTTTCCTCTAATACAAAATTGCTTCATAATATTTTACTCTGTTGTTTTTCTAGTCTTTATCATCTTCCATTTTGTTCTTTTCCTTAAAAAAAAAATAGTTTATTATATCTAGGTACTTATAAAGAGAGACTTCTGCTTTTGTTATTTGTAGATTTTTAATGTTATTTACCTAATAATTAGACTAAGAAAAATAAAAAATCTTAAATTTTAACATCAATGTGAATTTCATGATGCTTCTTACCAAGACAAAGAGAATGACATTTAAAACATGACAGAAAACTGTCAGCACATTGTGATACTTATTTTAATAAAATAACTACTATCAATTAAAATCATTGGGTTTTTTTATTCAATTCAAAACTGTATATAGATTTGCAATAAACAGCCCAGTCTATACTCAATTGATGGGCCATACTCCTATTGGAGAAATCAAGTACAAGTATTAATATAGTAATCATATATCTGGTAAGTGAAGTTAGTTATAATAGAAAATCAAATTCCAAACACTAATGTAACAAGCAAATACTCTGCTTGTTATGGAGCAACCAAAGCTCATTAAGTAATTGTTGATGTCTTGGCTATGTGGTTTTATAATAAAGCAGTAGGAGAAGGAAAACTCTGTAATCAAACCACAGAGATGTTCACGTTGTGTGAAGTCCAAGAAGAGCATTCCTTGCACCAAAGCTTGACCTGGCCATTCAATGTAATTAAATCTGAAAGCATTATCCTACATGCCATCTTGCTGCTGAATCCTTGGGGGGATGTTGAGAAGGGAATCTGGATCTAGGCCACCCCTTCATTTTCTTTATGTGCTGTGTATCTTCAGGATGTAGGTGATAATGGACTTCCGTTTGTCTCTATTCCTTGTCACTCTCAACACTTTTCCTATTGGTATCTCTCCCAAAACCTGCTTTACCATTTGCCTCCTCAATCCCATCAATATGTCTCATGCAGCTTTCCCCTGTCTCTCTTTTCCTCTATCAATCCTGTGAATATTAGATTCTCTTTTCTAAATGTTCTAGAAACCTCAGCTATCTCTTCCTGATGCTAAGTATAAGTTTCATTTTCATTTGCAGCCTCTCCAAAACCTTGTTGCTCACCCGTTTAGTTCATGGTATCCTCAGCATCTTTTTGTAGAACCACTGTTGCATCAAGTCTCTCCTTCATCTTTGAGGACTCACTGCCACATAGAAGGACAGATATTATATAACAGTCCAGTTTTCATTTTTTGTTTCCAACAAAATCTTCCTGTCTCTCAATACTCTGTTTAGCTTTTGAAATGCATTCTTAGTCATGCCATTGCATCTTCAGATCTCAGTGTTACACTTTCCATCCTCTTAATCACCTAAAAAAAATCCACTTATACTCAGATGTTTCACTAAAAAGAACTATCATCACACTTTGGAATGGATAGCAATGTAGCAATATAGATAGTAAAACAAAAAGAAAAAAAATCCTTTATTTGTGGTCAGTTTTATATAATAATTCTTTCATATTCCATATCTTTTCAGGATATGATGATTATGGCTCTCTACAACTTCCTATCACTTGTAGCTCTAAACACTGTTTATCTAATTTCAAGAACCTGTTTTGTATTCTAATTTATACATTTAGGTATGTTATTTCAATATTTCCTGTGAGTGTCAAATTCCCCAAGCCCTTTTTCTCTATTATATATCCCATACATTTTAGCTGTCTCTTTCTGATTCTTAAATATAAGTATCCTTTTAGTTTCTATTTTCCTTAAAACTTCTTAATTGCTCCTATACTCCACTCATTCTCAGCATCCTTCTGGAGAAACACATCTCTCTTTGTCCAACATTCACTGTGATATAAAACAATAATACTTGTTTTATGAAAAGAACATTTTACAATTGTTGTCACTATTTTCATTGTTAGCAAATTGTATTTTATGATGATTTTATAATTGAAAACTAAATTTTGACTTTCATTAGGGATAAGTCACTCATGGTCAAATTTGAGAGATAACTCCAAATAGTGAATTCTAATGACTGATTCATACTCTTGTATAAAGACTGGATTCTGGAATATCGGCTACAAGGAATTGCTGCTTACTAGGATCAATAGTATAAGAATGGAATCAAATAATTCCTTCTTTATAATTCAAATCCATTTAAAAGGAATATAGTCTCAGTATGTTCTGTTTAAGTGGAATCTATAGAACTTGTATTCAACATTAAATCCTAAGTGACCTAATTCGCAACTCTACTCAATAAAAAATACATTATTTCTATTTCTTTCCCAAAGTAATTATTATAAAGTTAAATCAGCTAACCTAATTTTTCTCATCATATTTCATGGTTGTTGGATTAACTTTCCTTCTTCTTCCCCAAGTAATATGAATTATGCTTGGCTTAATGGCCACTTGGTGAGACCCAGTCTATAGAGAAAAGTTTTGAGGTAGACTCTGTAAAGAGAAGATGCTTTCCTAACATATAGGAATGGCCATGCTGGACTTATGAAAGTAAAGACAGACTGAGTAACATTCACTAGCTTTCCTTTTTAATATTAACAAAGGCATGTAACTAATTTCTTCATTTTGTCAGCATGTTCTTCTAAAAAATGAAACCTTCATTTACATTTTTTTCTTTAGGCATCTTTATTTTTTATCATAAAAGTTTGGTTAAATATCTGTACTTATAGCAGGTATTACAAAGAACACCCAAATATATTTGCTGAACTCAACATGGGGTTAGGGCTTATTGATGACCAACCTTGAAGATTCTTTTCTATATTGCAAGAAAGCAAATAAAAGATGGCAAACCCAACAAATGCTTCAGTTTTGGATAATTGCATAGAAATTTATTTAGACTTTATAATTGAAAAGGAAAAAAAAACTGATGCAAGTAAATGGGAAGAATGAGACATGTCTACTTAGATGATTCAACTAAATAAAATTAACTGATGCTTTCAAAGATTAATGGCATTGTCAGTCATTAAAAGTTGTGTGCTTCTTTAGATAATGTGAAGAAAATAATCAAAAACTTAAGAACTTGGCAGAAAGAAAATTCTTGCACAAATATATTGCAAATAAAAAAAGCAATCTATGATTTTAAAATGTTGAAATATATAAAGTGTTAGTCATGTAATTAGAAGATGTGTCTTCTTCTAAAAAAATCTCTTTATCAAACCTAGCAAAGAAAAAGATATATAATTGTGAATAAGCTGGGTTTACAATTGCAGATATCAGAAAAGAACCATACAGTTAGAGAATGACAAACAGCTTTTGCTTAAGAATAATACCATAGCTATTAAGTGTAAACATCAAGCAAAGAAGGTTGTATGTTAGATGTTAAGGGAAATAAAAAATGAAAGATAGATGATTATAATTAATCTGATAGTTTTTATGGCCAAATTATTAAGTCAACTGCTTTAGATGGGCTCTAATATGAACATTTCAGAGAGTTTAGGTGCCAATCTGAGGACAGTGCAGAGAATTTGGAAAGCTGGAAGAGTCTAATGATGATTATATAGGTGTTTGAAGTGATCACTAGTGATGGTGATGTTATGCCTCTATTCATCTTCCCAGAGTGCTATTCTGGGTCAAGAGGGTAGCTACTGGCAAACTCTTTGTTTGGCAACAGGACTCTGCACCATGCCACAAAAGCAGGAGAATCAAACCATGGCACACAAACAATTTCTGCTACTGCATCACTCTTTACATCTGGCCACCTAACTCTCCAGACTGCAACCTCCTTGATTATTATGTGTGGGGCAGAGTTGAGTAAGAAAACTTTTGTAACCCCAACAATGAACTGAAGGCAAGGATTATGGCAGCATTCACCAAGTAGACCATCAAGACGAGATGCAGGAGATTCCAAAGTCGTCTGGAGGCAATGGCTGAAGTCAATGGTGATTTTTTTTTAATAAATTTATTTTTTAGTATTTTAAGATATTTTTGTGTAATTTTGATAAAGATGTATATTAAAATAAGATGTTATTTTCATTTTTGCATAATTTAGATGACAATTTATCCATCTCACCATGTGTATAGTCCTTCTTACACAGTATACAGTAAGTGTGTGTTATAAAATTCTTCTGTGAAGGGGGATAAAATACAAGCTTTCTCTATGATAGGCACAACTATCTGTTCATATACTTAATCTATTTTAGAAATTTCCATGTTTGCTCTTTTAGTGCCATCTTTTCTGCATTATTAGAGATATAAAAATTAAAGTAAATGAAAGTTTTGTTATATTTGTTTAACATAATTTATCAGTGATATAAAGTGTGACAGCAAAAATATCTATATCAATATGCTGCCTAAAATAATGGCAACATATATATGGATGTATGTACTATTGAGTATCTTACATTAAGACACAAAAAGAAAACAAAAAAAAATAATCCAAACACCTGAATGTGAAAAGGGGGAAAATATATTAAAATAGAAAGTATATATATATATATATATATATATATATATATATATATATATATATAAATTTACGCATCGATATACTCGTTTCCAAAAACCCTCTGAGTATATACGCGGAAGGAAAAAATGGTAATAAAAAAAGAAGAAAGAGCTAAGCACTTGAACATCAGTCAAAGTATGTAGCCCAAAGAAAAAACCCGAGATGAGTAACCTAAAATGAACAGTACTCAATACACAAGCAGAGCAAACAAAGAAAGTAACCTAAAGAGCCAACAAACCTACCAAGGTTTCACCTTACTGGATCTTCAGGGAAGGTAAAAGAGCCAACCTTCCCTGAAGATCCGGTTGGTGAAACCTTGTTAGGTTTGTTGGCTGTTTAGGTTACTTTCTTATATATATATATATATATATATATATATGTATATATATACACACACACAAATAAATACACAATGGTTTTTATTATAGTAGAGAGGATAATAATGATAAACTGGTTTAAATCATGAAAGGATTAAAAACTTATATCCCATAATAAATGCAACTAGATGAAATATAGTTTAATAAAAAAAGATAAGTCCCCAACTGAAATAACAAGACAAATAAACGATTGAGATAAAATGAACTGATTTCCAATCATTTTCCACAGATGAATCATTGCAAATCTCTTGTAACTTTATTTCTATTATTATAACATTGTGTCCTTCACAGTTAAGACCTACTATGCTATGTACACTGAGATGAACCATCCCTATTTCATTCATATTCCATTAGTAAGAAGAAGTTCTACACAGTTTCTTCCTAAAAAGTACTGCTTTGTTGAAGAGCCTTTGGAGAGGATACTTTCTTTATCTCTACAATCTTAACCTCTTCAAATTTATGGTGAAATATAATCTTTCCTTTCTTCTTGTATATGTGGAGAACAATCCCATACAATTGATCATATAGTTTCTGGATGCAGTTCATATAATTGATTAGCAACAACAGAGTATTTACAATGAACAGTAGGGTAGCTCAGTACAAATGCTGTGCATTTGACTTCCATAAAAAAATGAACCGGTAGGAACACAAAACATCACACATTGTACAAAATGCAAATGCAACAGTCTATGACATGTCAAAAATACTTAACTGAAAAACATTTGAAAAAATAAATAAATACAAGAATCTTGAGAAAAATTGGAAGAATGTTGCATCTCAAAACAGTTGCACTACTGGTAGTCGCAGGATCACTGTGAATGATGCTAAAAGATGTCAAATATATATATATATATATATATATATGAAAAATAAATTTGGAAGAATTTACAAATCTATTAGTGATAATTTATTTTGAGAATATTTTAAAGAAGTGATGATTTTTTATAAAAAATCTTTTATAAAAATCATATTTTCTTTAAAAAAATAAAACTCTTGTCAGACCAAAATTTTTTACAAAAATGAATTGGCTAGATTCATCCAGATGGAGGAAGAGGGGGAGAAATAAAGAAAGCTTTTTATTGATAGGAAAGGAATTTACCTTATTTACCAAGGATATTAGTTTATATATATATATATATATATATATATATATATATTAGAATATGTACAAACTACAAACTACTACAAAATTGTACATTTTGTTTAGACATTGAAAGAACAATATCTCATCAGGAAGTTAATAATGATGGTAATTATATTCATTGCTCTATTTTTTATATTGAGCACATTTTTTAATTAGTTGTGAATGTTGCAATTATTTTCTTCATTCCTTACTCATTTACATATATATATATATATATATATATATATATATATATATATATACAAGTGAAATAGGAATGAAGAAAATATTAACAACGTTCAAAACATTAATTTAAAACAGTGCTCAATTTAAAAATAGAGCTATGAATATGTATTATAAATTATAGTTTAGAACATGTACAAATTATCATCTACTTTAGGACCAACTTTTGAAAGTACTCCTGTATGTTTGGGATAGGAATTTTTTTCAGCAAATTGTCGTAATTCATTTTATCCATGTTCAAATTTATATTAATGGCAAAAGTGCTCAACTTAATATAGGAGCAGATTATTCAAATGAAACAGTTGTACTTTCAAAAGTTGGTCCTAAAGTTGGATTTAGAAAAATATTAACTGACAATATTTCCATACTTCTCCATGGAAATAACTAACAAAAACCTCCAATTTTTAAAACCTTTTTTCTCAAAAAATTAAAACTAACACTAAACTAAATTAATTATGAGCATATTAACAATGTTATAAAATGCCTATAACAGTAGGTTTTTAGGTTGTTCTAAGTTGTAATTTTTAAGAAAAACACAAAAGTTTAAAACATGTAAATTGCAATTTTTATTGATATTAAAAACTAAGTTTGTTCCCTTAAACTTTATAAGTTTCAAATCAGTGTTGTGTTTCTATACATATGGTCAAAATTTGTAACGGTTGAACCAGAAGATGTGTGGGTTTGTATTTGTATATGTTTCTACCACTCTGGAGTATTACATAAAAAGTATTTCATATCCAGACTTTTACGCCTTTAACATCTACTCTCATGGAGAAAATTATAGACTTTGTAGAGCGGTGTGCGTTGTGGTACAGTGGATATCAGCTTGAAATGAGAAACCGGGGAGCCGTGTAAGAATTCCAGTTGAATCTATTGTATTCACTTACGCGCAAATACCTTTGGGAAAGGTATTAATCCATCTCTTCCTTCCAGTTATGGGTTAAATAGCAGGACAGATTGGGTTCTATTGCCTTGGTTGGCAACCAGTCTACCGCAGAAAGTAATGGCAACCTACTGTGGGATAATCTTCTGCCCAGTCAGTCATGTCTCTTTCGAGACATGATCGCCCAAGCGTGTATCACGTATGGCACTTAACTGACTGACTGAAAGAGATTGCAGTGGAAAGCATACTTTTACCTGAAGTCAGCTGATACTCCTGATCATCAAGCTGACACATACAATCTCAAAACTCAAAGAACCCATCTCCATGTAATTTCCTAAATTCATTTGAGAAAGACTTAGTCAACTTAATTCCCAAAATAAAATTATGCAAGTCATTTAACAATTTCCAAAAGTTACTAAAAAAGACATTAATGCTATTAGAAATTCCTAGAACATTTGGATTAAGTCTGATAAATCTAGAAGCAAATGCAAAGCCATACACAACCTCAAACTTCTTAAAAAAATTACCAGCACTTATAAATTAGATAGATTCAAACAATATAATTTCATAAATCAACCATGATATAGCCAGTTTTACTTGCAAACTAAATATTACTGATAAGGTAGGGAAAATTTCTACTAAAGATTTTATTTAATGACCACAAACCTAACTTTAATAATAAATTACAAACTAGGTTAATCAATCCTACTAAAAGTGATTTAAGGTTAATCACTAGGAAAATTATCAAAACAATAACTGAGGAACTATGATTCATTCTCTGCCCCAGTTTCTGGAAGGATTCTTCTGATGCCATTAATTGGTTTACCAATATTACAAAAAAGTCTAGAACTTCTTTTCTTAAATTTGACATTGTAGATTTTTATTCTTCTGTCTCTAAAAACCTAGATTGCTGTATTAACTTTGCTAAAAACCATGTGGAGATTACTGACAGGGAAAATAAGATTATTCTAGCACCTAGAAAGTCGATTCTAACCTTAGACCATTCCACCTGGAACAAAGGTCCTTATGATAAATTTGATGTCCCTATGGGGGCATATTATTCAGCCCAAGTTGTTGATCTAGTAAATATTTATATCTTAGATACCTTAAGTAGAATTGTAGACCCCAAACAAAATGGCTTATACTATAATAACAGTCTTATTAGTCAGTTAAGTGTCATACGTGATACATACATGTCTTGAAAGAGACATGACTGACTGGGCAGAAGATTATCCTGCAGTAGGTTGCCATTGCTTTCTGCAGTAGACTGGTTGCCGACCAAGGCTATAGGACCCAAGCTGTCCTGTTATTTAAACCATAACTGGAAGGAATAGACGGATTAATACCTTTCCCAAGGGTATTTGCGCGTAAGTGAATGCAAAGAATTCAACTGAAATTCAAACTCAGCTCCTTGATTTGTCGTTCCGAGTTGATATCCACTGCACCACAACAGTCTTATGTTCATCCCTACTAGCAATGGGCCTTTAAATACTATGCTCCATAAGAAAATTATTAGGACCTTTAAATTACTAGGCTTTAAAATTGAAGTTTCCTCCAACTTAAAAATTGTTAATTATTTGGACGTCACTCTTAATCTAAATGACAATTCCTACAAACCTTACCTTAAAGAAAATGAACACTTAGCTATTTAACATTAATTCCAACCATCCTAATACTATTATAAACAAATACCTAACATTACTAATACCAGAATTAATCAATGAAAAAATAATGTTATATAATAAAGCTCTCCAGAAAAGTGGCCTTAAGAACAAATTGGTATATGTAAAGCTCATTAAATCTGAGTTATCTAAAACAAGGAGTAAATGTAGAAAAAGGTAAGTTATATGGTTTAATCCCCATCTTCATTCTGTAGACTATCTAACATTAACATTGGGAAATATTTTCTGAAATCAGTAAGTTAACATTTTCATACCAATATCACTCTATGCAGAATCTTTAATAGAAATACTATTAAAATTAGTTATTCTTGCACACATAATATAGATAATATTATTAATTCCCACAATAGACAGATTTTAAAGAATTTAGAGAGAACTAATATTAAAACTGATATAATACCTTTTTGCAATTACAGGTCCATCAGTATTTGTCTTGTGGAATGTAAAGTAAATGTCAGACTATCCAAGTGATCTACCAAGCTAACATCTCCCCAAAAAATAATAAAAATCATTATCAAGTTTGCATTGAATCTTTGGCAACAGAATTTAAAGAACAATACTACTCCCATAAACACTCCTTTTCTAACCCCAATCTAAAATTCCAAACTTTCCTTTTACAAAGATTTTGGTAAATGAATGGGGAGGGACTTACCCTAATAGTGAGTTGGAGATTAATAAGTTCGGCCCACAACCCCCCAATAACCTTTATGATAGATGCAATTTTTGTTTAGTTTAAAAAATTAAAATACTGAAATATCTGAAGCAATATTTGCTTTTGAATTTAAAAAAAGAATTTATAAGCAAATGCTGTCATAAATTTAAATTTAGATACAAAGTTCTTAATAATTAATCTAAGATTAAAATTCATTTAAATAGCTATTTCTTTTCTTCTTATTAACCATACAATTAATTTATATTATACTGGCAGTATAGCCTGGCGTTGCTCAGGTGTAATGAAAGCTTTAAAACTAATTCATGGTCCTGGAGCTCAGACTCTTTGGACATCGGCACAAAAGATTAAAAAGTAATAGTTGTTTCCAGTTAAAGTGAAACTGTAGACTGAAAAAAAATGAATGGATGTAAGTCAAATTTTGATTTCCTGGTATCGATATCAAATAAGTTTTTTCGTCGTAAACTGAATTTTGAAGGCTAAATAAGTCCTCTGAGTAAATGGTATCATGGCTGAGACTAAGAACTACAATTATACCTACCTAGAGCCAAACCCGAAGCAAAAACTAAAATAAAAGGGCTGAAAAAAATACAGACATACAGGCAGATAAACAGACACGCACACAAACATCTTGCCTTTTATATTTTTCTTTTTTTTTTTAATCATATCACCCCGAGCAAGGTGGTAACATCACTGAAGTGCAGGGGGCTATGTAAGAGTGAAAAGATTGGAAAAGAGGAAGCCGAAAACCACATCCTAAACAGGGAACAAGGGATAATCCTTTTCACCTGTTCTATAGATGTGGGTGGAGTGTGAACCGGGCGATAGATTAGTCTATCTACTCCAATTGAAAAAAAAAAAATGAATAAATAAAAGAGTGAAACGATTGGAAAAGAGAAAGCTGGAAACCACATCCTAAACAGGGAACAAGGGATGAGCCTTTTCACCTGTTCAATAGATGTGGGTGGAGTGTGAACCGGACGATAGTTTGATCTATCTACTCCAATTAAAAAAGTTAAAGGTGGTGAGTTAACTAAGTTTTAACTTAGTTAAAGTCCAATCAAAGAAATTTCTTAAAAATAAATAAATACAAAATCATTACTTACTTTTACTAAAATTTCAAATAAATCTAACCAACCTGACCGAACATGCTTCATTGCCAGTTGACAAAAAAAGAAAAATGGTTATTTTATCTAGTGGCCAGAGGAATGCGTTTGGGAGGTAGGTTGTAAATTCAACTAGCTACCCGGAAGTGACTTGGCTAAAAAGAATACATGGAACAAGGAATTTAAGAGAGGACTTAAGACCAACCAAAGAGATTTCTTAGAAGAAAAAACAAAAAAATAAAGAAAACAAAAAAAAAAAAAACACAAACACTCGTTTAAAATTAGGCAAAAATAAATAAATACAAAATCATTACTTACTTTTACTAAAATTTCAAATAAATCTAACCAACCTGTCCGCACATATATATGTTATCGATTTTCTGCACTATTGTAAGAACTGCAACCTTGAAACTTCTGAATATTGTTTCTTATGTCTTTGTCTATGAGTGTATCAAATTTGATTAAAACCGGACCACTCCTTCTATAACCCGATTTATTTGATTACCAATTTTTTATATTTATCGGGGATACCTCGACACAAAACCTAGCTAAGAACACTTGCAGATGCTTATAGTACAACTGTGTAAATTTTCAAGAAAATCGGTTCAGCCGTTTTGGAGTCTATAAGTAACAGACACACACACACACATACACACACACCGAGACAAAGTTCCATTTATAAATATGTTTAGATAATAACTTCCGTTTCTTAAATCTATATTCTGTTTAAGTCTATTATTTTAGTTTTAACTTAAGTTATGTTTAACCAGTTTGTTTGGTATTGATGCCATCATAAATTTAAATTTAATTTCCTAACAAATAATCTAAAATTAAAATTCCTTAAAATAGCTGTTTTATTTCTACTTATTAGCCAAATAATTTAACCATATTATATGATAACTTTCCATTCTTAAATTTATTTTTCTTCTAGTTTTAATTTTTAATGTAGGTTATATTTAACTAGTTTATTTTGATATCAACATTATTTGTGACCCTTTAACAGTGACCTTGTAAAGCTGTTATTTCATTTGATCTATTTATTCCTTATTTTTATTTTTAATTTATTTTATTGTATTGTACTCTTTTGGCTTCTGTCCCCCAAAGTAGCAGACCTACAGGTTCTGATAGAAAAGATCTGCCTTTTTTCTTTTTCTCTACTCTTACTTCCATTTTTACACACACACACACACACATGCACCTAAATAGGTTTATTTTCCCATAATGCTTTATTGACGCTGATGAGTTGGGTGTTAAATTGTCAAAGTGGTCATCTGATTTAAGAAAATTTGAATTATACATATATAGCTCAAATTACTGGTGTCTAAAAAGAAGGAAATTTGAAAAAAAATCACACAGTAACAATAGGAACATTGAGAATGATTTAAAAGAATACTGATACTTATATTAAAAAATCTCAGAAGCCTTGCTATTTGAGATACAAAACATTGTGCTTAGAGAAAACTCTCTCAATGTAATATGCTCATTAGCTTTATGAGGTAAAAAAAAAATTTACCTCAGGTCTCAGGTAAAAAAAAAAAGACTTGGTAAGGATTTTTTTTTATCAGTTCACCTTATGCAAGACAATAACACTACTAAGATGTAAAGGGTTAATGGGAGTGAAAGAGAATGAAAAGACTTCTGAATATACTGGTAGAAGAACTTCTGATTTTAGCCTTGTGCCAGAACAACTAATTTAGATAAAGCATCCTATAGAAGCTGTGGTTTGGAATTATAACTGTCTGCATACAAGAGTGATAAACTTACTCCAAATACTGTACTGAACAGAACGTATAAACACCTTATCTTTCATTTCATAAAGATTTGTTTTTCTTATTGTGGTTCGTAGCTCTGTCTGGGTCATTGATGCAGCAGCTTGAAATTCAAACCAGCTTTGTGATCAAACAAACACAGTGTGGGACAGGGCCGAGTTTGAAAGAAAATGATCAACTATTGATCGGCTACGGAGATTTGGGCATCATCCCGAAGGACATAGGGGAGGTTCACAAATGTTCTCTCTCTAAAACCCAAATAGTCAATATTGTAGTCAAACTGAATAAGAGGAAAGAATAATCATGAAAATACAATATAAACTAAAGAGAGGGAATAATCTATGTAACACCAAAGAGGCCATTTTCTTGATAACAAAGACCTTGCATACAACCTGGCAATCATCTCTTTATGTGAACGAGAGAGAATGTATAATTGATTTATAAGAACATATAATAGATTTATTGTTTGAGTTTTGCAAGTGTCTCTGAAGTGTAAATGGTCATGTAGTCACAATTAAGATGTGATTGTTCATAGCTTATCTTTAGTTATTCATGCTGAATGAGGATCAAATGTTACCGAAATGTGATTTGAAGACACAATAATAAATCATTACAGCAGTAATGCAACCAATAATATGAAATTTTATTATGATTAGATATTATATGGTCCTAAAATCACTTATAATCTACTTTGAACACAAACATAACAGGTGGTGACTGCTGCATGTATAGATATTAAATGTAGGAATAGTTTTAAAAGTAGTTACCGATTGATGAAAGTCATTTGCATCAGAATAAAGTCAATATTAACTGTAGTATTGTAAACATAGCAAGAATATAAAGGAGAAAATTTCAGACTTTCAGCAAAATTGCTTGTATTTATTTTATCTTCAACAATATTCAACAAAAAAATGGTGATACTCTCTTTATATATAATATAATGTGTGTGTGTATATACATATATATATATATATATATTGTGTGTATTTTGGCAGCATTTTTTCATTAATACAGGTTTCATTGAATAATATAGACAAGTTCTGTCTATTTATTTTGTGTAAGATCCTTTCGTATGATCTGATTAGCTTGATAGTCTTGTCATGGAAAGACGACAAGAAATCGCAATAATTGTTGATTATTTTATCAGGTCTGAGCTTTTGGCTTACATAAGCCATTATCAAAGGATGAACATTTAATGTTCAGTGAACATAGAACATTTAAATTATTAACAGAGTGGAGTTATATGAGAAAATTAAACGGTCTATTTTTTGTGTCGCACGTGGCTGCAGGCCGAGAAGGAATGGTGGTAGTGGGTTTTTGGTCAATTGAGTGTATAGTGGCATGAGGAGCTTGGTCTGGGGACTGCTACTATTATGTTGTAGGGGGTAAGTATAATAACTATGGCCTTTCCCGTCAATTATAGGCATTGAAGTATGTTAGTGGAGGTGTCGAAATTTATTTTATTTAGGCTAGGTTTAAACTGTTTGATGTAGATAGCTTCTAGAATTCTAGAATTTAAAATGGACCGTTGAATTTTTTTTTTATATAATTCCACTCTGTTAATAATTTAAATGTTCTATGTTCACTGAACATTAAATGTTCATCCTTTTATAATGGCTTATGTAAGCCGAAAGCTCAGACCTGATAAAAAATCAACAATTATTGCGATTTCTTGTCGTCTTTCCATGACAAGACTATCAAGCTAATCAGATCATATGAAACGATCTTACACAAAATAAACAGACAGAACTTGTCTATATTATTCAATGAAACCAGTATATATATATATATATATATATATATATTATGACTGATAAACTCATGGCTAGTCTAATTATAAAATCACTTTACACTAATGTCTCAGTTTAAAAATGCTTAAATCTCTTAAAAAAGCACATATCGCAATTAAAGATAAACCCCTCTCTACCAATGGCTAAAATAATTTGCTGGTTCATCACCAATCAATGCTATTTCATGTTTAATAATAATTTTTATAAACAAAATTTAGATTACCAATAGGATCATCTCTTAGTTGAGTGTTGGCAGGTATTTTCTTAGAATTTCTTGAATCTGGTTCTTTCCAAAATATTTTACCTAAACAGTCAACATACTTCCATTATATTGATGATGTCCTATTGATATATGCCTATGATGCTGACTTACCTTATCTTGTAGATAAACTAAACAAAATCCAACAAACAATGAAATTTTCATATAAAATGAAAGAAAACAATAATTTACCTTTCCTAGATATCATGCTACACAGCAGTGACAGCAACTTAAAACTTATTGACCACTGAAAATTAACAAAGAAAAATGATCTAATAAATTTCTATTTCCATCATGACAACAATATGGAATATGGAATAATCACTGGATTCTACTTAAGAGCATCCAGAATTTGCCACATTCAGTATTTACATAAAGAATAGAAATACATTGAAAACACTTTCAAAACCCTCTAAAACCCTATTTCATATTCAATGAAAAAAAAGACTCATAAAATAGAAAAGTGACCCTTTCTGATAAATCCAACAAATCAAAAAAATATATTGTTCTACTCACCAATTTTATCACAACTACAACTGAAAAGAATTTATCAAAACTCAATGTAAAATTTGTTACAACTGCATCTAAAACAATTTAGTCAATACAAAACAAAAAGCAAACCAAGACTTGAAGAAGGGATTTACTTTATCAACAGTAAGGATTACCAGAAAGAATATATTGGAGAAACCTCAAGAAGTACAAATAAAAGTTAAAATAAATTTTCAAGACCCTCCAACACCCTAACTGTTTCATATTAAATGCAAAAAAAGCTCATAGAATATTCTAAAATAGAAAAGTGGCTCCTCCTGACAAACGCAACCAGTCAAACAAATATATTATTCTATCTACTAACTCTTTCATAACTACAATTGAAAGGAATTTGTCTAGACTCTACATAAAATTTGTCACAACCACATATAAAACAATAGCAGACTTAATCAATACAAAGCAATACAATAAGACAAAAGTTGAAGGAAGAATTTACTTTGTAACTATACTCTATGAAATAAGCACAGTTGCACATGCAGTTTTATGACTATCTTTGAAACTGTTGGTAAAAAGATAGGAGTGATTTGGAATAAGGCTTCATGATATTCTGGAGTTGTTCTTGATAAATAGTAGGGTGATTGTTTGTATTGAAAAGCTTACTTAGGTTCAGGATCACTTCTGGTTGTCTAATAGTCCAAGTGAGGTATTAGATAGATAGTATCATGCAAATTGGTGAGAGGGGTTTGGGATTTGTTGAATGTGAATTTTATATGGAGATCAAAAGGTTTTATTGCTTTTTCTTTTTGTTCAAATAACTTTTGATTAAAGGTGCAATAATAAGGTTGGTTGGATGAGCAGGATTTAAGTTTTATGTAGAATTGTAGGGCAAGATTTTTGCTTAATGAGTCTCTGCATGTAAACTTTTCACTGTAAAAGTTTTGAAGACTCCTAAGACTAGTCTTAAGCATTCTTTGTATATAGGGTCTCCTGGCTGCTCTGTATATAAAGCTAGCATAGTCTAGTTGGGGATGGATTTGCAACCTTAATAGTTTTAGTAGGATTTCCTGGTTGGCTCCCTATTCTGTTTGGGTCACTATTCATAAGAACTGTAGTGCTTTGTTGCATTTTGATTTCAGGTGTTTAATGGGAGGGATGAAACTCTAAGGAATTTATATTCATCAACGGTGGATATTTTAGTTCCTTCTAGTTTAATGACCAGGTCATTGTACATTTTCCTTATTGAGCAGATATACATGCAGTGGGGTTTGATTTGGAGATTTAAAAACGTTTTTATTGCCAATTTATTGATCTTATTTATGTTCAGTTATAGTTGATGTACTAATAGATGGATGTATTCAGATTTGTAGCATGTCGGGAGATTGTTAACATACAGGGCATTGTTTATTCCAGGATTTAAGCATTTAATGATGCTGTTGATTTTTATTCTAAAGATGGTTACTGCGATATCTCCTTGTGGGATCTTTTTCTCTTGGTTGTGGAGGTAGGAGAGGGTGAATCTAACATGAACCTTGAAGTTTCTGTCTGAAAGAAAGTTGCTTAGGAAGCCCAGTAGTTTTTCTCTTTGGCCCAGATTGTGTAGGCTGCACACAATGTCATACTTCAATGTTGAGTCATACATTTTTTCCAGATAAAAAAAAGATTGCTGTGAGGTGCTCATTTTTATGTCATAGCCACCCTTATGAAGAACCAGATGGTCTACAGTTTCTGTTTTTCTTATAGAATCCAGATTGAAGGTTGTGATTAGTCCATTTGATTCTAGGAACAATATAAGTCTGTTGCTGATCATACATTCCATAGCCTTGCATAGGTAACTTGTCAAGACAATGAGATGGTATTTATCTGGATTTGTGCTATCCTTTCTTAGGAAGGGAAACAACTGTCATTTGTCTCTATGTATCTGGAAATTTGTTGCCCATTCATATATTATCGCAAACTTCCGGAAGATACATTATAAATTCTTTTGGTAGTTGTTTTAAGAACTTTTAATACATTTTGTCTGGACTGCCTGCTGTCAAGACCACTGAAAAGTTATCTCACTGCTGTACTGTGGAATATTTTTTTTAGTAAGGTGAACAGCTTGTTATAAGCTCTTGAGTTATTAGATTTGAATTGTAGTTTGATTTTTTCAGTGCTTCATTTGATTTTTATGGATTGTTAATTTTGGATGGAAATTATTTTAAAAAGGTTTCAGCTAATATATTTACAGTATCCTTTTTCATAGTTGTTTTGCTATGGTTTGTGTAGAAGTGTTTTAGGGAAGCTGATTGTTGTTTCCTGGAGATTTTGCAAACCATGTCCCAGATTGTTTTTGGATTAGTAAAGTGTTTGAACTTACTAACATAATTTTGCCAGGGAATTCTCTTGGTTTTCTTGATTATTTTGTTTACCTTTGACCTTTGGTAAGTTGGTGGTTGTAGGAGCAGCTTTGAATTTGTAAAGGGTTGCTTGCCATAAATGGATAACATTCTTGTATTCTTCATTGAACCTAGCCTGTTTTGTTAATATGGGCTGAGTTCTTTGGGATGCACTTCTTGGCTATATCAGTTTCTTTGTAAAATCATCAACAGGGTTATGAATATTGTGCTTTTTTATCAGGTGGTTTGGAATTTTTCTTAGTTTCCTTTGTTTAGCCTCCACTGGGGGAGGTTTTCTCCATCAGGATGTAAGCCCTTAATTATAATTAAGAAATAGTTGTTGCTTCTTGAGTCATTGTGTACTCTCTAGGAAGGTTTAATTCTAGCAAAGAGTATGATCAATTGCTGAGTAGCTACCTAAAGATGGATTGAGATATGTTTGGAATTTGTTATTGAATAGGCATAGGTTATTATTGTTGTTAATCCTTTTAAGTATTCTGCCCTTCTTGTTTGTATTCTACATCTCCATAGAATACTGTGATGGTTGAAATTTTCAAGTAATATAAAAGTCTTGGGAAGTTGTTATATTAATTTGTTGAGGTCTTTTTTGTTGATAGAATTTTGTGGTGTAGCAAAGCACTGCCAAAGTAACCCTACACAGAGCTATCATTTATTGATAGTTATGTGTAGGGCTGCTTTGGCTGCTATTACTTGTAAGTTGGTGTTCTGATTAATTTTACTTTGAGGTTTCTTTTTCTTTATGAGCTGTGTCTCTTCAGGATGTAGGCAATCATGGATTTCCACTTGGATCTATCTCTGGTCACTGTCAACATTCTTCTTCTTGGTATCTCTCTTAAAATCCGCTCTGCCATCCATTTGCTCAGACCTATCAAGTAGGTCTCATGCTGCTTTCCCCTGTTTTTCTTTTTCTCTATCCATCCTGTGAGTATTACATTTTCCAGACCCTCCTTCCTCATTACATGTTCCAGAAACCTCATCTGTCTCTTCCCTATCAGTCCTAATTAAGATCGATACAATCCCAGAGGTCCTGAGTTCAGTGTTACTTATGCGGTTATGGCTTTCAAAATTTTTATATTTATCTTGTTGTTTTCTTTAAGAAGTGTTTCTTGTTGGCAGATTATAGCCAAATGAGTTTCTGTTAGTAACAAAAGCATATCATTGAGGTTTGCTTTGATTCTGCAACAGTTCAATCATATTATATTTTGACCTATGCTTAAATTTAGGTCTTGTGTTTTTAAGCATTTTCTGTGGTTGTTTTTGGGAGATTGAGGATTTTTTCTGTTTCCATGTTTTTAATGAATCTTCAGAGCTTCATTGAAAATTATAATTTTGTGTCTAGAGTGTGATCATTAGTGGGATTTGTCTTGACATTTTTGTTTATTTAGGGTTTTCTCTTTCAGTCTTGGTGAGGTCTTGATATAAGTAAATTTGTTAATGAGATTCTTAGGTGTCTTAAGAAGGTTTTCCTAATAGGAAGGATGATGGTGTTATCATTTAGTTTTTGATTGATTTTTACTGTAATGGTTAGATTTTAATGGAAAGTTTGTTTAGTTTGGGGTATGGAAGTCTGTAGCTCTTTTAGAAGAGTTGGAAATTTGTTCAGTTTCAGATTTAATAATTTTTCCATAAGGAGATTTCACTTCCGGTTTTCTAGGATAGAAGGGTTTTACTGGAACATCAGTAGGCAGCTCAAGGCCTCAGACTATAATATGAAGGTATATAAAAAAACAATGAGTAGACAAGAAAAACAAACAAAACAACACACCCAAATCATTTTAAAATAGAGCTCAGTGAACTTGTATCCACCAATATTAATAAAGAATAGCTAAATTATATTTATTTCGCTTTTTCTATTCAACTGTAAAGTTTTAAAATAAACAAGATAAATGTTAAGATCACTTGTTATTAATTGAATAAAAATGGATTGAAACAAGATGCGTCTCTGATGATTACTATTCCAAATGAGAAAGTGAATTAGCAGCAGATGGAAAATGCCAGGAATAATAGAAAGGAGGAAATTGAAGGATTTCCTGATATGCAGTAATTGTTGTCTATCACAGCTGAGGCAGTAATAAGTGAATCAGTGGTGGAATGGGCAGGGTGTCAGCTTACCTGACGGCAAGTAGGACTCTGAGGCAGTGGGCTTCTCATATCAAATAATTTTATCACACACTGTAACCAAATAAATACACCTTTCTGAATCCTCTACACTAGCCTCAGATTAACACCCAAACACTCTGCAATATTCATATACTGGAGTTCTCAGTGTCAATACCAAGTAGTAGAGCATGCCATTTCTAAATTTCTGCCAGAGTGCCCAACTGATCCTACTATATTGTGCAGTTGACAATCAAAAACAAACAATAGCATGTGTGAAATCAAAAATGTAAAATGGTAACAATTTACCCATCACCACTGATATATATATATATATATATATATATATATATATATATATATATAACACATCACTCAATAAGTCCTGGAGTCTGAAAGATAAATAACCCCACTAATGAAAAATCCATATAATTTTTTTGAAGTACTAACATTCAAATGCCATGTAGCAAAATTTGGGTGCAGTCGAATTATTAGTTTACAAACTACAGTTATTTAACTGAAGCTACTGTTGCAAATTTTCAAAACAATAGAAAAATCTGAATTTTGTGTGTTGATAAAGCATTGCTTTCGAATGGGAAAAAATACTGTTCAAGTAAAGCAATGGCTTGATAAGTGTTATTCGGACTATGCTTTATTAGAAACAATGGTTAAGAGGTCGTATGTTGACTTTAAACATGGTTGTACAGACACAAATGATGCAGAATGCTCAGGTCACAACAAAATTGGCAGTTGTCCTCGGAAAACACAAAGAAAATCCACAAATACGTTTTGTCCAAAAGTAAATTGAAGTTGTGTAAAATAGCAGAGGAGTTCAACATATAAGAAGGCAGTGTATTCATCATTTTGCATTTGCAAACTGTCGATCTAAAACAACAAAGTGTTGACAATTCAGAGCATTGTTTGCAGCTGTTTCAACATAACAAGAAGGAATTTGTAACAATGGATGAAACATGGATCTACCACTTGATGTCGGAGACAAATTGGCAGCTGAGTGGACAGCAGTAAGTGAAAGTGACCAAGATCATCTTCAGGGGGTAAATCGTGGTAACAAAAACTGTGTTGTTAAAAATTACTGTAAATTTTCTTCTTGCTTCTAATGTAATGGCTGACAAATTACTTAGTGTTTGGGCAAATGTGAAAATTATCCACAATCAAATTTTTTAATGTTATGGTCATGCAGGTATTAAAGCATGAAAAAACTGTTCTTTTTATAAACATTATATATATATATAGCCTTTGAAATTTCACTTGCCCGATCAATTCAGTCATTTTAAAACTTAATTGGGCAATTAAGAGTTATTGCTTTACTTGCCCATGGTTGATTAAGAATATCACAATGAAACATGTCTCTTCAAATATAGAAAAATGAAATCTGATTCGTTTTAGGACCCAAAAGTATGTCATTAAAGATTCAAAAGTTACTTAGAATGACCTACAATAATATTATTGAACTCTTTGGTCTTATGCATGTCGCCTGATTTTCGTCAAAATGTGTGGTTAAACAAAAGACAGTGATATCCTGCAATCAGCAAAGCAAGATCTGACAAATGAAATTTAGATTGACAAGCTTCTATCTCGTTTTCATCATCCTGATCAGTGTAAACATTCGTGTAATTAATGCTTCTAGAGTGGAGCCAAAATGTCTCTGTTGCCCAGATTAAAGACACTCACAGAATTTTTAGAAACTCATTTAGAAAAATATTATCCTTGACTCAACATCTGTATTTCCTCCCTGTTTACGAAAAGTAAAAACAAACATTTGAAAGAAAGAAAAAAATTATGGATACTTCTTTCAATCACGCACTAAAAAACAAATTATACAAGTAAGTAATTTTTTATAGAAAATTGTTGAAAAAATCAGATTTGTTATTTTTTTTATCATCTATGAAATGGAGATTGTAGTCAAACAGAAGAAAGAAACTACGAATTTAGGTACCTCCACTCAATTGCCAAAAAGAAAAACAGCATATCATGATGTTAAAAGGGCTCAAACTTAATAAAAACATCATAGTTTTATCATCAAAATGTTTATGCTATTAAGAGGAAAGATCAAATTTTGTTGTTATTATTTTAAAAAAATTTTTCAATCCTTTCTAACACAATCTAAATTTTAACTAAAATTTCATTTTTGGTTTTCCATCAACGATTGACGCTATGTATACATAAGGCGACTATTAAGAAAATGGAGTTGGTTGAGTAAAATGATTTTGGGACAAGTAAATTAGTAAGAGTATATATATATATATATATATATATATATATATATATATATATATATATATATAAGAGACAATGAATGTCTATTATGTTTAATCATGAGCCATTCTAAATGTTGTATTTTGGCTTTAATTTCAGTTGAAAACAAAGACAAAAATTCTCCAACATTTGGATAATTTTTTATTAATTTGCTTCTAAGCTTTTGGCTCACAAGCAGAGTTTTATGTCAACACAAAATAAAATTGTCGATGAGGGTGGATGTTATTATATTACAGTCTAAATAACCTCTCTGAAGATGGCTCATATGAGCCGAAAGCTTAGAAGCAAATTAATAAAAAATTATCCAAATGTTGGAGAATTTTTGTCTTTATTTTCAACTGAAATTAAAGTCAAAATACAATGTTTAGAACGGCTCATGATTAAACATAATAGACATTCATTGTCTTTTATATTTAACAGCATATGTTTAGAAAATTATTTGCTGCCTCGATACACTATATATATATATATATATATATATATATATATATATATATATATATATATATATGGGATAACAATATATAAATATTGAAATATCCAGAACAATTTTTAGTGAAAGAAGTAAGACAAAGTGGGAAAAGTTTTTATTTGACGCATTTTGTCCTTTAAGAATTTATTGTAGTTTATGTTAACTTTGATGCAACTACAAATGGACATGAATGATAGACACTAGCAATTTTAAACTTAAAAATGATTTTGTTTTGATATGCATTTTAGTTATACAATTTAGCTGATTTTATTTAGATTTTTAAAATTTTTGTTTCCATCACATTTATTATTAAATATCCAACATTGTGATAATAGAAGATCAACTAAGAATGTTGAAATGTTGTAAAAACCTTGACACAAATTTACTGTGGGACCTGATGTATCAAAAAGTATATTGTTCTACCCATTAACTCTATAACAACTACAACTGAAAAAAATTTACACTATTTACATCTGTGTTGCCATTTGTATGATGTTTCAGCCAATGTAAGTTCTGGCCTTCTTCAGGCGCTAGGAATTTCAAACTGAATCCTTTATTACGATCATTCTCATTTCTTTGTGTGAAGCCTCTTTGGTAGTCATGAGTTACCTCTCTCTAACCCTTTAAGTTACTTTTCACCACTGCTGTAGCCTGGTATTGAACTCACAACTCTTTTGATCATGTCACTGGAACTAACCAACATCTATATCCACTGGGCCATGTGTCCTTAAGGACAAAAACTATTAAATTTCTGGGAATTATAAACCTAATGTTTAATAACCATTTTTTACCAGAGTTCATATTGCAATTTTTGACACTAATGATTTTCTCTGGCACTCCGTATTACTGGTTTCCAAATTGCATTCATCTCTATGCGTGGTCAGCTTAGGAGATTTTTGTAGACTAGCATATATAGACAAATACTGTAAAGAATTTATCTAAACTGAATATAAAATTTTATATATATATATAAAATTTAAAATTTGTTCTAATTAGGCAGCAAATTTTCTTTTAGACATGTCAGATTAAATAAATTACAAACTTGTGTCTGCTTATTTTTAATAAAATTTGTTCATACTCATGGATAATCTTTTGTGTATTATAATTGAAACATGTCAGAAATGAGGTGTAACATTGACAGATGTTATTATCATTCATTTCTAAATGTTCCCAATTACTTTCAATCTCCTTCTGTGATCATCTTCAGAGTTCTGAGTTATGGTAACAAAAAGTAACCGCCAAACTGTGTTGCTAAAAATTACCATAAATTTTTTCTGCTTCAAAAAATTTACAGTAACTTACAGTAATCTTTCAATTATGATATGCGAAAGATTATCCGTGAGTATGAACGGATTTTATTAAAAATAAGCAGACACGATGTTTGCAATTTATTTAATCTGGCATATATATCATGTGTATACATCTGTGTGTTAACATATTAAAACTTATCAGTAAAAAAAGACTACAGAAATGGTGAAGAATAATAAAATATTATAAATTCATAAATAGGACATATTGAAGGCAAGAGAAGCAAGGGGGGAAACAGTGAGTAATCTATTTAACTCACTTGTGTAAATGAATGAAAGAAAAGAGTCAGTCAGTTAAGTGCCATATGTGATACACGTTTGGGCGATCATGTCTTGAAAGAGACATGACTGACTGGGCAGAAGATTATCCCGCAGTAGGTTGCCATTGCTTTCTGCGGTAGACTGGTTGCCAAATAAGGCTATAGAACCCAATCTGTCCTGTTATTTAACCCATAACTGGAAGGAAGAGATGGATTAATACCTTTTCCAAGGGTATTTGCGCGTAAGTGAATGCAATGAATGCAATGAAAAAAAAAAAGAAAAAAGACTAGAAAGATAATAAAGAGACAAACATTATTTGAACTTTAAAGAATAGGAAAGTTGTGGAGAGCAATAATCGTTCTTATTCTAAACAGAAAAGCTCATAAAACAGAAAGTCTACTATCTATAATAAAAGTAGCAGAATAGATCAAAATTTCAATGATTTCCAGTTACAATCTTTCCTCACAATCTCCTTGCTATGGAGTTCATTTCTTATGAGTGCAATAGATGATAAAAGATTCATATACCTAGAAGAGAAAATCTAACCAACTAAAGCCAAGCTAAAGAAACAGGAAATTCATATCCAAAGGTGAAGTAGAGTAATACAGCATGACAAGTCATACCTGAAAAAAGAAGGGACCATTTACTCCTTGTGGAATCAGATTTAAATTATTATTCTTGTTCTTTCTTGTCTTGAAGTTAGAACACTATAATCACTTGGCTGTATCCTTTTTGCATATCAATACAATTCTTACTTTGTGAACTTTTTACCTTATTACTGTTGCTTTACCTACTTTTGACCTGCATGTATAATGTTTGCTTAGTATTAATTTGTCCTCTTTTTTTAATGTTTATTGAGAACTTTGTTAATTCTGTTTGTTTAGTATTTTAACGATTACATGTAACCATGGTCAGTTACTCCATGCTAACCAACACTAGAGCTCAGTCTACTTTTAGAAAGTGAATAATCATGGCTCTTCACTACTTCCTGTCTTTTGTTGCTCTAAATATATTGTTATACTTTACCATTTCTCTTTGTTCCTATTTTGCCATATAATTACACTCATTAATTCCGTTACACATTGTTTTGCCACTGCTTATCTTACATACAATATGTCCTATGATTGTTAAATTTTCACAGCCTCCTTTTCCTCAGATGAAATTTCTGGAATTCATGCATTTCCTAAGGGCATTAATGAACAAAAATTGTCTCAGACATAATTTGAAGTCAGCTTCCAGTTTCATTTCATTTACTGCTCAATATAATGTCACTGCACCTCTCATAGAAGTATAATAAAAGCTGAAAGACTTAAAAAAAAAAACCCAGAAAGAAGCCGCAATCATAAGATTTTGAAAAATAACCCCACATGTAAAAAATGAAATTGCTTGTTTCACAAATGGTACTGTCAGAATTTCTATAAAGGAGTCATCCAATCTGTATAATGGTCACTATTTTTCATCAACAGATGAAAAATACTAAGTGAAAAAGAAGTTGGTCATTGTAAAGATTACTGTATACTTGAAAAGGCTGTAGAATGGATTGATCAAAATATGTTACTAACAAAAACAAGAGAAAGAATTAAATCAATCATTCAAATACAACCCTTTGGATTGATAAGAACTCTCAAAATTTCATAGTTTACCATAAACAAATATAAATGTATATCTTATTTCTTGAAGCTATCCACAACATACTCTTACAACTGAGTATACTTGCTGGTTTAGAAATAGTTTTGTAACTGTTTTGACTTCAAGGAATTGCAACTTAATGAAATGTGATTAGATAGTATATTCACTTGCCTTTTATATATTCTTCTTCATAACAGAGATTCATCTGAAAAATTTCCTAAATAAGAAAAACTATTTAAATTTTTAATGAGGTGATATATGATAAAAAAATCTATATTTTTGAAAATAATGGAAACAAAGAAAAACATAATTAGCAGTAAAATGAAGAATACTTTGAAATTCAAAATTAATTGGCACAGAATATTTTGCTTGTATATCAAATTATCTGTGCAAAAATTCTTTTATTACATTCTCTTTTCTCAATTTTATACAGAAAATAAAGAAAATTATTGAAACTACAGCAAGGGTGTATTGAGGTTGGGGGAAACACTTAAATGATATCTCTTGCAGCAACTACAGGGGTAACAGGCAAAGAAAATAAGAAGTAACAAAATGACACTGTCTCAAAAAGCACAGCAACTTTAGGAACAAAACACCCATGGGGCCAACTTTACAACACACTGAGTCTCACCAACTGTTGACTGCTGATTTTCCTGTTGCTTTTACTGTTGGTAGATGCTGGCAAAAAGCCAGATCAAGACAAGTTGCAGAGAGGCCTGTAAATGAACATGTCAAGCTATCCTGCTATTAATGAAGAAAACCTGGATATAACTGGTTTCAAAAGACATGTCTGCACACAATTTGGGGTCTCTTTTGGATTCTGTATTATTGCATATTCATTACACTACCCTATGATCTCTTGATCACAGATATGAAAGCTTGGAGCGGGTCTCTTCTGTCAACAGTGTCTCCAATGGGGTCTGGTTTATGTTCCTTCATCTTGTCTTTATTTGATTCCTCATTCATTGAATCATCTGGCTTATCCAAGGTCACAAGGATTTCCTTCTCATCTTTGGACATATCATCTTCAAGATCATGAACTCAAAGAAGGATGAAGGTCCCTGAAATGGTATGACATTCCATCCACCAAGACTGATTGCAGACTAACAAGTCCAGTAATTCCCCTCTTTCTGAAAGTTGTTGTATACCTGTTGTGTGGGGGATTTACATTCACATCATTGGAGGCATTAAATCAATCCCTTTATGCTGAAACTTGTATCTGTACACTTGATTTGCAGGTGCCATCAGTGGTGAGATGACATCATTGGGGATTACACTGTAGGTGGCTTCTTTGATTGTACATTTTATCCTGGCCACAATCATCTTCACACTCCTGGGAAAATGCTCTGTTCTTCCATTTCTATCTGGGACATGCACACATCAGAATTTCAAATGCACATCCCATCCTTTGGTAAAGGCCCAGAAAGGCTGCAGAATTTCATTGTCATTTTTTATGTGTAATTTATGTAGTGGTCTCTTCTCACAGAACACTGACTCCAGATGACATATGATACTCAATGAGTCTTGGTAGTGTGATGGACCACAGTCTGTTAATGTCAGGTAATAACTGCCATAGTAGTGCATGCCATCCTTCAGTCTGCTTTTACCAATGCACTGATCTATTTGTGTGCACTCCACACGGATTCCAATGGCTGACTTTATCAATGCCTTTGACATAAAAGGACAAACTATATGTTATACTGCATTCCTGGATTCTCACTGCATTGATCTACTTTCATGATATAACCGAGACTCATAGTGTCCTGGGTAGCAGTAGATAGTTGCTGTATAGATTCAGACCCTTTATTGGCCATATCTAGCCACCTTTGGATACATGGGCCATCTTGTCTGTCAACTTCTTGTTTGATGTGACTAACCCTACAGCAAAAGACAACTTGTATTCCTGAACCAGTTACTTCATTAAGCTCAACCTTCATTAAAGCAGTATCTCATTTACTGCTTTGGTACATACCCTAGATTTTCCCATAAGGTGTCAGACAGTCAGTAGTATACACACATAGAATTGGTTTTTATGCACAAACTCTTTGTCTGCCACTGTAGGGCCAAATTGAGGCTTTTAATTGTAGTATCTAGTTCAACCAAATTAATAATTTAGGTGTTATTTGTTGGCCAAAGCCAGCATGTGTCATCCAATGTTGCTCTATCTTTTTTTTTTTTGCACCATTCCCATCACTAGAGAGCTTGCATCAACCCATATGTTATTTTCAGATCCATTCACACACCAGTTGCCCCAAGCAGAATTTTCCTCTTACACTATGTCTACGGTTTCCTTCAACATTTGCCTCAGAAGGTGAATGTCAACTTCATCATGCTACCTCTTTGTGACTGTGTTTTTCCAAGGTTTGATGAACTTGGTTGCTATACACAGCCATCCACACACGGGGAGATGTTCTACCAGCTTTCTGAATGGTGAGAAGATATTCTGCTGAGTCATGATATCAGAGACCTTGCAGAATCATACTTCCCTGTGTCCATTATAGAGTGTCCCCCCCCCCACTAACTCCTATATCTGGCCAATTTTCTTTGACATGTTTTGCAGACATGGCACTCTCATTGGCATACACATAGTTAATGTATGCTGATATCAATCTCCCAACACACTCCTCTTGTGACCACATGGCATCAATGATGGACTTCATGACTAGAGGTGCCCTGTTGAGGCTGAATCCAATCACATTAGGCAAAACTGCTTCTCTTTGGTTATCATGGTTTGATATGGTCACATTGATTCATGGACGTGTATTTGAAAATACACTTTTCATAAATTAAGTATGGCCACGTTCACTGCTTTTAGGCATAATTCTTCTAGTTTGGCTGAAAAAAACATCGACATTTGCAGTGAACAAATCAATGTGCTTGTTGTCGTTGCGATAGTCCATCACTGGGCATAACTTTTCTTTGTTGAGCTGAATGACAGCCCTTAATATCACTAAGTCTTTGGGTGGCCCCAATCTCTTTTGGGTATAGTATTAGCCAATGGGGATGTGCATTGTGGTACAGTGGATATCGGCTCGGAACGAGAAGCCGGGGAGCCGAGTTCGAATTCCAGTTGAATCCATTCTATTCACTTATGCGCAAATACCCTTGGGAAAGGTATTAATCTGTCTCTTCCTTCCAGTTATGGGTTAAATAACAAGACAGATTGGGTTCTATAGCCTTGGTCAGCAACCAGTCTACCGCAGAAAGCAATGGCAACCTACTGCGGGATAATCTTCTGCCCAGTCAGTCATGTCTCTTTCAAGACATGATCACCCAAGCGTGTATTACGTATGGCACTTAACTGACTGATTAGCCAATGGATGTGCATTGTGGTGCAGTAGATATCGACTTGGAATGAGAAATTGGGGTGTTGAGTTCCCTGCATTTGCTTATGTGCAAATACCCTTGGGAAAAGTATTAATCCATCTCTTTCCTCTAGTTATGGGTTAAATAACAGGACAGATTGGGTTTTGTAACCTTGGCTGGCAACGAGTCTTCCACAAGAAGTAATGGTAACCTACTGTGGGATAATCTTCTATAACCTTGACTGGCAACTAGTCTACCGCAGAAAGTAATGGTAACCAACTGCGGGATAATCTTCTGCCTAGTTAGTCATGTCTCTTTTGAGACATGATCACCCAAGCATGTATAACATATGTCACTAAACTGACTGATTAGCCAACCATTGGCAATCTATATCTTTTGTCCTTGCTCATAGACATCCTTAATTTTCTTTGAAATGGAGTACTCTGGCACCCTATTGTGTAACTGAGCCAGAACTACACCTGCTGTAGGGAATATAAAGGGAATTAGGGTGATTTGCTACAAAGTCCATTGTAAGGAAGTCTTAATTATGAAGGAAAGAACTGATGGAAATAAGAAATATAATTTGTGTGAACACTTTCCATGGAAAAAGTGATAGAGCAGCAAGAGGACACAACATTTCATCTGTGAGAAATGGTTTGTCAGGTAGAAAATAATTTCTCACATACAAGAATGCAGAGATGCTTTTGAATTCTATCATGACTGGAAAATAAAAACTGGGCAGCTCCTGCCTATATATGAGGAAATATTTGTTTATTGTAATTGGTGATAATTCTAGTTTTGATTGGCTATGATGGAATATCAATAGTTTCGTTTTTAAGGCTGTGAATGTGACAATCTCTGGTCATCTTGAGTTGATGGTGTACTTATATATTGCTTTATCAGCCTAGATATTCACAAATGATTGAAGTATACTCTTGGGAAGACCATTTAAGTAAAGTAAAAAGAGGGTTGAACTGAGAAGTGAATCCTGGTGGATGTCTGCATTAATTGTTAGAATTAGACTGGTTGTTTACAACTACCTTCCCATTAGGAAGGTTTTTATAATTGAGAAAACTCTTCAAGTGATTCTATAGCTATGTAGTTTTTGCAGTGATCCTTTATGCCACATCTTGATAATGGTCTTTGAAATGTTTAATGTGATCATTTTTAAGATGTATTTTGTTGCCTAGTGTCTCTTTGATTCTTTGAGTAAGTGGATTTTGCCACTCAAAACTTGTACTGTTTATCATTCAAAAGGTTGTTTCTATTTGTGTGATCAACAAACTTCTTTTTGATTATAGTTTCTTTTAAAATATTAGAAAATTTTAGTAAATCATAAAAACATTGTATGATTATCAGACTGCTTTTTGTTTTCAGCAGTTTTTTATGTAGTAGATTTGTTATCCTAACACCTATTCTTTCTCTTTTTCAGGATTGGGATTCCAGATGCTTTCTATCTGAATAACCTTCTCTTAACTGGATTGGCTAAGCTCTAAATGCTCTGCTGTTTATCTATCATTGCAGAAAGAAGTTGGTTTATGCTGTTTTCCAGGGCATTTGTGCAAAGTTATCACAAATATTCTTTAATAAACTTGAACTCGATTTGCAGATACCATTTTACATAGTAATAAACATTAAGCCAGTGCACCTCCTTTTTTAAGACTAAAGATATTAAAAATATATCAAAGCAGTAAAATATAGAACTATGTCAATTGTAGAAGAATATAAAATTTAATATTCACAAATATTCTTTAATAAACTTGAACTCGATTTGCAGATACCATTTTACATAGTAATAAACATTAAGCCAGTGCACCTCCTTTTTTAAGACTAAAGATATTAAAAATATATCAAAGCAGTAAAATATAAAACTATGTCAATTGTAGAAGAATATAAAATTTAATTCAAGCAATTTGTCAAAGTGTACTTAATGATAACTACAGATAATATATAACTAATATATGCTTATATATAAGATCATCATCATCATCATTTATCCATCACACCCAGATGGTGCATAGGGCAGTAACTTTTTGTTGCTGTTTCTGTAACAAACTGTTTTTTATGGGACAGGGTTGTTAGCCCTGCACCCAACCCCCAAACCTGGAGGACCAGTGGACCATTCTTGGTCTTTATGTTTACAGCACCTGGTATTCCCAAATGGTCACCGATTAAGTACTCGATGTTGCTTCTGGTGTATTCAACATGATATAGCCATAGACTTATATATAAGATGCTCTGTTTGAAATCTATGCTGGTTGTTAGACAATTGTAGGTTTTTGTTATCAATATTCTTTAGTCTAGACATACTGTATGGAAAGAAATTTGATAAAATCAAAAGATGAAAAGCATTTTAAGAAGTTTGTTAAAATGAATCAATAGATTGATTGATGTATTGCAAGGTTTTATCATAAAACTTAGTAGCAGATAATCCACTTAAATGAAATAATACTGGTCCATATGAACATTGTTGTGTTTTTAATGTACATTTCTAAAACTTTAAAAGTTGATGTCATGAAGACCATTGAACTGTAAAAAAATATATGTCTGAAAGTACTTTTTAAAATTATTAATGAAATGACTTATCTAAGTTAAGAAATTATTCTTTTTAAAGAATTATAATAATTTAATTATTCTTTTTCTATGTCCACATGTATGTATTTATATATGATTAGCTTCTATCAGTCAAGACTGACAATAAGTATAACAACCATTTAGCTGCAATCAAATTTTTGGGAGTAATAATTTTCTCTAGCTGAGACAAAACCCTGATAAACATTACTGGTGATGTGAGAAAACTCAATGAGAATTGAATTTATGTTTATCCAAGGGTATTTACCCAAGAGTTATAAAAAAATAGTTAAATAAAGAAACTACAAAATTTGAAATAAAAAATATATGAAAAACAAAATTAGAAAAAAAAATATTTTTCTTAACAGATCAAACAAAACAGAAAATTGTTGCAATAAATCACTTGCAGAAGCAATTGACAAATATCACCTAAATTCAAAGATAAATTTAAAAGACAAATATCACCTAAATTCAAAGATAAATTTAAAAGACAAATATCACCTAAATTCAAAGATAAATGGAATTATCATTAGCAAGAAGTTACTGACTTGATGGAAAAATCACTGGTGAAAACTACTTTAATATCCTAAATTTTTGCTTTTTTTCATAACTCTAAAAGAGCTTTGCAAACAATAATATTTCAATAGGACAGTCTACCTACATAATACTCACATGATACCAAAGAATTTTCCAATAGAAAATTATCAAATTGATGTTTTGGGAAAACAGGATTACTGATTTGTGCAGTAATATCTCCTCATAGCAAACCTTAGATATTTTTGTCTGGGGTCCATATTGAGAAAGCTCCCCAAAGTTCAGGATTTAAAGAATCTCATTCAAGAAGAAACAGGTTTGATAACACCTGAAATGCATTAAGATGCAATTCAAAGTTTTTATGAAAGATAAAAAATTTGCATTGACAATGTTGACTCATCTGTTGAGAAATATAAATTTAACTCATTTGATTTGTTAATAAAAAATCTTCCTTTATATATAATTTTTCTTTTCTTCTATTTTGGGTTACAAATGTGATACTTTATTTATACTCCATACAAGAAAAACCAAATGGAATTCAAATCTGATTTGCTAATTTTTTTTCTCTTTTTATCTGAGAACAATTACACATCCACATCTCCCTCCTCTCTCTCTCTCTCTCTCTCTCTCTCTCTATGTGTATATATATATATATATATATATATATATATATATATATTAGAAAAATCTAAGTGGGAAAAGATTTTTGTGTGACATGTTTTGTCCTTTTGACTAAAGGGATGTTTGCATTAATGTGATTAACATTGCAGTGAAGGCATTTTGCTGAAATTTTAAAATTAAATTGAATTTTTTTGTAATAAACTTGTAGTTTTTTCCACTTTATCATAGATTTTCCTAAAATTATTCTGATATATAAAAACAAAACAAATTATTATATTTCAGCTTTCCATATATATATATATATATATATATATATCAAGCGCCCTCAGGGTGTAGAATCACTGACTGATGCCAATTTGGTCAGGTTTCAATCCTGGGTAAAAAGCAATTGGCTGTCTAACCGTACTGATGAGCTGTGATACAGCGAAACAGATCTGTCTGTGGATGACTATATATATATATATATATATAGTCATCCACATAGAGGCCTGTTTTGCTATGTCACAGCTCATCAGTGCAGTTAGAAATTTAATTGAAACTTGACTGATTTGACATTAGTCATTAATTCTACCCCTAAACTATCAGCACATGTTGGAGAAAGGCAAATTTTAGTGTGTTATATGCATAATGTAAACAAATGCAAGTAGCCAAGAGTTTATTCATATATATGTTTCAAAATGACATAAGAGAAATTAGTACATTACAGTCAAAACATGAGACATAACACTCTTGAAAATGGCCAGAAAAGTGGCTGAAAGCACTTGAGATGATAAGTATAGAAAATATTTTTACATTCCTTAACTCTAGTAAAACAAACAACTGTTAGGATGGTGGAAAAACTAAATAAAGAATAAATAAAATCTTCCTTGTTATCTTTATTCACTGAAAGATGTTTGAAAGAAAGGTTGCTGCTCAAGTATACATTAATATATATATATATATATATATATATATATATATATATAGACACAAATATATTATACCTAAGAAAAACATAAATTATTAAAATGTAACATGTTGGAAGGCAATCAGATTCTTGCAAAGAAAATTATCAATATAAAAAGTAAACCAACTAATAAGAAAAAATTAAAAAAATGACTTCAAGTTTTGCCATCACCTCGTTCATGGTGGGGGTCAGATAAATCTATTGAATTCCTTAGCAGATATATATTTAATATACAAGCTTCTTTCTATTGTGCTCCAATCACATGTATTTATGCATGTTACTAAATTGGCATCAAGGTAGTACACTTTTATCATCAAAATAGTTAAATGTAACTCCACTTCTACTCTTACAGTTTCTTTTCTCACACTTCCCATTTGTGGAACCCCCTTCTGTTAGCTTGCTTCCCTGATAGCTACAATCTCTAAAAGTTTAAATGTAATGTCAATTGCTATCTTCTATCGCCTTGATTCCCACCCTTCTCTTATCCTTTCTTTGACATCCCTTGTACTGTGTTTTTTCCTCTCACTGTAACCCCCCCCCCCCCGTGCACCAGTAGTGGTCCTGCTTTGTTTGGTGTGAAATGATTATAAAAAGAAAATTAGATGAAATATAGATTAACAGAAAACTTGTCCAGTGGCACAAGGAAATATTGATTTTAATGCCAAACAAATTTTAATGACAAAAAAATCTGGTTGCAGTTTTCATTTTGAAATTAAATTTAACTTGAAGCAAGATTTTAATTTTAGAAAATTATGCTGTTCCCAGTATAGGTTTTGGATTATTCTAATATATTTCCTAACTTTTCAAGAATATAATTTGTTATTGTTGGTGAATATTTGTGAGATACAATGTCAGCATTTGGAATACTTCTCTCATCTTATTGTTTTTTTTAAAGAACTTCACTGCTTATTAATCAGCAAAACTAGACACAGTAATTTATAATAAATCAGCAAATTTATGGAGAAAAAGATTCTAAGTTTTATTTATTTTCTTTTACTTTATGAAGCAGATCATCTTAGAAGCAAAACAATATGAAATCAGTATTAGATAAAATTTAAGAAAATCTCTTTAAAAAAAGAAACACAAGAAGCACACATCAAAGAAATGGTAATGACAACAGGTTGACAACAAAACAATTGTTAGATACTGGTTAAACTAAGATTTTTTGAAACATGAGAGAATAAATTAATTATTCAATAGCTTTCAGGTTGAAATGGGCAGTTTACTTAAATAATAGAAATAATAAAACAAAAAAAACATTTAGAAGAAAAAGAAGCATTTAAATAAGTTTTCAAGACTTTTTTCTTCTTATGTTTTCATAATTAGATTTTGTCAGAATTTGAAGCTTTGTCAGAATTTTGTAGGAGAATGTTCTGACAGCACTTGTTTATTCTTATCTTAATGGTACTTAACATTAAGTTACAAACAGCAGCTTATAAGTTATCTTTTTTAATACTACCTGTTTCAGATGAATTGACAAATGTATATAGAATAAGTTATGATCCAGAAAATTCTGGAAATTAATGAGATGAAATTAACATCTGACATATTTAATTTATTTGTTTGAGCATTATATTCAATCAATACTTGTATTTGAGCAGATATTCGATTTTTAGCTAAACAGTATATTTATGTATATGACTCTACTAGCCTGAGTATTTAAGAATAAGTTATGTAAGCAAATATTTTCTGTTGAAAATATCTTTATAATTAAGCTTCTGAGAAAATAATAAATACATAACTTCTGACATTAAGAGTTCAGTCATGTTTTTGATTTTTCCCAACAGAAATACTTGATTAATTCTTTATAGAATGTATTTGTTACACACACATTGCTGAACTGTAGATAAATACTACTATAATGACATGCTTTTGATATTTTCTACTCAAATGTATGAATATCTGTCTTTGCGAAATTCTTCAGATCTTTGCTGTTGGAAGGTTTTCTTTATATCCTTCTGTTCTCCCTCGGGTTCAGCCAGCTTCAGAATAAAAAAGACATGAATGAAAGTTGCAACACTTGCTGTATTAAAAGATATTTCAATTCCACACCTATCCTCCAAAAGGAGAGAAACAAAAATATGAAATTAATACATCTCAAAGGGAAGAATGTACACCAAGGCACGTCTTGTCTAGTTCATGAATTTAACCAAAAAGTCACTTCTAGCATTTTAAAGATAGACACATGACTGAGGGAAAGTTATGTTTTTTTGTTCTTTGAGCAAGTTGAGAATAATTTAACTCATCTGAGAATAAGAATGGCAGGAGGACAGAACTTAACAGGGCTGACCCTGTAGTTAAAACAAAAAATTAATTTGTTTTTCTATTTCCTCTCGTTCTCACTAGCATGGAATACCTCAGTGACACAGAGTGTTTACAAGGCCAGCATATATTCTTCCCTTTGGGATGTGAGTATTAATTTTATATTTTTGTTTCTCTCCTATTTGGGGAGGGGTGTGGAATTAATACTGTGATTGTTGCAGCTTTCATTCATATCTATTTTTGAAACTGGCTGAGACCTTGCAAATAGTTTGTGTCACTGAGATATTTTATACTAGCAAGAAAGAGAGAAAATAGAAAAATAGTGGCTATTTGGTCTTGTAGCTTAATAATCACATTCTCTTGTTCCCAACCACCCTACTAATATGGACCCATAAATCTATCATCTAATACAGTTAGAGAGAGACTAACCTAATCCCTCTATTGAATGACACAGGTAGGTATACAAATTAAAAAAAAATGTTTTTGTCATTGTGTATATGTGCTGTTACAACAAATTCACTGTCAGTGACCAAACCAGCTACCCAGCTCCATGGTCTTGTGAGTGAGCCGGTATGTTAGCAACCTGATAGGATGAAAAATAAGATCTAGAAAAGTGCAGAAGAACTCTCAAGGAGTCAATGGTAAGCTAACTAGAGGCAGTGTCTTAATAAATCACAAGACAATGGGAAATCACTCCACTATTATTCCCCAAAACAATCAAGGTCTTGAAAAATCAATATATAAAACCTAATGGTGTGAAGGGGGTTAAGACCAAAGAAATTAAAGGGGATACAATTCTTCAGAGCTGATCCCTCACCTGGAAAGAAATGACATGAGCAACAGGTAACACCAGACTTTTATTCTGTGACTGTTTGCATCAAACAAGAAATTGGAATGTCAGAATGATGAACAATTGTGGATGGCTGGAGAATGTTAAGCATGAGATGAGAAAATTAAATATCAACATTCATAGGTGGCCAAACAATGGAGATTTTTTTCAGTGACAACCACAGGATTATATCAGGATTATATAAGTGGTAAAAATAACAAAGAGGGAGTCGACTTGGTACTGAAGCAAGACATGAAGAAATGTCTTCTAGGGTACTGCTAATTATTTGAAAGAGTTCTTATAGTCAAACTGAAAGAAAAGCACTTCAACATAGCTGTTAAAGTAGTGTATGCACTGACAATGAAAGGCACTGAGCAGAAAATAAGATCTTTCTACTCCACACTGAACAATGCCATGACTCAATTTGAACTAGAAAACTGCAATGACCAAGGAAAAATAGGTTCAATCATGCCTAGCAAATGACCAAGTAATAACCAACACTTGGTTTCAAGAACACCCAAGACAATTATGGATATTAAGAAGCCCAGAAGCCCAGAAGGTAACAGGAAAAACCAAATCAACTATCAAGAATAAATAGGAGATCTCTTCCATCACAAGAGAGTGCTACCAACAATACACAGAAATATCAATGGACAGAAAATATTAGTCTGAAGTGGAAGCTGCACTGGCCAAACTGAATAGAAACAAAGCAGCAGAACCAGACAGCATTGTAATAGAGATTCTGGCAGCCTTAGATGATTTTGGCATAGACAAAATTACAAAAATTATAAATGAAATCTACAACAGTGGCAATATAATGGAAGACCTAAGCAGATTGATTTTTATAACACTGCCTAAGAAGCCAGGCACATAGGAAATTGAACTTCACCAATCAGCTTAAAGAGTTAGATAACAAAACTCATCATCCACATTTTGATGAATAGAGCACACAGCAGTGTCAGGCCAGAGATAGAACAAAACAGTGTGGTTACATCAAGGATACTGGAATAAAGAATACAAAATACTTAAAGTGTTATCAGAAAAGGCAATACAAATGCAGAAGGATGTGTACCTGTGTTTTATAGATTATGAAAAGGCATTTGATAAAGTATATCATAAAGATTTGATAGAGATGTTCAGCAACCTTGACATATTTTAAAAAGGCATTAGGTTAGTCAAGAACCTGTACTGGCAACAAACCACTTGCATATAGACAGGAAATGTGTTCATCAGATATATAAAGATAGAAAGGAGTGGAAGACAAGGGTGTGTCTTTTCACCAGATCTATTCAACCTATACAGCGAGGCAATTCTGAGAAATCTAGAAGTCCTGCCAAGATTCATCATGGGTGGTTGGGGGGTGCACAATCTGAACAATATCAGATATGCAGATGATACAGTGCTTATAGCAGATCTGGAAAGAAAGCTACAGAAGGTAGCTAAAGAAAGTGAAAAGAAAGGACTAAATATAAACTACAAGAAAACTGAATGCATTTGTCATCAGTAAAAAAAGAGCATAAAATGTCAACTACATGCAGGTACAGAAATTTAAATATCTGGAAAGTGTTCAAACGGAAGACGGAAAGTGCCATACTCAGATTCAAAGGCATATTGGTATGATCAAGGATGCATTCCAGAAGCTGAGTGGAGTGGAGTACTGAGAGACAGGAATATTTTCCTGGAAACAAAGAAGAGAGTACTGGATTTTTATGTGATGTCTGTCCTTTAATATGGCAGTGAATGCTGAACAATATCATTCAAGATGAAGGAAAGACTTGAAGCAACCAAAAATGTAGTTTTACAGAAGGATGCTAAGGTTACTATGGATTGAACATGTGAACAATGATGAGGTTTTGGAGAGGATAGACACAAAAAAGGAAACTGATACTTAACATCAGAAAAAGGCAGCTGAAGTTTTTGAGACATCTAATTAGGAAGGAGGGCTTAGAGAATCTGATACTCACAGGACAGATAGAGGGAAAGAGAGACAGGGTAAAGCTATGTGGGACATACTTGATGGGCTTGAGCAAATGGATGGCAGAGCAGAGTTTGGGAGGGGTAACAAGAGAAAGAGTGTTAAGAGCTAAAAGACATAGACATGGAAGGCCATCACTGACATCCTGAAGGGACACAGCACATAGAAGAAGAAGTTTTCCCTAGAGATTCTTGATACAATTCAGATCTGAAGTCTGATTGGGTAACTTTAAATGTTGACATTGTTATTCATGAATCAATTGTTGACCATCTTGGTATTTTTCAGATCATTGTTCTGCTAAAAGATTTATATCTAGCCAATTTTTTTTCTGCAGACTGCTTGATGTCTGGAATTACTCCACCTTGCCTACCAGGAGACTTCTATTAATGCCTTTTCTCTCTTCCTCCTCTCTTTACCTACAAGATGCTGTAGTGACAAGATATGTTTTGTTTCCTGTCTGGTGGGAATTCTAATCTCAACTTAACTATGTATTGCATTGCAAATAATACGCTCTTATTAGAAATAAAATTAAACTGATGCAACTATAATGACATTTAAAGCTATCACATAAAGATATATCTTTTTACAACACTAGAAAATATCCCTGTTCAACCCACTGATTACTCATGTAATAAATTGGTACCCTAATATCTTTACAAGAAACATTTTTGGTTATTTTCTCACTCACATTAGTAGTTTATTAAAGAATAAACTTCTCTGTCTAAATCTATATAAAACCAATACTTGCTTTAATTCATTTATTTTGAGAATAGTGAAATATTCAACTGATTGTTTTTACAGATGTTTTCTTGCTTGGTTATAATGTATTGTCCATTTTACATGGTGATGTCTAGTTTTATAAAATTTTTAGTCCCATTAGCATATATATTGCATTCTTGTCATCATGTTTGACTGAGTATAAAGTGTTTTGGGAGTTGAATAAATTTCCTTTCTTCCTTTAAGGATCTTTGTATCCCAAGAGCATCTTTTTTCTTTTATCTGACCACCAAAAGATTAATTTCTGTTTTGGTGAACAATACAAACATTTGTGTACTTTGTTTGGAAGAGTAGTCTGTGGTACTATGGCTAGGAAAAAAGAGGAACATAGATAGCCTGTTTGAGTGGCAGCTCGTAACTGTTTTTATTTGAAGTATATACAAATGTATTGACTCTGTTTTAGCCAATTAATATAGTCTTTACAGATAGTCACAACACTACCTGTAAAGACAATGTTGATTGTTGTGTGTCAGCATTGCCTTTACATCATATTATACAACACCCTTCCCCAAGTTTGGATAATGTTTATTTTTATTTTTTTATTAAGGGGTTATAGAACATATGTTTTTTTAGGGGGCTTTATCAATCATCCAGAATGTCTCTTTTGATGATTATCACTTAGAGACTTAGTTTTAGTATTGGTGATACTGATTCAAGTTGATGTCAAACTATAGTTGTAGTTCATGTGAGACAAAGTCTGTGACACTTGGTCTTCCGTCCTTTCTACTGTGTGTATGAGTATCTGTTCTGCCTTATGGTTGATCTAGTCTCTGTAGTAACAGTGTAGGATCTTGGTTGAGATAATCTTCTCCGGACTTCCCTATATTCCTCTTGGTCTCTTATATAGACTTTATCACTTTTCTAAAGCACCTAAAGGATGTGCGTTATGGTGCAGTGGATGTCAGCTCGGAACGAGAAATCGGGGAGCCGAGTTCGAATTCCAGTTGAATTCTTAGCATTCACTTATATGCAAATACCCTTGGGAAAAGTATTAATCCGTCTCTCCCCTCCAGTTATTGGTTAAATAACAGGACAGATTGGGTTCTATAGCTTTGGCTGGCAACCAGTCTACTGCAGAAAGTAATGGCAACCTACTGCAGGATAATCTTCTGCCCAGTCAGTCATGTCTCTTTTGAGACAGGATCACCCAAGTGTGTATCCTGTATGACCCTTAATTGACTGAAAGCATCTGTAAGGTTGTTGGTTTGTGTTGAATTTTGAAATTTTGCATATTTTTCACTGTATATTGCTTCTTTTTTTCTGATAATTACTTGGGATTGTAGGTTTCAGATTGGTAATTTCATCCCCTAGCTCCCTGCCTATGAGTATTTCACTAGGAGTTATCAGAGGCCACCAGACTAAATAGCTTGTATGCCCTTGATTTTAAGTAATTCCAAGATGACCTTTGTGGAAAGCCTATTTTCTGCTGTTGAGATGAGGGTATGGCTATTCTTGTATCATACATTAATAGCTGTCATGTAACTGTCAGGTGCTTTATCTTTTCTAAGAATGGCTTTGGGGGGGGAGGCTCAGATGGCATGACTTGAAGAGTATCCTATTAGGCAACAGGTTTGTATTAGGCTGCAGATTTTGTCATTGTTTTGACTCAACTTTATGATCTTCAGTTTTCTTTTTGTAGCTGGTATGGAGGCTACCACTGAATCCATGTGCTTCTTAACCTCCTCCATGAAAATTAGGTCATCTGGTGTTGGGTTGTTGATATGGATTTGTGACACGGCATTTGTTTTGTGATGCACCCCTTGAACATGTCATCTAAGGTGAGTACCTTGAAATCAAAATCACAGGATTCTAGGTGAAAGTTTGGACCGGTCTGTACTAGAGAGTAGAGGTAGCATTGGGTAGTGGCCTGTTTAGAGGGAGAAGACTGTCCCCAGGATGTAGCAAACAAATTTGTCACATGCCCAGGTAGTTGAAAGTGCTTTCTTTTCAATGACTGCATATCTCTTCTCAGTATTGGTCAGTAAGCATGAGTTGTAAGCAATGGGTTAATGGTTTATTGTATGGTCTGCTTGCACAAGGACTGCTCTTAATCTGTCTTGTTTACATCTGCTGCTATAATACTTTTTTTTCTTCAAAATTATAATGAACTAGGAACTCAGTGGAAGAAAGTTTCTTGATCTCCCAGAAATCTTTCTTTTGTGGGTTTGTGTCTATTTTGTTTTACAACAAATCAACTACAATGCCAACAAGATTTTTAGGATAGATTTGTATGAATTGAATATGTATTCTTTGTAAGAAATCTGTTTGTAGATCAAGTTCTGTTGACATATTTTTGTAAATAAAGTTTTTGTTGAGAGTCAAATGTATTGCTAGGAATATATTTTGTTTTCTAAAATGTATTGCTAGTAATAGTTTTTCTTTAAATGTTTGGGGGTTAACTATTGGTCTATAGCTAGCACCCTATCAAATAGTTTTTTTTAAATCAACATGTTTTTATGAAGAATAATATCATAGAAAAAAGTTTCTGCATGCTAATCTTTGAAAATTAGCATGTAAAAAAGTTACATCCATTTTTTTTGTTTTTTTACAAGGACAGTATCAACATATTTTGTAGGGATCTTAATTATGTTTATCAAATTGACTTTGTGCCAAACATAACCAAACCAAACTGATGAATTTTTGCAATATTATCTTGATATATAATGCCTAGTTCTCTAGACAACATCAATCATCTTAAAATATAATGATGAACAAGAGCATGTATATCTAAAAATATAAACTTATATTTTATTTTTTATTGGTGACGATTGTGTGGAGTGGTATTCAGAGGGAATCATGCACATACGAGGAAGTTGACTAGCAAAAGTTACCTCATCTTCTCTCTTCTCTGCGTCCTCTTGGAGTTCTGTCTTTTGACCTAAAAAACCCTAATCTTAAGCTGAAATTTCTATGTATTTTTACCTTCTAGAGTTTTTGCTTAATTGTGTCATCTATGGCTAGGAACATCTGTCAATCATTTTTGCCAATTATTGCCCTTAAAGCCGACTGCATTTGATATAATCATACTTCTATTGATCTTGTTTATATTTTCTGCTTTTGACATCAACCATACTTTTGTCAGTTCTGCTTTTGGTGTCAGTCATATTTCTGTTGGGTTACAGAAATATATTACAATCTAAAAATGTCTGATTTATGGTGAATAAAGTTTATTTTTGTGCATTTAGTTAATTCATAGTAGTTTTCTTCTTTTTTGTTGCATTTGCTTCCTAATATTATATAAAATTGCTAATTAACTAATTACTGGACATTACTGACAAGTTCCTTGCTAAAAATGTTCTTAGTAATTGTTATTTAGTAGCAATTTAGGTCTCCCCATGTCTAGCCCTTGCCACAGACTTCAGTCACATGGTTGCAAGGATCACCTTGCCTTTATCCCAATCCTTGGACAATAAAAAAAGATGTCAACATTTCCATGTTTCATTTTCATGAATTTTCTTTTATTTCCTGATAAGTCTAAGAACCATGAACATTGGTGCTTGAAAATGATAAAGCAACATTCATATTTTTCAGCTGTAATAGATTCTCCCTTAAATAGAGTGCAGATTAAGTGTCAACACCAAAAGAGTTGTATTACTTTAAACAGATTGCAGTACATCATCCATCTGGTCAATCAGAATACATATATTCTCTAACCAATCATTTTTATCTCTATCTAGCCTCTTTTGGGATCCACTTTTCAATTATCAAATGAACTCTTACTCAAGTTATCAATCAGTTCTATAAGCAATGTCCAAATGTATATCACACTGTTATCCGACATTTACACAGATGCGGTTTTTCATCTTCACCTAGTAATCCAATTTGTAACAAAAAGGAAAGGTCATATATCAATACATTATATTCTGATCTAAATAAAAACCTGATCTGGGTTCTGTTAATTCCAAATTTGCATATGCAGTGATGTTTTATAACAAAACTTTGTCAAGTTATCAAAAGTACTTTACCAAAGACTCTTCATTTAAACAAAAAAACAAACTTATTGTAATTTCAACAACTTTTTTTGCCACTCCCATAGAAACAACAGTATTGCTATTCTTTTGCTCTCTCTTCATTGGTTACATTGCTACTATCACATTGGTAACATCCTCTTCACTTTACAGTTATGGAAGGTTTTTTGGTAATCATTTGCCCCCCCCCCCCCCCCAAAAAAAAAAAACCCACAAGGAAAAAAAAGACACTATAACACAAAGTCTTATTGAGTGTGAAAGAATTAAAAAAAATTATTAAGGGGAGAAAACAAAAAAGTATATAACAATTAACATTGCATTTAAATTTTTGAAGTCAGCTGGAAAGTAAGACATCAGCAAAGACTTCTATAGGTGAAAAGTGTGAGAAAAGGAACAGTTAGCATAGAACTTATAGTTATATGTAAACAAATCATTTGTAAAATGTTGAGGCCTTGTTGCTAATCTAGTACTGTGCTTAAATTTATAAAGTCTATGTACCAAAAAGCAAAGTTCAGCAGAAGAATTATGATGATAGTATTTAGAGAAAAGGTACAAGGAAGCTATATTATGGTATGGGAAAGTGACAGATCAGGACTCATAACAATGCAGATTCTTCTTTGGATTTTTTCAAGAATCTCTAAATATATTGTGGAAGCATCAGACCAGATATAGCAGCAATATTCAAAGCATGGATGAATGGTAGACTTATAGCTATGTAAGATTGATTCTAGAGAGAAATAATGTCTAGCACAACACAATAAACCAACTTCCCTAACAGCACACCCAGCAACTGATTCAATATAATTTTTCCATTTGTTAAAGATCTACATAAATGTCACTTCTAGAAAGCAAAATACGTTCATGGTTCTGCTAAGATTCCTTGTTAATGAAGATTAATAAAAATAAAAATGTGAAATTTGTTAAATACTGCAACAATCAATGCTGTTAATTAGAAATTGCATTTGAACTATTTACATCTTGATAATGGTGATTTTTGAATAACAGAAATTAAATGTTAGTAGTAATTAAAAATAGCCTGTAAAAAAATGAATGTTCATGAACTTAATTGCTTATCTATAGAAGAAAATATTTATTAAAAGTGTTATTTCCGCTCAATAATTCAGGTAATAATTCATCCATATTTGTCAGTTTGTCTGTCTGTCTGTCTACACACTATTTCCAAATTACCCTGTAAATTTCAATGACATTTTGTGGAAAAGTGTGTCATGAGCCAAGGAACAATTAATTCAATTTTTCAATTTTTTTGCAACTTTATGTTATAACAATAGTTCAAAATGTTTGGAAAATTTGAAACTTACACAGTTACCTTCTTGCATTATATCTATGAATTGATTTTCACTCAATTTTTAGTTATAATGGTTTTGAAAGAATGCTTTCTAGTGACTCTCATGATAGTGGAGATATTATAAAGATATTTACTAAACAGCTTAATTTTAGCAAATAGCCACAAGTTTCAGGCACTCAATAAGAATCAAACTCACTAGTAAACCAGTTAGCTAACTGTTACATCCTTACAAAGTGACCCACTGTTGAAATTATGAAAGAAATATAAAGTGAAAACTGCTCAATAAAGATGAATTGCTATCTTAATTTTTTTTAATTAAGAAAAAAGTAATCAAAACAGAAAAATTATGAAATTTTTTATTGTGAAATAAATCTGATATAGTGTGCCTCTTATTGTACAAAGAAAATGATATGATAAAAAAACAGATTGTGATTACGTATGATTTCCAGCAATCAAAATAAATAATTAAGATCACGCTACTCTCTTAATAAAAAAGAACCATTCTGTCCAAAGTAAATGATGCTGGCAGATTTAAGAACCACAGCTGAACATTTATGTAATATGTTTGATTGAACAAACAGCACTGCAGGAAAGAAATATGAGTGCAAATGTTCCTCTTGTATACATCTTATAGAGAATGACAAGTAGAAAGTAGAATAACAGAAAATCACAGGGAAGAAGAATATGGAGTAATTGGCCATGGTTAAGTGCAATTGTGAAAAATGCTCAACAAACTGACAAAGTTTCCAGTAAAAAATAAGAAAAGAGAGAAAAAAAAAGAACAGAGCAAAATAATATAAAGCAAAAAATATATATGTACAATTTAAAACTAGGCAAAGCAACAGAAATAAAGCAAAATGTTTCCAAAGTAAGAATGATTTTAACATGCAAAATAAGTACAGTCAAGTGATTGTAGCAGTTTGACTTCAATACAAGAAAGAACAAATATATGGTAGATAAAATATTTATAAACTAATAACACACCATAAAGTGCTTACACCTTAAAACACACCAATTTAATCATACAATACAAAAGCATAGAATACAAATCAGAAAGTTTGTTTTATTAGTCATCATAATTTAGGTACAAACCACCAAAATATTGCATGAACAGAGTAGTAGACATACCTGTGGTATTTTAGGGCTAGTTAGGAATAAATAAAATAATATAATTCTTGAGTTGATTTCTTAGAAAAAAAGGTATAAATATCACAAAGTCTGACCTCAAGAAAGAGACTCACAATGCCACCAGGGCCCATGTCACTCTGACTGCTAATATTAAAGATCCAGTTCATGTCCCCATGCAAAAACAGTGCTCAACTCAGCACTGACCAAACTACAAAGAGACCACCTCAGACTATGGCATCACCATCTAGAGTAAGAAATAAATTCTACCTGTCTTCTTTATCCACCTTACTATTATGTATGTATTCATTCTACTACTGATTCTTTCATACAAACAAAAATCTAACCATATTTCACTGTTCTTATATATGTAATGCAATATGGTTTATATTCTTTACAAGAGCTTTACTAACAACCAAAAGAAAAAAAAACAAACAAACATTACTCATTCAGTACACAGAACCAACTTCTTGTATTCTTGTTGTATATAAAATAATGTAATTAGTTCATACTATATTGACTTTTCCTACTGAATTTTATTCTTTCAATTAAAATCATGGGATTATTTTATATGGCTGACTTACAAGCAGTCTCGCAACAATATTTGAATTTATTGTATCGATTCCATTCACTCCGAATTTTTATGTTTAACAAAAACCTGATATAGATAATACAATAACATGATAAATAACATGATACAAATGACAAAAATGTGGGTACTGGTTTAAATAAATCATGTAATAAGAGAGAGCAATAATTAATTTCAAAACTTCATTTGAGACTAATAAAACAGCAACCTTAGCCAAAATATAGTTTTCAGCATAACAAAGATGAGGATAATGCAAATAACTCATAAAATAATGACAATACCTCATTTCAGATCTTTAGATATTGACATTTGAATAAGGAAATCTTTATCTGCTTGGATGCGTTTTGAACAATGAATTCAAAATCAATGCTACATAGTAAGCAACTAATGACTTTTATAATGAATATATAGTTATTGCTCTTGATTTGAAGGCAAAATTGAGTTGATATCTATAGTTTGTTAGTTTGATTCTTTTTCATCTACGTGCCATGTTTCTTCAGAATATTGATAATCATGGCTTGCCACAATTTTCTGTACTTTGTAGCTCCTAGTAAATTTTGTTATTTTCATAAATAGTTTTGCTGTTCATTTGCATAAGCTTTTTAGGTAGGTTATTTGTTGTTTTCCTCTGTCCCTTTTGCCTTCAGTATGTCTTGTGTGTGTCAAATTTTCCAGGCCATCTTTCTCATTATATGCCCTAGAAATTTCAACTGTCTCTGTCTAATGTTAAGTATAAGTGTCCTTTCTGTTTCTGTTTTCTCTAAAACTTTGTGGTTGCTCAAATGTTCACACTAAATTGTATGGTTTAAAATGACCAAAGGGAATATACAGCAATCAATGTTACTAGCTTGACTCTTAAAACAGAATCTATATACTCAAGCTAAACATTACTGTTGATTGAAGAGTAAACCAATACAAACTAGTAGTGTAAGCATTAGAGTCTAAAACATGCATGTATAAATGCTTACAGTAAAAAGACGATTATACAGAAATGAACTAACATAGCAAGCAAGCAAGGTAGGTGAAGGCTCAATTGAAGTTTGTAAATGATAACTACTTTCAGGATAGTGTACTATAATTGGATGAAATTAAATCTGTACTGTTTAAATACAATGACCATGCATATTATTCCTATAATAAAATGTAGTGATTTTAGCTCTCTGACACAGACCATTAGCCATAGAAGATATGGTAGAAATTGTCACAGCAACAGCTACCCAGAACCTACATAAATTCATGCTGCCAACAGAAACTTCTCTTTTCTATCCTTCAACTAGAGCACTCACTGTAGCTGGTAATGTAAAAAATACTTTTTCTTGCTTCAAAAGAAATGAATGTGAACTCTCTGGTCAATGAAAGGTCTACTCTTCCACAATCAAACTTTTGTTATTTTATCCCTATAGAATAAATATTTTAGAATATTTCAGCTGGATTTGCATTTTGCATTTTGTACTGATACATCCGTGCAAGAAAAATATTACTGCAAAAACATATTCTAAAATAATGAAATTTAGGGTTGAAATTGCAACTTTTAATAAGATATTGATTAAAGCATAAAAACTCCAATTTATGTGGCAGGCAGACAGAGGTTATTTTGAGAGGGTCATGAAACACTCAAATAAAAAAAATACATCAAATTTAATTTATACTAAAAATCTTTTACCAAGATTATATGGAACGTATGCTAATTTTAGTTTCTTCCTTTTAGTAGAAATGTTGTAAAATCCCAACAAGTAAAACTTTCTAAAATTGTAATTGAGCATTTTCTAATTCTTTATCATACCTTCAAAAATATAATTTCCATAGTAGTGGGAAACTGCATTCATAAATAGAGGTAATAATTTTTTACCTACAACATCAAAGAATGATTGATATTTTAGTAATTTTGCAATCATACACAAAGTTATAATTTCTGTATAATCAATTTATGATTTATTGATTAATTTAATACAATTTTCTATTTATTTTCTATTTTTTGTAAATTATTTATATTTTCTGCATATTATTCATATTTCTGTACAGCCTGGCATTGCTCGGGTGTAATGAAAGCTTTAAAACTAATCCATGGTCTTTGGACGTTGGCATGAAAGACTAAAAAGCAATAGTTGTTTCCAGTCAATGCGAAACTGTAAATTGAAAGAAAAATGAATGGATGTAAGTCAAATTTTGATTTCCGGTATCAATGTCATAAGTTTTCTATCACAAACTGAATTTTGAAGGCTAAATAAGTACACTGAGTAAATGGTATCATGGCTGAGACTAAGAAGTACAATTATACCTACTTAGAGCAAAACCCAAAGCAAAAACCAAAATAAAAGGGTTGAAAACCTGATTTTGATCAGACCCGATAGGATATCGGGTATCGATTTCCAATATCGGAGTCAAATAAGTCATCCAAGGATAAACTAACCTAAGTAAGTCCATGAAAACTTACCATACCATTCAGGAGTAAAATTGGAGAAAATGAGTTATATTGATGGCAGAATATCGGTTTTTGATCAAATTCGATAGAATATCGGATGTATCGATTTCTGATATTGGGGAAAATGAGCCGTCTGAGAAGCTCTACTAATGTTTGAGACTAAAAACCATAAGTTAGATCAAATTCTGCAGCAAGAACCATGATAAAAGGGCTGAAATCCAGATCTTGATCAGACCTGATCAGATATCGGGGTATTGATTTCCAATATTGGGAGGAAATCAGAAAAAATAAGTAGCCCATGCCCTGACCGGAAGTCTAAAGAATATTTGTGTGAAATTTGGTGAGAATCAGATAAAAATTGTGGATTTGTATAAAGGAAATACAGACAGACAAACAGACACACACACAAACATCTTGCCTTTTATATATATAGATAACATATATATTATGATATATATTATAATATACATTATATTTATATTACATTTATTTTATATTTCTGTATATCTATATTTTCTGTATATTATTTATATTTTCTGCATAATTTATGATTTATTAATTAATTTAATATCATTTTATATTTATTTTCTATTTTGTGTACATTATTTATATTTTCTGCATATTAGTTTATATTTCTCTATATTTTATTTATATTATATATACAAAATATAATATATATTATAATACATATTATATTTATATTATATTTCTGTAGATATCTATTTTCTGTATATTATTTATATTTTATGCATGACTAATTTATGATTTATTAATTTATTATTTATTAATTCATGATTTATTAATTGATGATAATTATATATGTGGTTATCTTTTCTGTATGATTTTTTATCTATAACTTTTTATTAACTATTGTCATAAAAAAGAATTCTGCTTTCAAGTTGACAGTTTATTTTTTGTAGTATCTGATGAATATTAACTGATTATTGGAGTTTGTAGGAGTTACATATATATTTTTTGGAATAACTTTCCAACCTCTTTTTCAGTTAGTATGCACTCTGCTTAGCCAATTATATGAGCCTTAATGACCAATTAACAGAGCTTAGATTTACAAAGAGTTATCATGGATACAAGAGAGGAAAGACTTTTGCAATGTACTTTGACATATACTTCAATGTACTTCAACATGATGTGTTCCTGACTTGTGAATAGAGACGGCTGAGAAAACATGATAAAGAAAAGAGCACATTTTCTTTATTGATTTTTTTTTTGAGTGCACAGGATAGTAGATGTAATAAACATTGCACAAAAACAGGACATCTATTTAAAATATGAGTATCCACTGAAAATGATGTTTGAAGTGTATATATATATATATATATATATATATATATACACTGAAATCTTAGATTGGGGTATTTTCAGGCATTCCTTTCCTGAAGCTTTTGGGAAATGAAAGAAGAAAGACTAAACCCCATAGTTAATTAGAAACTATCAACTCGGCCCCACACCCCAAAAAAACTTTACATTAGATGTAATCTATGTTTAGTTGAAAAAATTAAAATAATAAAGTATCCTAACCAAAACCTTTTAAATATACTTCAAAAAATTAATAAGCAGATGCCATCACAAATCTAAATTTTGGAATTTTAAATGTTAATCTTAAATTTAAGTATTTTTAAAATTAAATCTTTATAGCAACTCTCCTAATAATAATCCAAAACTAATCCCCATGTTATAGAAGCCTTCTTTTTCTCTTTCCAAAACTACAGTGTTACTTAAAACCACCATATAGATCAACACTTTAACCCTTAAATTTTTTGAGCCTATTAATTTTAGATTGCCATGAATCTTAAATTCTAAATTTACTTACCTAATCCTCAAATACTTTCCTGCCTAAATTTACATTTAAATTTTTTTTTAGATCAATAACTTTATTGAAAAATTGAGAATTTAAAAAAAATCTACATTACAATTAATTTTCATATGTTCAGACTTTCCTAAAACAATTTTTCTATCTTATATATTTTCTTCAACTTTTCTATTTTTTAATATACATTATTTACACTCTCACACCCTGATTGAGCACTCTGGAAGAATGGTAGACTTTGAAAAAACAGTAGCTACCCTAGCATCTATGCATTGCTCATTCAGTAATGAATTAGAGCACTCTAGCTACTGGTGCATGATACATAATATGCTAAAGTCTGCCTCCTTCTACCGAGTGCCCATAACTCAGAGGTAGAATTGCTGACTGAAGCCAATTTGGTCGGGTTTTAATCCTAGGTAAAAGCAATTGGATGTCAAACTGTACTGATGAGCTGTGATACAGCAAAACAGATCTGTCTGCAGATGACTATATATATATATGTGTGTGTGTGTGTGTGCGTGTCTGTCTGTCTACTATTTAACAAAATTCTCATTTTAGACCCAATCTAATCTAATATTACCCCCATTTTTATTCTATTAGTAGAATTTTAAACTAACAACAATAGTCAGGCCATATTCATTTAAACAAAAATTTTTTTTGAGAAAACTTTTAACTGAATATTACATAATGTTATCTCTTTTCTCTATTTTTCCTTTTCTCTTTTTATGTATCTATCTCTTCTTTTCATCCTCTGGATTTGGCATTCGTTACCATGGCTACTGAATAATTTTTTCCCCTTTCTTTCCTTTAACTCTTCTCCTGTGTACCCAATTTCTTTTTCCTTTCCTCCCACCACTTCCATTTCTGTGACATGGTTAAATTTTGATTTTTTAATACAGATGTAATCTAAAAGTCTTTTATAATCAAGTCTTGAACCCTTCTGTCTCTTTTTCTTTCCTACCCTCCATAACAATGTCTAGACAACAAATTGTTTCTTTTTTTCTTTCTTAACTACCTCTCCCTTTATTCTTTCTTAGTTACTTTCTTTTTCCTTTTAATGTAAACATCCCATGGATGGAATTATTTTGAGTGACCTTCCTGAACTTGAAATTTTGTCTCATATTTTGATTTTGATTGTTGTTGATGAAGTGAGATTTTTTCTTGCCAAAATGATCATACAATGAATGCAGTTTTCAGAGTTTTATTTGAAAAAAAAAGTATTTTGCTCTGTAAATAGATAATACTATTTACATTGAGCCATCTACCTGGATTATTTTTAATATTAATAAAATTAATATAAATAGGATCTGGTTTTGGGTTTTTACCTACAAGCTATTTCATTTTTGGGTATATATATATATATATATATATATATATATATATATATATATATATTTCAAGAAAATTTAGCTTTTTTAAAATCAGTTCATCTCAAGCAAATCATGCCACTAATATCCAAGGGGCTACTGGGAGTGAAACAGAATGAAAAGATTCAGAAGGAAACTGAAACATTCCTCCTATGTAACCCTCTGCACAACAGTGGCAGTAAAATGCCTTGCTTGGGGGCGACATGATTATAAAAAAAAAGGAAACAAGAGATAAACCTCTGTTTCTGTTCAAAATATTGAGGAAAAGTGTAAACTGGACAATAAGTGAATCTATCTACTTCTATTGTGTTTAACTTGTATTTTGGCTCAAATAATAGAGAAATCTATACCAGCTGTTGAAGTTTGTCAAAATGATGCTCTTTTTTGTTTTAACATCTAATAATGGGACAGATCACAAAGAGGAGTGGGTTCATTCTTTTCACAGAATTAAGACTATTTGTCAAATGAAGAAATTTACTGAGGGTAGTAAGTTGGAGAAAAATTATATACCAATGAGGTGTTAATTTCTATTGATAAAGCAGAGTGTTTTACTCATAAATTCTCCTCAAATTTTAATCTTGATTCATCTACAGCATCATTGCCCAAGTTTCCACTTTCAACTGATTCCCTATTGAGTGATATGTATGTAACTCAAACCAGCCTTTGAGATTTGAAAAGAAACCACTCGACTAGCGGTCAAGAGTTAGGGGAAAATTTACTCGCCTCTAGATAATTAAATTCAATTTGCCTGAGAATACAGAATTACACTAAAAATATGTCTTAGTATTTAAACAAATCTTACCTTCTTGAAGTTTTTACTAAATCCAGATAAAATCTTCACAACTAGCTGACAATACATACTTATTTTGTTACCAAGAAACATCTTTCATGTTTACACTGTATTATATTCCTATTACTTATTACTACAAACATTAATATTAGTGGTTAAACATATTTGTGTTTCTACACTTGTTTTTATTTTCTATTTTTTATGAAATTAATAACAACCAGCATACTAAAAAAAACTGTGCTGCAAACTAGAAGCAAACCTGTATCCCTTTTTTCATCAGGGAACTGCTTTTTTAGCTGCTAGAAATTTGGTCATGAAGACCACCCTGAGTGTGCAAAGTTAATCTATCTGTTAACCACGCTTGTTTTTTGTGCTGCTTCCACTTACCCACCTCACTAGACCATAGTCTAGTGGAGGAACCAGTTTAGTCACTGAATACTTCATATCGATATCATATAATTCTAATTTTTACTACATCACTAAAGATTGATAACGTCTTCTTTTATGTGCCATGTCCCACTATCTATTGCCAGATTTCAAGAAGAAAAGTTTGGTGGCAAAAATAAAATAAATAACTGAATCTCTTAGATGTTGAATAAATGTTGTAAAAAGCCAATGTATGAAAATTTGTAAAAACAAAGAAAACAGAAAAAAGCATATCCAATTTTAAATTTGTTTTGAGATGCAGTCAATAATGTTTGGAGCATGGGTCAATCAATAAATCAAAATAGCTTAGGAAATCATTATGTGAATGGAATATACTGTAAACAAATGTGCTTTCTTCAATCACTGTAACCCAAATTTCTGATTACTAAATTTGTTTTATTGTTGAATATATTGTCGCAGGAGACAAAAGTTATCTCTCCTTGACCAAAGCAGAAAATAGCGATAAAAATTAATTATAAATATTCACAAAAATAGAAAATCTGATGAGACCTGCAAAAGTCATCGTTAGGTGGCAAAGTCAGTCTTCTACTTTTTGCTTCTTTAAGTTACTGTTACAAGACACACAAGTTCAGGCTTGTAACAACCAGACAGATAAGTAAAACATTTATACTGTTTTTGGTACCCAGTATTTTGCAAATAGCTACATGTAAACCTTACATTAAGAATATCAAAATTAAAAAAAATATATATACAAGTGTTTTTATATTAAGACTTTTCTGTTTTATTTGAAATTTCATATATTTATATTGTATTTTTTATACATCCCAGACCAGGTCTATGCACAAAAATTCTTGCACAAAAATATAAAATTTGAAAGGTGTTTTGGATTTGTTTTATACAATAACTTCAGCTGAAAAATCAAGTTGTTAACAATCTATCAGTATTTCAATGAAAATTATTGTAAAACTTTACTCTGTTTGACAATCAGAGGTTTGTCTGATTCAAGGCCAGATGACATGTATGCAAATATGTGTGTGATGGAGAAACAAAGAGCTTATGTAAAAACTGCCAAAGTTAAAACAGTATTGCTAAATCTATGCTGACCACAAAATCTGAATGTTTAATACCCAGTAAAAATTAGGATTTAGATAAATAAATACTGCTCTATTCTCAGTATAATATCTTCCATTTCTTGTATCATGAGAATTACAAACTGGAGATGTAAACATCAAGCTAGTACAAAAATTTAAATATCTAGGAAGTGATTTAATAGAGGATAGAAAGTATTACATCAAAACATGATGGCACATAGGGATAGTGAAAGGTGCCTTCCAAAAGCTAGGCGTTAAAATTTACATGCCATTTCTTGCCCCAGTTAACCATTGATTTGAGGTCCATTTCAAGAGCAACAGCCAGGTTTACTTTGTCAGCCTTGGCAGATTTCCTATTGACATGGGATTAAGTGATGGTGTTATCTGCATAGATGCCTATTTGGGAACTGATGATATCAAGAAAATCATTGATGAAGACTGGAAACAGCAGAGGACCTAAAACACATAATGAGGGCTGAGAAAATTTGATACTCACATAACATATTGAAGGCAGGAGGGTAAGAGGAAAGCTGTGTATAACATGTCTAATGAGCTTATGTAAATGGTTGGCTAACATGGATTAGGAAAGGTAGTAAAAAGACAAAATTTACTAAGAGTTACAAATGACAAGAAAATGTCTAGAGCCATGATTGTCCATGTCCTGAAGAAAAGTACCTTGATATACTTGAAACCTTATGACTTTCTACTATACTTTGTTGAACAAATTATATGCTAGTTATTTATTTAAATAACTAATTTGATAGGATTCCTTACTGAATTAGTTACTATTTTAAGTATAATGGGATCTGAAAGAGTACTGTTTAGTACTTGTATCAACCAAACAAACTCAAATATTTTTATAATCTTATTTAATAGATATTATAATATTAATGTATTAAAGTTAACACTCTGTATACTGTTGTTAAATTTCTGTAACTTTTTGCATATATTAACTTGTGATTTATTAAGTGATGTTCTCTAGGGTCGTGAGGTCTTTTTGGTATTTTAATAATCAGACACCCTGCCAGTATTGATCAAATTCTGGCTTGTGTCCAGGTGACACTTTTTCATCCTGATTCCCCATTAACTTTTGCTGTTTTAGTGGTCAACTTGATGACCTTTTGATTACTAGTTCTTAGAGAGGGACTGGCCTGTAAACCACCAACCTCCCGCCTTAATAAAACCATTTTAAAATTTGTTCTGACTATTCTTTACCACAAGAAATGAGAAAAGAATCATCAAAAGTATATTAATAACTGTTTAAAATAAAAAACAAAACAAAACTTTGTTTAGATAATTCAGAAGATTCACAAAGACCTGCACGCAAATTGACTCTATAAGTAATGAGAGAACATGTGGAAAATAAAAACATTGTAAAGATATAAAATTCCATGCAAAGACTTGTTTTTGAAATCAATATTTGAAAATATCATTTAATGAATACACTGCAAGAATTTGTGGAAGCAAGATTATATATAATTAAATCTGTATGATTAGAAAATATAGTTAGAAAAAGGATAAAAAATATCATCATAAAGTAACCAAAATTATGGCAAAAGTCTATTAGCCAGAATAGAAAAAAGCATGCTAAAAGCAAAGCAAAATTCATTACGTATTCTTCTTCTCCATCATCATCACCATCAGTACTAGTAGTAGCTGTAGTAATATTATTGCTGCTCCTGTTGGTATTGTTTCAATTATTAATTATTAAAACTATTCTTGTTACTATCTTTAATTTTTACATTTTTTAACATCATAATCATTATCAAATTATTATTTTTATTGTTATTTTCATCTATAGTATAAAATGGATATTGACTTGAAATAAGAAATTCCAGCTGAATTCATTGTATTCACTTACATGCAAATACCCTTGGGAAAAGTATAAATCAATCTCTTTTCCCTCCAGCTATGGTTTGAATAGCAGAACAGGTTAGATTTTAAAGCCTTGGTTGGCAATCAGTCTACTATAGAAAGAAATGGTAACCTAATGTAGGAAAATCTTCTGTTTAGCCAGTCATGGTTTGAAAGAGACATGGTTGCCTTAGCATGTATCACATATGGCATTGAACTGGCTGATAGTATAAAAGACATTATTTTTATGTCAATTAGTACTTTCCATAATTGTTGTCTTTATTGTCATCATTCAATTATAATGAAGATTATAAGTTCTCCAAACAAATTGGGGGGAAGGGGAATGGTAATATTAACTTTCCCTATAAGCAACTCTTCTATTTCTATGGGTGTAGGTAGTCATGATCTTCTACATTTCTCTATCCCTTATCACTCTTAATACCCCCTCTCCTGTTATCCCAGACAATGCCCACTCCACCATCTAACTGCTCAAGTCTATCAAATATGTTATGCATTGCTTTTCCTTGTCTCTCTTCTCCTCTATTCATCCCATAAGCATCAGGTTCTTATGTACACAATTCACTGCTCCCAAATTCAAAGATTTTTGTACTACTAACTTGCCACATAAAGTCAAATGGACAAGCTGAATGGTTTGTGGGTATTTTTAAGAGAGCTTTGAAAAAAGTAAGTAATGAAAAAGTGTGCAAAGAATCACTACAAAAATTCTTCAGAGTATATTGGATAATGTCAATTCCCAATACACTATTAGGTATGTTGACATTAGAATTGATTTTCACAAGAAAAAGTAAATTGATATTCAACAAGTTGTTACCAAGTCAAAAAAATAAAAATGGATAACAATAAGGACATTAAAATTTTCAAGTTTGGCAAAAAAGTGTTTTTCAGAAAGTATAAAGATGGTAAAGAAATGTGAAAAGAAGGCATAATAATATCACATATTAGAATGATGGTATACATGGTAAAAGCCAAACAATTGGAAGCATAAAAGATATTATAATCAGCTAAAGAAAAGATTTCTCAAAGAAAAGCCAGAAAGAATGAAAGAAGCTATAAAAATGCTATAAGATGTTTTGATAAATTCATTGAATGTACAAGTACAATTTCCCCAAAAAGGAAGCATACAGAAAAAACTAGAGGTTGACCCAAAAAGTAAAAAATACAAAATTAATTATATTGGTGAATTAGTCAGAGAGAAGAGATGTGATCACTAATAAATAAAATTAAATATTTATTAATAAAAAGAAACCTCATAAGTGGATATGTTGTAGAGTAAATGACATATGCTAAATGAACTAGTTTAGACGCTTAAATAAAGTACTCCAATGGGTCTAAAAAAAACAGATGAAGTCTGTCTTCAAAGTATTTTTTACAGACATCACAGTGGGTGCCTAAGCATCACTTTATATTACCACTAGAAAATGAGTTATAACATTATCCCAACTATGCATACCTATGTCATCAGCATAGCCCCTTTCATCATAAGATAAAGAGTTTTCCATTTTTTTTCACACTGCCTTATGAGACATTGTCCTTTCAATGTCAAAACAAAATGTACACTTTGTAGTAGATGATAATTTCTACATGTTCTAAACTATAATTTATAATATATATATATATATATATATATATATATATATATATATAGTAAATAACTAACCTAGAGAGTCAATGAACCTACCAAGGTTTCACCAAATTGGATCTTCAGGGAAAGTTGGCTAAAGATGCAAAATGAAGGCGAAAAGATATAAGAAACTCAGAAACCCACATGATCGAAACAGAAGACACCAAACACCAAAGCGAGGTGGGAATAACATTTTATTACAAAAAAAAAAAAAAAAAAAAAAAAAAAAAACTCAGTAAACACAACTTACAACACATGAAGATAATAATAAAACTTACTTTCTAATTTAACAGCCAATGTTTTCTATGCTTACATTTATTTAAAATCTCAGACTTGGAATTTAATAAACTATGCTTGGGTTCAAACAGAGCTTTGGCTAACTTCTCCCCACACAATTTACAAAATTTTTGTCCTGCTCTAAATTTTGTGCACCTTTTTAGTATTTCCCATTTTAAAATGGGGTCTATTTTTAATTCTTTTTTAAAAGACTATACATATGTAGATAGAGTAGTGCTGTGCATGTACCTTTCATTTCTAAAACTACTCGTATGGTTATAATATCTAGTCTTGAAACTATCCTGTGTTGAACCTATGTAAGTCTTAGGTTCCAGATCTGCATTTTTGTAGACTTTTACTTGGTAAACAACACAGTCTTGTTGGCATTTGCCCTGTAACGGACAGTTGTTTTTTATTCTACAATTACACATGATCTTACTTCTATTATTTTTATTTATAATTTTGGTTTTATTAAATCCACTAATTATCTTACCCATATTTGGCATACAGGAATAACTTAGTTTTTATAGAATCTATTCTCCTTATTGAAATTTTGTTTTAATAAAGTAAAAAATAATCTATCAATTTTAGTTTTAACTGCTGAATTGAAGGGAGGATTAAACCAAAGTATTTTTCTACTCCTGTTTTTACTCCTTACTTTTTTAGTGTCAGTATACTCTAGACTATCTGTATGCCCACTTTTAATCAAAGCCTCCTGATATAATATTTTGTGTTTGTTGAAGATGTTTATGTTGGACGAATTCTCAGATAGTCTATTGGCGATACTTTTAGGAATGCTTCGCACTATATGGTTAGGGTGGTTGGACTTGGTATTAACATATATTAATTTTTGATTTTCTTTAGCATACTGGGAAACCGTACCATTAGAAATATTCAGTGTTACATCTAAATAATTAACAATTTTTAAGTTGCTTTCGACCTCTATAATAAAACCATATTTTTTGAAAAACCAATGCAGTTTCTTTCTTGGGTTATCACATTTCTGGGGGTTACTATGGTCTACTATTATCAACCCATCATTACAGTATAACCCGTGATTGTTAAAGTCTATATATTCATTTAATTTATATAATAAAAGGCAGCCAATCAACTCTGCTACCTCTGCCCTGTCATGCCCCTCCAATCTTTTTAGCCCATAGCGTGTCATTGTAATATAATAAAGTCTTATGGGAATGCCTAATAATCTGTATTTCATTGTCTGAAATTTCATTAAATTGCTTTGCTAAAGTTATTGCTTCATTAAATGTATTTTCAGTAATAGAAGGATAAAATTCTTTTATATCGTATTTGATATTGTTTGGTCTACTTGCGTATTGAGTGCTTTTTGTTTTAGGTTACTCGTCTCGGGTTTTTTCTTTGGGCTACGTACTTTGACTGATGTTCGAGTGCTTAGCTCGTTCTTTTTTTATTACTATTTTTTTCCTTCCATGTATGTACTTGGAGGGTTTTTTGAAACAAGTATAAGTTTACATATATATATATATATATATATATGTAAACTTGTCGTTATATATATATATATATATATGAGAGTTTTGTAATTTGCTTGAAGCATTGTGTATATAAGGTGTATGGGTAGGTATCTGAAAGCTATCACAATGCGTTTAGTAAAATAAAGGAAGATAAAGAAAGTGTTGGGTATTACCTATTTATTATTCATTAATATTTTATGATCAGAATCTTATCTTCAGAATGATAGGAGAGCTTGATCTCACATCCACTGGTGGACCATGCCTTTAAAATAATGGTCCTCTTTCGCTTCTACTGCTGTCATTAATTGTAGTGAGTATGTGTGTGTGTACCTGTAAGTGTGTTAGTGCATGTATGTGTGTGTGTGTGTGTGTGTTTATGGTTTATATAAGTGTGTGCTATAGTAGGATTTGGCTTTTTCGCATCTTTTATTTTATGTTTATTTACACATAAATGGATAGTAGCATGGGGCTTAGGATTTACATTGAACAGCTGATTTGCCATGAAGATTAATGAAGAATAGTAGTGACAGAGAAACACACATGTAATTTTAACAAAACAAGTGATTAATTTACAAATTTGCATATTTGAAATTGTGTCAGTAGCTCAGTTCAGGAAAATAAATCAGAAATTTTTAATATCCGCACTTTTAATGTATTTTCATGTAGAGGAAATGTTCATACAACAGATTAAATGATCTGACACAAAATAATATTAAAAAATGTTTAAAACAAAAGTAACAGAATTTGTTGTTCACATAAGGGTTATATGGTTGTATACATTCAAAACTAGACAAAGAGAAATAATTTAAAACATTTAGCTCTTGAATTGTTTAGCTCTTTGAATTCTTTGAAGTGTCATGTACTTGGTTAAGGCCAATAATATAATTGGTGAGTAATTTGACACTGGTAAAAACTTCAAGCTAGATGAATGAACAGAAACAAAACCTTTCACATAACTTCAGAGACTCTTCTCTTGTTAATTTAACTTTTTCCTCATTTTATATAAAAAATGGACACATAAACCCACAACTTTCTTTTCTTTTTTTCTTGGATTTTATGCATCCTGTTGAGGAACAGGTTTTTTGTCCTGTCAGTTCTCTTATCTCTTTGTGCATCTCTGCTTTGTTGTTCCTGCTCAGTCTCTCTACTTCTGCACATTTGTTGTTGAGCCATTCCTCTTTGGCTTGTCAGCATTTGTTCCTTATCTCCCTGTGGAGTTTTTGTACTCTGCTCCGTGTCTTGGCGTTATTTTTTGTCTCCTTTGCATCATGTGGAGGATCTCTTCGGTCATCCACTCGTTTTTTCTTCTGCGTCTGATTTCCTTTGGGGCTATGTTGTTCGCTGAGGTCACCATTGCTTCTTTTAGTGAATCCCATTTTGAGTATCCTTTTCCAATTTGTTCTTCATATTTCTTTCTCATGCTGTTATTATATTCTTTCTGCCGGGTGAGATCGTCCTCTAGTGTGTCGTATTGCAGTCTTGGTGATATGCTGGGCTTCTTCAGTCTTCGGAGTTTCACTTTCAGTTTGCAGATGACTGGGACATGGTCACTTCCGCAGTCGGCACCTGGGTATAAAAATCTATTTTACAAAGTTTGCCTGAATTTGAAGGGAATGCATAAAAAGAGTTATTATTTTTTTGCACTCACTACAAGCAAATGTAACAAACTCAACTGGAATTTGAACACAGCTCTCCAATTTTTCAAGCTGTTGTGCATTACACCACCTATACATCTATTTTACAAAGTTTGCCTGAATTTAAAGGGAATGCATGAAAAGAGTTATTATTTTTTTGCACTCACTACAAGCAAATTTTCAAGCTGATGTGCGTTACACCACCTATACATCTATTTTACAAAGTTTGCATGAATTTGAAGGGAATGCATAAAAAGAGTTATTATATTTTGCACTCACTACAAGCAAATGTAACAAACTCAACTGGAATTTGAACACAGCTCTCCAATTTTTCAAGCCAATGTGCATTACACCACCTATACATGTATTTTACAAAGATGGTAGAATTGAAATCCGGAGAAAAATTAATTTATGTGATAGCTTTACTAAAATCAGCTACTATACTGAAAAGAGTACTGAATTACTGTGGATATGTACTGTCACTTAATCTCAAGTGAAGGCTTCTAGTTCTTTCAGTTTTACTCTGTTGCTTGCTGAGATTATTTTTCAAATACTGACTGTTCAGTGAAGGCAATAAAACAAATATGATAAATACCAAATCTCTAACTGAAATATAAGTATCTTGTTACTCTCTAACTCATCAAATTTATGAGGGCAAATTGATAAGCCTGACATGTCGTTAGTTGAATTTTGATCTAAAGTGTTTACTGCATAACATTTATTTGATTAATATTTATTGGTGAATTAAGGGCATTGGCAAGGAAGGATATAAATATTTGTGATGTAAAATAAATGTTTTTTCCAACATTAGGCTGTTGACATCAATTATAGTACTATATAATAACACTAAATATTCTCCCTTGAAAAATTATTATTATTTCTTTGTTTAGCTAAGATTAGATGTAGATATAACAATGTTATTATTATTATTATGTTGCTAACGACCTGGATTTTTTTCATTCTTGGCACTTCTTAAGCAGACTGCTCCACTCATAAAAAATAAAGAAATGTTTGGGCCAATAATGTTTGTAGATTGGCATACTTTTCCTAGGCCACAGGACTTGTCAGAATAAAAAAAATGTTTTGTTATCAATTTAGAAGGGGAGTCCTGTGTATAATATTGATACAATTTCAAATCATCATCATCATCATCATCATCATCATCAATCCATCACACCCAGATTGTTACAGAAACAGCAACAAAAAGTTGCTGCCCTATGCACCAACTGTTTTTTACATGGTAGGGTTGTTAGCCCTGCACCCAACCCCCAAACCTGAAGGACCGGTGAACCATTCTTGGTCCTTACGTTTACAGCACCTGGTATTCCCAAATGGTCACCCACTTAAGTACTGACCAGGCTTGATGTTGCTTAACTTCAGTGATCGGACAGGAACCGGTGTATTCAACACGATATAGCCATAGATACAATTTCAAATCAGTCCCTGAATTTTACAGAGTTATTTGTTTTAATTGTTTTTGCATATGAAAATAGAATTCTTATGAGGAGGGGTTACAAAATGATTTCTAGTAATAAACAAATATATATATATATATTTTAAGTGAAGAAATAAAAATGATGTATCTTTTTATTCTTAATTTATGATAAATAGTTGTATGACCCACAAATGTATGTGCATACATTAAAAAAAATCTATATAAAAAAGTTTAAAAAAGAAAATGTTAAAAACAGTTAAAAACTTTTAAAAATTAGAAAATGAAAAATCCAGCATAAAAACATTTTCAAACTTGACATTTATAAATAACAGCTAAGTGACTTAGACTAAAGTCAGTAAGTTGGTAAAAGTCAGGGTTCTATTTGGTGGACCAATATTATGAACACAACCCCTTCTAATAACAAATCAATATTTTTCAATTCTGACAAGTGGAAGTGACAGCTGAAGGAATTTCTCCTATTTTTCATGAGTGGACTGATCTATTTAAATAATTCTGCATTCTTCAAGCTCACACATCTTAGGTTTACCTTAATTCAATATCATTGGCTATAATGTCAGATTTCAGCTAATAAGAGGTTACTTACAGTAGGGAAAATAAGTATGTCATCCTCTGCTGATTTTCTGAGTTAGCCACCTTACAAAAATAGGAATGGTCTAAAATTTTCAGAGTAAGTTCATCTTGAATGTGAGAGATACAATATTAAGACTTCTAGAAAATCACATTATATTAATTTTTAAACATTTGTTTTTTATTGAAATAATTAACAGTGGAAAGAGAACAGTCTACCCCCATAGAATAAATAAAGGGTTAAGGTCACTGAAGGTTACCCAGATCAATATACACCTGAGGAAGGAGAGAAGACACAATGACTGAAATATTGTGATAACAGCAATAAAAATGAGGACAACAATCTGAATATAAATAGTGTAAATAAATATATTAATGGGACTTATATGATACTTTACCAACATAGATGTCCTGCTTATTACATGTTTGCTATATTTATAGCAATTGTTGGTTTTATGCCCTTGTTATGCACAAATCTTATTACACTTTTCACATCTATGTTTGTTCACTGGTTTATAGTGACGGCCATTTTTGCTGTGATGTCACATATTAATGTGCTCAATTTTAAAGCTCTTCTGGCTGTTACAGAATGCATAGTTTCTGATGCATTGTATTTACAACTTTCACAATGTTTTAATTCTAATCAGTTTATGTCGCTCTGCATTTTAGTTTTTTGGACTTCAGTTAGCACATTTTACACTGCTGTGGTCACTACTCCTCCTATTTTTGTTGTGGTTCATGGTGACATTCAAGGTAATTTAGTACAATGGCTTGCTGGTTCCTTTTATACCAGGAATGTTGATGTTGCCCTGTCTCTCCTTAGAAGTTCCTCCATCCACTAGGAATGACATTGATCTTTGAGACTCAGACTGGCAACTGGCTTATGACCACATGGCATATGTAGGCTGAGGAGAGGCATTCCTCTTCATCAGTTGGATTGCATCATATATAGATAGAGTGATAAAATTCCTTGATTTCCATGTGAATTTTATAATAAGCAATTCTCAGAATCCCAGGTTACATTCCTCCCTTTGCAATCCTAGTTTTTCTCAACTCCTCTCATACTGTTAATAGTCATCTTGTAATTTTCTTCATTATGCTTTCATAGTGACACTTACTGAAGCAAGTTAAGAATCAAATTACTTTTTAATTGAAATCAAATGAAAAACATCCATATTTAAATGAATTAAAAACTCTCACTTGATTTAATTCATGTACTTGAAATTTCCCTCGTAAGATGTCCACCATTTTAGAATCACTATTTTATGTGCAACTGTGACCTTAAGAGATATTAATATTAATAAGAGAAGTTATTAGGTAGAAAATATTGACCAGGTTGAATCTCTGATAAGAAAAGTTATCATTTATTAAGCTAATTAACACTGACAGAGTTAATTGTTTTTTGTAAAAAAAAGTGGAAGGCTTCTAGCTTGCTTTTCTTTAAAGTTGAGGATAATGCAGCTTTTATGTTAGAGAAATTGTATTTAAGTGAAAAGATTGAGACAATGGGGAAAATACACAGTTGATTATTCACAATTATTATAGTAGTAAAACGGGAACAGAACAGTATCTCATTATAGTTAAACTGAAAAGGTGTAGTGTCTTATAATTAAACTAAAACAGAATTATAGTTAAACTGCTAGAGAATAGTATCTTAAAATTAAAATAGTGCAGAATAATGTGTTATAATTTCACTGGAACAGTATAGAGTCTTATAACTGTTAAACTGGAATAGAATAGTGTCTTATTATTGTTAAACTGGTAAAAAATAGTACCTCATTATTGTCAAACTGGAACGTGAATCTAAACATATTTATGAATGGAACTTTGTCTGTGTGTGTGTGTTTCCGTTACCTATAGACTCTGAAATGGCTGAAGCGATTTTCTTGAAAATTTACACAGTTGTACTATAAGCATCTGCAAGTGTTCTTAGCTAGGTTTTGTGTTGAGGTACTCCCGATAAATATAGAAAATTGATAATCAAAAAGATCGGGTTATAGAAGGAGTGGTCCGATTTTAATCAAATTTGATACACTCATAGACAAAGACAAAAGAAACGATATTCAGAAGTTTCAAGGTTGCAGTTCTTACAATAGTGCAGAAAATTGATAATATATATATTCATATAGATAGGTGTGAGTTTGTAACCCTGGGTTTCACGCTTTTGCGATCGTCAGACAAACTGATTAATATTTTTTAAAAAATTGGTTATATTCATGTATTTTTGTGGAAGTGGGGGAAAAAATCTGTCGTCACGACAGACACAGACATATATATATATACATTTGTACACCCATCAACGCATGCAAGGACACACACACACACACACGCACACACACACAGACGTATGCGCGTTCAGTCACTGAGGCTTGCATAAACATACACATGTGAATCATGCGGGGTTCGGTATAAAAAGGTTCCTGGATAAAAAGGTCACGGAACTATACAGAGATGATCGACTTATCCTGATAAGAGAACCCAATGGTCCCAAATTAGATAGATTTAGGAAAAAAATAGTAAACACTCTAAAATCCATTGGATTCAAAATAGAAATAAAAGCAGGTATAAAAACAGTAAACTTCTTAGATGTCACCTTTAACATGGACAAAAACACATATGAACCATACAGAAAAGATAATGACGATCCAGTTTATGTACACACATCCTCCAACCACCCACCTTCAATCATCAAACAAATACCCATATCAATCAGCTGCAGACTATCTGAAAATTCATCTAACATACAGATTTTCAATAACAAAAGAACACCATATGACGAAACACTAAAGAAATGTGGATACAAACAACGACTACAATATACACCACCGCAATGAAAAAGCAAAAACAGAAAAAGAAATATCATCTGGTTTAATCCACCATACAACAAAGCCGTCAAAACAAACACAGGTAAGACATTCCTGAATTTATTAGAAAAACACTTCCCGGTGACAAACCGATTAGCAAAATTATTCAACAAAAACAACATCAAAATTAGTTACAGCTGCACAAAAAATATTACACAAATAATAAAAAGCCACAACAAAAAAATTAACAAACTACAATAATGCAATCGAAGAAGCTCAATGCAACTGCAGAAACAGAACTACATGCCCACTCCAGAGAAATTGCCAGCAAACAAATATAGTATATAAAGCCAAGGTAAGTGCAAACAACAACACAATGTACTACATCGGTGCCACTGTGGGACCATTTAAGAAAAGAAATAACAACCATAATCTTTCATTCTCCACCAGAAAATACTTGAACAGCACTACACTATCAACATACGTATGGCGTCTAAAAGACAGAAATATTTCACCAACAATAAGCTGGGAAATACTGAAAAAAGCACCTGCTTACAACATTACAAAAAAATGCCTACTTTGCCTACATGAGAAAGTAGCAATTATATCACATGCCCTACAAAAGAACTTACTAAACACGAGATCAGAACTAATTTCCAAATGCAGACATGAAAATAAATACCTATTATCACAATTTATACCAAACGGATAAAAAAAAAAAAAAAAAAAAAAATCACACATCTCTACCATAGTAAAATTAATAATTAATAAACACTAACAAGCATTACAAATTAGGATTTTCACCATGTAAATATATGCAACCACAAAAAATAATAAAACAAGCCAATAACCGACTTTAAAACAAAAACTAACAATACAGTCTTAAATAAAATAATAGCAATTCTTACCTACCATAGTTTCACACAGAACCAATCAAAAGTACATATGTACGTATGAGAAATCGACAACTATTCGCGCGTTGACATCGCTACACACCATTCGAATATGACAACCGAATGAGTGTGTATGTGTGCAACGGCACACATATACATATATATACCGAACCCCGTATGATTCGCATGTGTATGTTTATGTGAGCCTCAGTGACTGAACGTGCGTACGTGTGTGTGTCCTTGCACGTGTTGATGGGTGTACAAATGTATATATATGTATGTCTGCGTCTGTCGTGACGACAGATTTTTTCCCCCCACTTCCACAAAAATACATGAATATAACCAATTTTTAAAAAAAAATTAATCAGTTTGTCTGACGATCGCAAAAGCGTGAAACCCAGGGTTACAAACTCACACCTATCTATATGAATATGTCTGCTCTATCATTGATATTGAGTGCTTTTAAATAAGTACCACACATATATAATATATATAAGAAATTGCATATTTATATATATATATATTGATATTTATAATTATATACATACACTTTTCACACACACATATATATATATATATAAAACAAGATGTTTGTGTGTGTGTCTGTTTATCTATCCATATGTTCTTTAAACAAATCCACAATTTTTATCCGATTCTCACCAAATTTCCCACAAATATTTTTTAGGCTGAGTATGAGCTCCAGGCCCATGGATTAGTTTTAAAGCTTTCATTATACCTGAGCAACGCCGGGCTATATTGCTAGTAATATCATATAATTAAAGTGGAGCGGAATAGTAACCTATTATAAACTGGTATGGAGTAGTATCTTATTAACCTAGAACAGAATAGTGTCTTATAGTTTAACTGATGCAAAAAGGTGTCCTAAACTGAAACAGAATAATATCTTTGTACTGACATTAGATTAACTTATCAATAGTGATATCAGATTAACTTATCAACATATTGGGAATGCCCAGGCTATATAATTGCACATGAGCATTGAGTGTTATGGCATTGTTGATAGAAAACACTTTTTAAAAATCTTGATTTTATGGATGCATAGATAAGAACCGAATTCATTGCATTCACTTACGTGCAAATACCCTTGGGAAAGGTATTAATCCTTCTATTCCTTCCAGTTATGGGTTAAATAACAGGACAGATTGGGTTCTATAGTGTTAGCGGGCAACCAATCTACCACAGAAAGCAATGGCAACCTACTGTGAGATAATCTTCTGTGTAGTCAGTCATGTTTGTTTCAAGACATGATCGCCCAAGCGTGTATCACGTATGGCACTTAACTGACTGAGATAAGAGCATTTGTGGCCAAAGCGATGACTAAGAAATTAAGAGACAGCAAAGAAACCCAAGAAGAAAATGAAATAACCAATCTTTTTGGGCCACAGCTGGGGTCAAATTTCAATTATAGCTTACTGAATGCTGTTGAAAAATTTGATTTTTAACAACATAAGTCAGATAATAAAGAAAAATATATGAGTTATATGTTAGTTATTGCAGATAGAGTGAAATTCATGGATACAAGACAAGAAGTTGACAAACCAGTTAGAAAATTTTTACTTTGTCTAAAAAATGCACCTTGATAGTGTGAGTTTAAAGAACTCACAAAAAAATAACCAAACAATTGCTAAAAAACTAAAAAGCAAGTCTAAAGTTGAAAGAAAATGTTATCCCCTTCTACTATAAGGCATGGAAACTATCAGTACAACATTTGTGTTCATTGGTAGTAGCAAAATTACAGAAGTTGGTTGAATAAGATTTACTGGAACATGTTCATCCTGGTGGAAGCAAATTGGCGCCCCCAATTGTAGTTCTGAGAAAATCAGATGGAAACTGATGCATATGTGGCGATCATAAAGCAGGAGTGAATCATAAAAAATGCTCAGATTTCAAATCCCACCACCAAATGAGGAAGTGGCATTACATTTTTTAGCAGTATTGAAGAGTTTTACTAAAATAGATTTACAGATAGATTACAGCAGATATCCATTGATGAAAATTTAAAAGAAATGACTATTAACTTGCCAATAGGTTTATTATGCTAGTTTATTACACCAGATCAAGCATTAATAGAAAAAATACTAAAAGTAGCAGTGTCTCCTTATAAAAAAAACTGGAATCTTTTTGGGGATTAGTAAATTTTTATTGGCAATATGTTCCACATAATACAGATTTAACTGAACCATTCATGGAAATGAGAAAGAAATATTGATATGTAGACAAAAAAGAGGAAATTTTTTTCTGACAAGCTAAAGTAAATCCTTGCAAACAAGCCAGTAGTAAAAATATCTGATCCCAGAAAGGAAATTACAGTAAATACAGATGCCAATGAGCATTCAATATGTGGAATTTTATTCCAAGAAGGTCATCCAATAATGTATCTATCAAGGAGATTGACAAAAGCTTAATTTAATTATTCAAACATCAAGAAAAAAGCTTTTGCAATTATTGAAATGGTGAGTAGGGCCAGTCAGTTCTTAATTACAAAAAATTTATATTAAGGTCTGGCCTTAATAGACCATTAGAATTTATATTCAATATGAGAAAAGATCTAACCAAAGTCACAACATCGGGGATATTAAGATGGGCAATAATATTGATGGATTTTGACTTTGATATAAAACATTTCAAAAGGAAATACAATACTTCATGTGGGTGCATTGTCAAGATTGCAATTTCACAAGATTTTTGAGGACACCTTTTGATTTTGTGTAGAAAGTGATTTTTTTGTTGCAGGGATAAAATCTAGAATAAGAAATAAAAAAACTGTAATTGTTCTAAGGCAGAAAGACAATTTGAAGAAATAAAGGATAAACTGACAATCAAGAATGGAGTATTTTGTAATGGCGATTTAGTAATCTCTCCAGAAACACAAAATAATCTGGTAATAAAAAATGTACATATGATGATATACACTGTGAAACAGTAGCCACAAAAAGGCTAAAGTTAGAAATATGGTGGTTGAAATATTCATGAGATGTGGAGGAATGTATGAAAAAAATGGAAAAAATGTGATGAATAGAGGAACTTCAAGTAAAGCAAATTACATTCTTGGCTTAAAGAGTCAGAAACATGAAATCGCGTTCACAAGGACCATGCATATGTCAGTAGAGTAGAACTCTTATTAATATTAGTGGGCTCTTTTTCAGGCTAGCCCAATGTAATTTGTGTGCCTGACAGAAGAAGTTCTATTTAACAAATTTTAAGAGTTATATTCTCCAGAAACAGGACACCAAAAAACCTGGTGTCTGACAATGACCCAGAATTTTGAAGAACTTAATTTGTAGCCAAGGAAAATAGAATGTATGTTTTACAAGACACATACATACCATTCTCGGTCAAATGGAATAGCAAAAAGGATGGTACAAACAATGAAGATGGAAGTAAATTAATAAAATGAAAAAAATTATAACTAATAAAAAAATGTACTAAAACACATACAATAAAGGTAAAAACAGTCAACCTAATCCATTGTTTATTCTTTTAGTGCTAAAATATGTGACATTTTTATACATGCAAAAATACTAAAGAAATGAGTATATTTAAATTTATTTTTCTTTTACGCAATATTTTAGTTAAGTAACAAGTTAAGATGGCTTTTTTTGCATGCTTTCACTTGATAAATCATACACAGTTTAGATTACTGATAAAAGAATAGGAACTATGATTTTGATCTCCACTATGTGATTAACAAATACACAACTTATCTACTGAGTGAACCACTAAATTCATTCAGCTTATCAAAATTATATATTATTATATATTAATTATATATTATATTACTAATATATATATATATATATATATATATATATATATATATATATATATATATATATATATGTATATATATACAAATATATATATTACTAATATATATATATACTAATAATTATATATTATATTAAAAGAATAGAAACTATGATTTTGATCTCCACTATGTGATTAACAAATACACAACTTATCTACTGAGTGAACCATTAAATTCATTCAGCTTATCAAAATATTATATTAATATATATTAATTATGTATTATATTACTCAAAAACAGAACAAAAGTTTTTTGGTTGCTTGGTGTATTAAACATCTTTTTCATGTATTTTTTTATTGTCATCAAAAGTATATAAATAACAATACACAAATGTTAATGTATTAACAGTTTAATCATTATTACCAAGAAAAGATAACTACAAAGTTTATATGAATAATAATTAATGATATTGCTATTAAATATTCATTGAAAATGTCTGTCACAGGGGGCATTTATTGATGAATAAATAAATCAGATTTGGCAGAAAGCCTAAAGATTGGAAAAAGGATAGGTCTGGTCATCTCAATCCTATTGTTTAATTTAGATATTCGTAATCACTGACCCAAAATAAAATAATTTTCTTTCATAAAAACATCACATTTCCAGTTCTCATTTATGCTACAGTTACCATACTTTCTCTGTGAAATGTTAGCTAATCCAATACTTTCCAAAACAGAAACTATGACCTGGAATTGGAATGAAAGCAGTGATGATTTATATATACCCTGAATCCATCATAAAAATTCAAGATGTGGAATTAGTAAATACTAAACACTTCAGATACCATGGCATGTAGATCATTTATAACAAATTCAGTATAGAAGAAAAGGAAATTAAACATAGAGTGGGTTGCATCAGAGACAATATAACTGAAAATCACAAATTACTTCAAAACCAAAATATCAAGTCATGTTCTCAAATAGCCTTGTCACAGAATAGACTTTTCTTTGGATATCATGTGTGTTGCCAAACCTGTTTATAAACATCTAAACTGTTCACTGTATACAACTACTTTCTAAGATTATTAGTTAAAAAAAAGCTTTAAGCTAGTGAGGTCTGGGGGTCTTTGTAAAGATCATCCCTCTTTGAACATTTGTGGACTGGCAATAGGGAATCACAAACAAAAAAACTATACCAAATAACAGAAACCATATCACTTGTGGATTTTAAACAGTAGCAACAACAAAAATGGATATCATATGTCAATCAGAGAGAAAATAATGGCATAATCAGGATGTTAACATTCCACACTACTTTATATAAAAGGTTAGGAAGGAAATCTCCATCAATACTGGAAAGAGCAATAACAACTATTGAAAATTTAAAAAATTGTTTAAGAAGAAGATTTAATAAATTTTACCTGAAAGCAGTACTAGCTGCTTGATCAATGAATGTGAGCTGTTTTCTTGGTTAATATTACCATTAGTACTTTTAGTACTATATGTACTTTTTGTGATGATGAAAAAAGTCCATTACTGTGCGTGGAAAATGATGAAAGGATTTACTTCCTTCATGGTGAAATTAAATCTAAAATAAATTTATCATCAAAATTGATCAATGAAATAAATTCCAGGAATCAACAGATCCTTTGAAACTCTTATTTATACATGGAAATTTTTAAGTATTAAGACTTCTGGTAGAAGGAGCATCATTTTTTAAATAAGATTTCTTAAATATTCAGGCCAGTAGATGAAAATAATATACAGTTTAAAAAAATAAATGTAGCCTCTTCTAGAATTATATATATATATATATATATATATATATATATGGTAATTATTATAATAATAATAGCATACTGAAAGTCAATAGCTATAGTTTCAGTGTTAAAACACTATCACCAGGCAGTAAAATGTGGTTAATTTACTTGGTAATATATATAAATAAGGAGATTAAAAATAAATAAAAAAAGTAAGTAAATAAATAAATAAATACATAAAAATAAAGTTATCATCTAATTAGATGAATTAAGTGGGATGGGAGGTTATAACATTTTAAAGAATGGTGTGTGTAAGACTCATAAACAGTAGTGTTTCAATATTTTTCCACAGAAAGCCAGACATGTCAAACATTTTAACCCCCACCCAAAAAATGTTATAACATAAAGGAAAAAAATAATATAAAAATATAAATAAAAATATTTTCTTAAGGAGATTTGTTCATAAGTACAAATAAAAGAATAATAGTAATTAAAAATTATTAGTTAAATAAACTCAATTTTAAGGTATAGAATAAAAAGAGCCAATAGTAAAAATATTGAGATAAAATTGAGATAATTTCAGATATATTTAATTGTATGAAAAATTTGATGGTGGCAAAAATTAGTTATTCATTATGTTGGTTGAATAAGTCAGTTTTGGGAAATTTTATAATATGGATTTTCTCTTGTAAGCAAAAAATACATATTTCATGTAACAGATTACATGTTCTAACTTTAGTTAATATTTTCTATTTAAATGTAGGAGTTTTATTTGCATCTATCAATTGCCAGTAGCATTGAGAGAGAGAATGAGAGGGAGAGAGAGAGAAAAGTAAAATTACTATATGTTTTATTAGAAAGATAAGTTATGCTGGTAAAATTGAGACTTAAAATTATTTTTAGTACATCTGATATAATGTTTGGTAAGATTAGGATTTTCAGTGGTGGAACTGGTAGCTTGGTATACTATGGAATCTATAAGGCATTTTGCAAATGACATATGTCAGGGTTATGACAATTGCAGGAAATTGTGTTGTTATTATTATTATTATTATGTTAAGTTGGTTATAATTAATATCATAATGTTGTTTTAGGGTTTTATTATTGTGTTTTTTAGTATCATATTAAGATTATCAGTCCAGCTTAAACTAAATTTCAGTGTATTTTTATTAAAAATTTTGCTAAGGGCTCATTAATTAGGAAGTGTTTTGAAAAGAAATCTATTGCCTAAGTTGGTACTAACCATTTGGTTAAATGGTGGTATGTACCAAACATACTTATTTTGATTATGTTTGGTATTATGAATAATTTGTTTATGATATTTAATAGCATTGAAATGATATATGCTGCTGTTTTTTAGGGCAGTGTTGTAGTAATGATTGTTGATAGAAAATATTTTCAGTTAAGGAATTATTGTTTATTCTGTGTTCAACTGAATGTGGTATATGTTTAATAATAGCTGGTGGGTGATTTAATTTAGGATGTATGTAGATAGGGTTAGCATTATTTATTACATATGGTGAGTTAGTACTATAAATTATCTCAAGTGTAACATCTAGAAAGTCAACTTTTTGAGATTGGTATTTACCATTACTTTAAGTTCAGTATTCTATGAATGTATATATGGATTCTACCTACCTTTGAGTTAGTAGAATTATGAATAATCATGAGACCATCATCTCTATACAATCCAATATCTGTTATATCAACATCATGATATGCAGTGAAATTGTACAAAATAAAAAGACCTACAAGATCTGATGATTCTGAAGAATCCAGTGCTCACATGACAACGTCAAATGGGTCTTTGGAATTAGATTTTAACCACTGTGTATGTATATATATATATACTGGAGAGAATGATTATATATATGAGAGAATGGTAACCAATGAAAACACCTCAAAGACAAAGTGCCTCATCTTTTTGGCTTCAACAATCATTGTATTAAAAAGTATATGAAATACCATCCATGTGCCATGGTTGCCATAGCTATATTACCTTTTTACTTATTATATCACATGCATAGTCCAATGAAGTCCATTAGTGAGAGAGAGCAACTTATGTTAAAATTAACTAAACAAACTGATAATTTTTATAAACCAAGAATAATTGTTCTTCCATGAATTCTTAAAACTAGTATCCTTACTTGTATTTTTTAACCACAATATTTTAGTAGGTATGCATACAGGCTTTTTCCAATATGAGTTGCATTCGGTAAACTGCATAAGCTTTTTTTTTTTTTGAATTCCTTGTTTTGTTCAGTTTTTATTGTTATGATCACTTTGTTAGGAATAATTCACACATCCTTTATCAAGGTGGAGAATTTTGCAACTAATGAAAAGTTTGTCTTTTTGGAAATTTCATATCAGATTCAAGCAAAATAAATGCTTAGCTGTGCCGGAGTCTTAATTTATTTCTCTAAAAGAAAAGCATATATTGCAATGGATTGAAATTATGTTTCTGTTATGAGAAACAAAATAATTTCATTGAAAAATGTTCTCTTCTCATCATGCTTTTCAAATCTTGCCTTCTCACTGCTATATATTGTCTCTTACAGCTTGGGGACCGGTTACCTAATAAAATATGATATTCTATGACCTCTTAAATGAGACATGAAGGAAAACAACATTCAATCTCTTCTGTCAAAACCTAAGAATCCAAGGCCAACAACATTAAGCTAAAACCAATTGTGTTAATATGATTGAAGCATACTGAGAACTGGATGCTTCAACTTAATATCTAGTGACAAGAACATCTCTAACTTAAAATCCCATCAAAGTGATTTATAATAGCTTTGTAAACAAATAATTATCAGGTGGAATGTAGAAATTAATTTGATTAATTAGGTTATAATCATTCATTAACTGAATAGAAAATATTAAGTTAGAAAAAGAAGAAATCTGTTAGAAGAAAATGTATTGTAAGCAAAGAAATTTGATTGATATTTTCTGTTCATAACATGCAACAAAAGGATATGCCTTCTCAGTTGTAAAACAACCAACTATGTGTATGTATATATATATATATATATATATATATATATATATGTGTGTGTGTGTGTGTGTGTGTGTGTGTAAATTAAGACAAAAGGAAAACTTATATTAGTATTGTTATTTTTTCAGAATTTTTAAATTTAAGAATGTTCATAAATATACTTCGAGCTGTATTTACATTATTTGGACAATTGTCCTCATCTTTGTTGCTATTTGTATGACATTTCAGCCATTGTATGCTCCGGCCTTCTTCAGGTGCTAGGAATTTTGAACCGAATCCTTTATTATAATCAATTATATATTGGGTATATCATCCTCATTCCTTGCATAAAGCCTCAATTGGAAATCATGAGTTATCTCCTCCTAACCCTGCAAGTTACTTGTTCATCACTGCTGTAGCCTGGTATTGAACTCACAACTCTAAGAGTTGAGTCAGAAACTAACCAATGTCTATATCCACTAGACTATTATGTGCCATTAATGTTGTACAAATGGCAACAAAGATGAGGGCAATAATGGAACAAGCTTGCCTCCCAGAGATTAAAACACTACACCTCCTTGGCCTCACACTCTCAGTGGACCTTAAGTGGAATGACTATATTGAATCCATTGCTAAATCTGCTCCTATGAAAGTCGGTTCTCTGTGCAGGGCCTGGAAGTTTTTCTGTCTAAATCTATCCTGTACACATATAAATCTACCATCCGCCTGTGTATTGAATACTGCTGCCACATCTGGTCGGGTGCCCCCTAGATCTTAGATCACTGGTACTCGCTAGGTACAAATTTGCACGAGATATTAGATTAGCAACTAGGTCCCACCCTTTTACAGTGAAACCGATAAAATGTAACAGCTTCTTTTCTCGCCTGTGAAATTCCCTTCCACATGCTTGCTTCCCTGACAACTACAATCTCCAGGAGTTTAAATGTAAGGTCAATAGACACTTCCTAACACACTAACTCACTTCCATTCTCTCAAACACTCTTCCCACCTACCCAACCCTCATCCTCGGTATCCCTACCAGTCTATCACCCTTCTTCTGACATTTCCTATATTTAACCACTCTTTCTCATCACCTTCCCCTGTGTAACCCCTTGTGCAATAGTGGCAGTGGAATGCCTTGGTTGGAGTGAAATGATTAAAAAAAAATCCGAATAATGTAAATACTGTAAATACTACCTCATCTCAGAAATATAGACAAATACTTCGAGCTAATTGAAAATCTGGTAAAAATAAAATCCTTACAAATTGTTTGATATATAATGCCTCTCTTATAGCGAGTTGTTTTTGATATTGTGATTTAAATAGCATTTTTGTAATTTCAGCAAAAATTTTTCTTAAGGGTTCTTGCAAATTATGGATTAATAAATGTTTTTTTATTGCGCTGTTGTTACACAGGTGTCATGTAAGGCATCTACTCAAAGAAGTGGTAGTATGGCTAATATAGGTAATTGATTTATGACAAGAAGTACAGTCTTTCACGGGGCATTGAAATTCATAAAATATATTAGTCATTGCTAGTTTAGATTTGATGGAGTTATTTTGGTTAAAAACAACAAAGTTTTCAGTATTCCATTTTCTACAATATATTATAAAATTTACATGTTTTTGAGTAATTACAGTAGAAATATGGTGTTTAATAATTTTTTGTATAGCAAATTTGTCCTATTTATAATTATTGTGCATTTGATTGCAGGAAAATATGCTGATGTTTTTTTGTGTTATTTTTAATACTGGTGTCATGTATTTTTTGTAAAAATAACTTTATTTGTTTATCACTGATATAGCTGGTAAAATTATTGTTGACTGATGTTTGTTATATATATATATATATATATATAAGTAAAACAATATTCATATGTCACTGCTTTCTGCAACTTAGTTTCATGTGGACACTTAGATATTGATACTTTTCTTTCATCATCATCAGGTGAAACAAAAATATCAACATCTAAGAGTCCAACTTGTGGAAAGCATTAACATATGAGTATCATCTTACTTATGTTTTATATTAACTTTGTTTTTATATTTTACATTGAGCACTCTCTTTATAGCATCCCTTTTTTGCCTTTATTATATCTATGTATACAAATATATATATATATTTGGAAAATGGATTAAATCTATGAATTTTTAATTTATTTGTTTAAACAATTTTTTAAATGATACTTATAGTAAAAGACAGGAAAATCTCATTGAAAACAAAGAAGAGAGTGCTGGATTGCTATGTGATGTCTGGCCTTCTGTTGGATGATTGCATCAAAGATGAAGGAGAGGCTTGAGGCAGCAGAAATGTAGTTTTGCAGAAGGATGCTGAGGATACCATGGACAGAGCACGTGACTAATGGCAAGGTATTGGAGAGAATGGAAATGAGGAGAAATCTCATAATTAATATAAGGAAGAGACAAATGGGGTTTCTGGGATATGTAATGAGGAATGAGGGTCTGGAGAATTTAATACTCACACGATGGATAGAGGGAAAGAGAGACAGGGGAAAAACCTATA